>JAEHOE010000131.1:0-360427 GCA_016858145.1 Edaphochlamys debaryana
TCTTACCCTCTGGCCCACTCTACCATATCGCCAGCCCTTCGTCTCTCTTCTCTCCATTCACTCCTCCGCCCTCTCCCTTCGGCCGTTGCCCCCGTCCTCAGATGATGAGCGAGGCCACCATGCAGGCCCTGCTGGACTCCACCTCCGGCCCCGTCGTCGCGGGCCCGGTACAGCCGCCTCCCGCCTCGCCCCGGGACCTGGACCACCGCCAGGCGGTGCCCAGCCCCACGGGCGCGGGCAGGGTCGCGCGCTGGGACCAGATGTCCGAGTCCAGCAGCGACTCTGACCCCGAGGAGAGCCGCATGCGGGTGAGCTCGCCCACCTCCGTGCTGCGCCCCACGCCCAGCCAGGTGCCGTGGAGCGACGTATCGCCCGCCCTGCAGTTCCTCCGCAACTCGCCGACCGACTGGCGCCGGCAGGAGGGCGAGCCCGTCCGCTTCCGCCACGTACACGCGCTCGGCGACCGCCATCCCGCCTGGGTGCGCTTCCCGGGGTGGGGTACCCGCGCCGCTGTGGGACGGGCCATGTTGCACCGTTTCACGCTCTGTCGTCTTCTTCTATCAACAATGCTACGTCAACCCTCTCTCTCTTCATCACTGACCTTCCGCCTCTCGCCGCTGCCCCGCCCAACCACAGGAGGGCCAACCCGCGGTGGGCGCCCCCGGGCCCGCTACTTCTAAGTGCAGCGCCCCAAGAGCCCTCCGCTGAGCCCTCCCCGGCCGCCGCTCAAGACTGCTGTTCGACTTCTTCGGCAGCAATCGATTGCCCCCGACTACACCTTCTGGTGCCGACAACCCTTCCTCGTCGACCCCAAGATCGTTGGCCGCCGCGGGCACCCCCTACGGCTTTGGCCTGGCGGCGTCCTTCTGCATCCAGATGGCTGCCGCCTGGACCAAGACACGGGACGAGCTGCACGGTGAGCTGGATGCATCCAACCAGGTGCACCTGCAAGACCGCAGCGCCATTGAGCGGCTAGAGCGGGCGGTTCTAGGAGGCGGAGAGCGCGAAGGCCAGATCTGGTAGATTAACTTGGAGCAAACTACGGGACAGGACTAGCAGCTTAAATGCGGCCGTACGCCAGCGCGATACGGCACAGGCCGAGGTGACCGTGCTGCGGCAGAACATAGGCGCCATTGCCTATGAGCTGGCCCTGCGCGAGCACGCCGAGGCCGAGCTGCGGGCGGAAATCCTGGCCCTGCGCCTGCAACTGTCTGACACCACCTCCGAGCTGGGCGCTTGCCAGGCCCGGGAGGAGGCGTCATCGGCGGCGCTAGCCCTGGCGTTTGAGGAGCGCAGCGCACTTGCGGAGCAGCTCGCCAACCTTGAAATGGCGGCAGCAGCCGCACTGCACTCGCCCTCGGCAGGGTCAGAGTAATAAATTGTCGGCATGCATGGAAGCATTGTGGCCTATACCCGTCGGTTATATCTCTGTGGTTGAGCTTGTGAGCATGGAGCATCCCTCGTGGGGCATGTGTCTATACAAGCATCAAGCAAGCCTATTGGTTGAGCACCTAGCCTGGCATGTTTCTGTCTCCCGCTGTCGGACTGACCGATCACTCCTGCGCAGCAATCACGCGCGGTTTGTGCATCCCTCAGTGCTGAGGTGTGGACGTACAGACTGCATCCGTGCTGTGTGTTTCAACCCCCATAAAAAGGTTTTTTCGGCATCACCCCTCCCCGTGGTTTCGGGTCTTCGATTTCAAGACGGGCGGCCCCGCCGGTGGCCGCTCCCCCGTCGTTTTGTGGAGTAGGATCGCCTGGTTAAAGCTACCGGTCCGGAGTCCTTGGTCCTAGCGCAAGGGGCTATACGCTTCCTTGGTAGGATCGGGCATAGCTATGCTGCGCAGGGGACGACCGACCCCAAGCGAGTATGGCACCCGGTTGCGTGGCGTGGCGAACTGGCTTCCCGACCTAAATGCGTGGACTTGGAGGAGAGTGCCAGGAGGGTTAGTGTCTGGCCGGCAGGCCGGCACGCGCAAGGCGCTAGCCCCTGTACACTATTGCGCAAGCATGCTGGAGCTTATGTCAGTCATCGCGAGGGCCGGGAGCCGGCTCGCGTAGGATGATTCGTGGAGCATTGCGTCTTCCCTGGCTCCTTCGTCTGGAGCCTCGGACCGTTTCCTGTGTGTGTTCAAGGTATTCTTCGCTGCTGTGGACGGCCGAGCGCTGCAAGCGCGAGGCCGCGGCCCGGAGGCCGACGGATGGCTGGCGCCCCCCGCCAATCCGCCCGCAGCTTAGCTTCTCCGTTCAGTGTGATTCATAATTGGAGTGGGAGCAACGCCCGAGCGTGCCCCCGGTGGGAGGAAGCGGCCATGCAAGGAGCCCTCCACTGGCAACGGTGGGCTCTCCCGCAAGAACCGCCCTCTCCTTGTGCAGTCTGCGCGACAATCACGGCAGTGTGCTGTTTGGGTTCTTAGTGGAGTAAGCGGAAGAGCGGTCCGCCTCCAAACCTGAATTGCGGACGCCAGGACGTGCTTTAGAGCGTGAGCACGAAGTATTAGGACTACTGCGTGTGTTCTGTGGGTTCTGTGTGTGTCTAGGCCGCCCCTCGAGTGCAAGAAGACGGCCTGACGCGAGCTGCGCGTTCAAAGGAGGACGGGCCGTCGAGACCCTCGCCCTAGACCTGCTACTGCGTTGGTTTGTGCTATTCCCGCGTTGTTGCCCGCTGGGTATGCCGGTGCAGTGCAGGGGTAGGGTCCGGCGCGGCGCAATGGGCGCACCGGATTGTGGGGGCCGTACCCTGGCGCCCCAAACCTGCCCCGACACCAGGAGCTGTGTGTTGTTGAGTTAGGGCTAGCGCTATGCTGCAGTGAGCTAGGTTAGGAGCGGTGTGGTGCCTCGTAGGCGCGGCGAGGCGAAAGGCACGCGGCCCGGCCTGTACGGCGGGCCGCGGGCCCGAGCCCTTTATATTCCGCGTGGTTTGCGCGCTTTGAAAAACCGGAATTAAAATAGAAAAAGGAGGATAGCGCCTCCTTACAAGCCTTCCAGCGAAAGTCCCTGCTAGAGGGACAGCGTGTGTGTGTGTACCGCTCCGCGACTGAGCAAGAGTTGCGACTGATCATCGTGACACTAGCAAGGAAGTGTAATCCCGTGATTGAAAGACAGGCCGCGCGTCCCTCGTGTGACCTTCGGTCACTGAATAGTCGCCCATCGCCGTCGTCGCGTACGCAGAGTACGCACATAGGAGTAGCACAGCCTTTGTCTGACCGCAGGTGCCCAAACAAGTACCTTCGCCGTCAACGACAACAGTCTACCGGCAGCGAGGCCGTCCGTTGGCCCCGGACTGCTCCCCTTCCCCCCGTCGCAGGACCCGCAGGTGTTCTAGTAGCCCGGTTGCCCCCAGGTCCCGAACGCTTCACCAGACAGTTATCTGTCGGGTGTTTGCCGCACTAAGTCCTATCGGTACCCGGCCGCAAGAGGCCGCCCGGTCAGGCAGCTAGGAACCCGGCTTCCACAGGCACAGGCACCCGCCGAGCGCAGCGAGGCGTCCCCTTCCCGCTCCGGCGTCAGGGTAGCGTCGTTCCCTTGTCACCGCAGGTCGTGTGACTAAGCCTCCGATCTGTCAGTGGTATCAACGTCTACAAGTCGACTACAGCAGCAGAAGCGGCACCTCAAGCCCTGCTTGCAACCCCTTGGATCCAGCGTCTCTTCCCCAGGCCGTGTGACTAAGCCTCCCGCCTGCTGGGCCAGCGCACATCAACAGCAGCGGTAGAAGCGGCGGTTAAGACCCCCTGCCGTACTGCTCGTATATCCGTGTCAACAGGTCGTGTGAGTCATCCTCCCGTACCGTACAGCAAGACACATCGTCGGTGGTTCATATCTGCACGGCCCCTGGTCGTAACCCCCAGGCACCGCCGCCTCTCTCTCTCTCCTCCGCAGGCCTCCCACCTTCCGTGTGACCCCTGCCCCCCTCAGCCGCAGCAGCAGGGACACCCTCAGGTCCCCTGCTTGCGTGACAACAACCCCGACACTTGGACAGGTAGAAGAGGCGGTTAAGACCCCCTACCTGAGCCCTACACGCTTCCGCACCTCATAAGTACGCTTCCGCAAAGCCTACCTTCAACCCAAGGCCCCTGGATCGTCTGTCCAGGCCCAAGCCGCAACCCACTAGCGCCTAGTTGTGTCTTCACACACACTATAGCGCCAGCTGTGCGATCCTAGGGCACGGACCGTTAGTCACCAGTGGTAACCTCCTGCAAGTAAGTGGACACGCATCTACGGGTAGTATCCGCGCGAAAAATTTTGGGGTGGTTACCCACTTGGTGGACCACACGCTCCGCCGTGGCATAGCGTCGTGTGCGTCGAAGGGTTGCCATGCCGATATGTCCCGACCCGCGGGCACTGCTGGAAGGGGTTGAATGGCTCGCCAACATAAGGCCGTGCCTCTTACACGCTCAGGGCATGCTTTCAGATGCCGGAGAGTGCCCTGGGCCGCTGGAACAAAATCCAAGCGGCCAAACCCACCCCCCCATCGTTGCACTTTGCTGGCCTGCTTTTCGCGTAACTCGTCTCCCGTGTCTCCTTTCCCCCCCCCATGACATTGCAGTAAAGCTTCTGTTGGCTTGCCCCGATTCCCCGGGGCTATGCCAATGCGATTGTGTCTCAGCGCACACTGCTCGTCATCATGGAGTTCGGCCTTTGCTCGTCCAAGTTGTTAGGGGCCATCAGAATCCGGACGTAGGGGTAGTCAAAGTGTTCGCTCGACCAACAGCGTTCCTTCACGCTGCCTCTCAGTTTTGCTGCTATGAGAACGTGAACAACTGCAATGCTTAAGACGAAGTCGGCAAGACTAGGCGTGTCGCAGGGTGTCGCCACACCATTTGGCACCCCCCGCCGCCCCCGCCGCCCCCTTTCGTCAATACCCGGCGTGTGCCCTCATAAGAGTCACTTCACGTACACACTCAACATACAACCTCCCAAACATGGGCCAAGTCTTGACTGCTGCGCAGCTCAGTGGCCTTCAAATTCAAGGATCGAGAATCTGCCCCCCCCCTGCATCAACCCATCGGAACCCAGTACGTGACAGTCCTGACAGGCGGTTGAACGCTTGTTAACGCTACATAATGGAGGAGGGGGGGTGGGGGTGAGGCCGAGGGGTTTGACCTCATCGGACTTCAAAGGGTGGGGTTAAGGCCGTGAGGGGAAAGGCCCTAACCGGCCCTGCCTGGACCTCAGTCCATGGGGTGTTCCCTTCGTGCCCTGTCATGCCATCATCAGGCCATGAGACCCTGGCCCCCTTCATGCCCAACTCACGGTCCAAACCCCATGCCCGCCGTCCACGTTGCACTTCGCCTTACCCCCGCCACAACCCCAGAGGTTCCCCCGGAACTTGGTGCCGGGCACCCAGCGTGGCCTCATTGCACGGTGCTGTCAACCCCAGAAGTTGCAGCTCGTGCCCTCCGCCCTCACGAAAGCAACGATCATTACCTCTCGGGAGCCGCCCTCCCAAAGGCGAGGGCCGATGGGCACGGTCGAAGGGGTGACGTGATGAGAGGGCCACCCAAGCACGCGGGGGGCTTTGGAGCCGCAGGTCCCGAGGCCACAGAGGCGCATGGGCTCCCGCTGTGAGGTAAGAGGGGATATGGAAGTGGAAGCAGCCACGGGGCAGTCACTCCGACTAGAGGGCAATGCGACGCTGCCACGCGGCTCGGTTCGCGACGCCTTCTCGGAGCGTTGACCTCCCGGAGGCCCCAGGTCCGGCTGTATGCAAAGACGGCAAGCTGGGGCCCCGGAGCCGGGGCTTCCTAGTCAGCAGCACCTGCCCCGAAGATCACGAGGGGTGTGACAGAGTGGTATCAAGTGGCTCTCACACGCCCACCGGCCATGGTCGCCGATGGACGAACTGCACTCCGGCGTAGGCCTCCAACGAGCTCATGCTCTGGTTGAGTGCTACAGGCATCAATAACCACAACTAGCGAGCAGATTTGCAACAGCTGCACCGCGGTGCGCTGAAAGGACGGATTTGCTTGCACGTAAGCGTTGCGCGAAACGGAGCCCAAACAAACATACATGCAAAATAATGGATCAACTGTGCGCGTCATGTGCATGCGGCGGGTGCAGTGGACGCGTCAGGGTCTCACTCGAGACGCCCACCGTCGTACTCCATGGAATGAAGCCCCGTTCTTGACCGGACTGCAGGTCAAGCACGGGCTTTGTCTCGCAAGGGCCCAACACACCTGTTTCCTTCGGCAGCGCTCACAGCGCGCCAGGAATACTCGTCATATAGTCTCGCCAATACAACCACATTGCTGATACCGGCCGCGTAGGCTGAGACAGCGGAGCTAGTGGCGGCCGACATGGCTCGCGTAGTGTTGCTGGCGACTCTGGCGCTCCTCGCCTGCGCGGGTCAGTGGATGGTGCTGTCGGCGGGCGACCGCGTCGCTGAACTCCAGAATAACGCCCAGCCCTCTCGAGTTCAAAAGAGACGCTGAGAACATTGCGGATCAGTTGTGGTGCCCGTCTCGCAAAATGTCACTGGTCACTCGTCTGATGGCGTGCAAGCCGACGCGACGAGCCAGCGAGTGCACCGCGACTTCCGTCCACGTCCCTGAGTGTGCCATCCCGCCCATACCGCTCTTTCTATACACTCAGGGGGCGCCGTCGCCGGGAGAGTCCTGCTTCAGGTGCGAAGCCAGCGAGGTGCAAGCGGCCTAATCGGCTGCGACCTTTGCTACGCGGGGCCGGGCCGCGCGGGCACGTGTTTCTAAGTTTCAAGACGGATACGTTCTCCTGGGAGTTCCTTTTAAAGGCTAAACGTTTGTGTCGAAACGGTCTGCAACCGCCGATGCCTCCCTGGTCGGGCTTCTAACCCCTTTTGCTTCCCCTGCGTCACCTCGTCGCTCTTGCCAACAGGACGAGTGCACGTACACGGTGAGCATTTTGGGGGGTTGGATCTGGGGCAATGGTCTCACAGCCCCAGCGGCACACAGTCTGGGCCTCAAGGACCGTGAAAAACTGGCAGCGCAAAACCGGCGTTACCCGCGTCATCGGTCGGTTCGCCAGCTGAAACAAACACATCCCTTCGCAAGGGCCCCAACGGCCCCGGATGCCCCGTGTCGAAGCCACCACGCTGATGAGACGTACGCCTAGGGCCTCATGTGTATTGAAGCCAGCATGGCTGGTCTCCCTTGGTAGTTTGGCATGCGCGCTGTCGGCCCTCCATCCCGCCCCACCCGCCTGACTGCGCCGGGGCCCACTGCGCACTTCAGCCTCATATATCACAGCCACCCAGCAAGCACACGGCCTTAAATCCCTGCCCATGGCGCGTTACACTTGAGTGCCTCCTCAACCCCTCCCAAACCCTCATGCCCGCCCTCCCCACAGGTGACGGCTGCGGACATTTCCCTGACCCAGATTGCTCAGAAGCTGGGCGTTAAGCCCAAGGCCGTGCGCCGCCTCAATGACGGCGTGGCCGACTCCCCCGCGGCCGGCACGGTGAGAAATTTACAGCTGTGCCTGTAAAGGTTTTGGGTGCGCTATCATCATCATCATCATCATCATCATCATCATCATCATCATCATCATCATCATCATCATCATCATCATCATTGGCGGCTCCCAGGACGGACCTCGCCCTGGCGTACACCATGCCGCCTTGGCACTCTAGTCATGCCCCCAGTCCTGCAAATGTGCGCGTTGCCTGAGTCGCAACTTCCCACCTCCAAGCCGCCCTTGACCCTGCCCCCGCCCCCCCACAGGTGCTTGCTATGCCCGATGAGGTGTGCAACACCGCCAGCCCCTCCCCCGCCCCGGACAACTGCACGGTGAGCGACAGCGCGCGCTTGAGTTGGCGTTGCAACAGGCTCCGATGTGTCTCTGGCCATGCATAATGGTGTTTGCAAGGACAAGGCCGGGCCCCGACCGGGGGCGAGGGGGCTGTAGATGCAGATTGACCTGCTGCGCGCAGCTGACGAACCCTGCCTTGGCCCTGCACCCCTCCCCTTCTAACCCCTCCGTTCCTCACGCCCCTGCAGTACGTGGTCGTGGCTCGCGACACGGTGAGCGCGTTTTTGGGGTGCACTGCGTTGGTTGGGCGGTAGTCACATTGAGTGCTGAAGCGTGGCAGTCAGTGTGGCATCGGCCTCTCAGGAGGTTAGCGTGCACCTGTAACCTAAGTTCTGGGCGGGCTTGGCGAGGCAAGGCTGGCCCGGTCATGCGGACTAGGTGCTTAGCTGAGGTGCCGTTCACGGTGGAAGCAGAACTGCGGCATGTGTTAATTACGGTTGTGCCCGGTCTAGCGCCAGCAGGATGGTGCCCTGTTTGTTGCGGCTGTCAGAGGAGGCCTTGACGGGGAAGGCAGGCTCTTGTCGTGCACGCCACCGGCATCCGTCCCCGACATTCTAGACCGCGGCGTCCTTGACACCTCTCCTCCCGCTCGTGCAAAGCCTGTTCCTTACCGGTTTCCTCCTCCCTGCTTGCTTGCTTCCGGCCCGCAGTTCAAGAAGATCTCCCGCAAGACCGGCACCCCGGTGGCTACGATCAAGGAGCTTAACCCCGACGTGCAGAAGCAGCGGGACCTCAAGCCGGGCGTGCTGCTCACCGTGCGCATTGGCTGTGTGCTTCCCAGCCCGCAGCCTAGCCCCAGCCCCTCGGCCCAGTGCAACTACACGGTCCAGGCCGGCGACACGGTGGGTCCACACGGGCGCGCGTGCTGATGAGGGGACAGGCGGGCGGCGGGTACAAATGCTTCTGGAAGCTTCATTGCCGATTCGGTAGCACGGGGTTGGGTGGTCGGTGGTCGGCGTGACTTTGAAGAGGAAATGGCGCCAGACAAGCGCGTCAAAGCGTTGGCGCATTGGGCCAAGGGCCGGGCGACCAGTGGCACCAGACCGCCCACGATCCCACCCCGCCGCTGGCGTATCCCCTTCCTCCCCGCAGTTCCGCTCCATTGCCCGCGCCTTCAAGGTGACGGCCGATGAGGTCCGAGCCCTCAACCCGGGCGTCCGCCAGCCGCTGGAGGCCAACAGCACCATCCTGGTAAGGCCGGGGGATGGGTGGGCGGAGAGGGGGGGCCTAGGGGAGGGCCTTTGCATGGGTGGCGGACATGGGGGAGATGTGATGTTAAGTAGGTACCGGCAAGGGACACCGGCGCTCACTTTGTGCAGCGGTTCCTGACGCCTATGCGCGCTCTGCTGCGCCGCAGGTGCCCGCCGAGTGCCCCCCGCCGTCCTCGCCCTCGCCCTCACCCTCGCCGGTGGAGTCCCCCTCCCCCTCTCCTGAGGAGTCGCCCTCCCCCTCTCCCGAGGCGTCTCCCTCCCCCCCGCCGTCCTCGCCCTCGCCGCCGGGTGTCCCTCCGTCGCCCCCTCCTTCGGTGCCTCCTACCAGCCCCATCCCCCCGTTCTCACCCCGCCAGCCGCGCAGCCCCCCGCCCCCGTCGGTGAGGCAGAGTGCATCGGGGTCATGGGCCAGGAGTCCTTGGCATGAGGCTTGTGCGCTGTGCGGCTCCTGCCTCGCTCTCCTGCCCGCCTGTGACTTCATTTCCTTCCTTCCTTTCTCGTCCCCTCTGCCCCTTACCTTCATGTCGGCCCCCCCTTTCCCCTCCCCCTCTCGACCCCCCCCTCCCCAGCTCCTAGACCAGGTGGTGGACAAGCTGCCGCCGCCGCCCAGCCCCGCGCCGCCGGCTCCGCCGTGCGTGGAGGATTTCACCTACACCACCGTGGCCGACGTGAGTGCGCGTCGCCTGCAGAAACCTCGCATTTGGTAGTAGTCGCCTGGACATGTGGGTCTGTGTCGGGGCTGAGTCGCGGGCTGAGAGACTGGCTCAAGGCTGTGACTTTCGGGTCGGCTGTGCTGTGTCTTACGGCGTGCATATGCTTGCCTCTGACGCCCACAGGACACCTGGGACAGCGTGGCTTTTGACTACGGTGGGTGACGCGCTTGACTCCCGCTCGCACGAAAGGGGTGCACCCAGTCGACACGAAACAGTGCTCGAGTCACCGCTCCTCAACTTCCAACCATTGTACCTCGTCCCTGTGTCCCGCAGACGTGTCCGCGTTCAACCTCAAGGCGGTCAACCCCACCATCGCCAACCGCCCCCTGCGCGCGGGCGATGTGCTCGCCATTCCCTGCTTCGTGCCCTGCGTGCCGGCGGAGCGCTTTGGCTGCATCCTGACCACGGAGGGCTTCTCGAGCTTCAACAGGTGAGCCTCTCACGACCGCAAACCTGCGGCCCTTTAGCATCAAACCTGCGGCCCTTCAGCATCAATCAGCGTTGACCGTGCAGGCAAGCCTCCAACGAGCGTAGTCTGCGGCCCTACAGCGTCGGCCGTGCATTCCACTGGGCTACTGGGCTCGAGCACGGTCGATTCCTTCTCGACTCGGGGCTTTCTCGCAATCAGCATCTCTGCCCCGTTTGCCTAATCCTGGCCTAATCCGATTCCTCCCCCTCGTCGTCCACGTCCTCCTCGTACACAGGATGGCCGAGTACATGATGATCTCCACGTCGTGCCTGCTCCTCAACAACCCCGGCCTCGAGTCGCTCACCGGCGTGTTTGCGCTCAGCGTGCCCTGCAACTGGGCGTTCGACTGGGAGGGCGAGCCCATGGACGACGGCCCCTGCCCCGAGGCCATCTGCCCCTACCTGGTCCAGACCGGCGACACGTACAACGCCCTCGCGCCTGGCTACATGACCTCGGGCGGTGGGTCGCAGGGAAGGGGGGGGGCACTGGAGGGGGCTGCTAGTCCGGCTACAGGTTGCAGCTGACGACACCTCGGCCATAAGGAACAGGGCTGCGCCTCTCGGCATGACTGTCTTATTGCAACCCAGCCCACATGCGACCCAGCCCACTGCTACACGCTGAGACTGACCGTGAAACGTCTTGGCTCTTCTTGTCCTTTGCGCGCAGCTTGCCTGATCCGTCAGAACCCCGGCACCACTCCTGCCCAGCTGGTGACGGGCAACGCCATTGTCGTGCCCTGCCCACCGCCCTCACCCTTGCCGCCGCCCACGGGTGTAACGCCCACGCCCTCGCCGCCCAGCCCCTACTGCCCCAACGGCCTGGTCAACTGCCCCGCCATCCCCGCGATGACCTGCATTCTCTACCTGATCAGCAACGACACGCTTGCCTAGTGAGTCTGGGCGTGCACACGTGCATTTGTGGGGCCACCCCTGCATGCTTGAATAGCTCCGGACCCAGTATCTGTCCGTATCTGTCCGTATCTGTCTGTACCCAGTATCCAGTTGCCAGCGGTCAGGTTGATCCAACACTGACTCTCTGGCCCCTACCGTTTCTTCCGCCGCGCCCCTTCAGCGTTGCCGAGCGCTTCTGTGTCACTGAGGCCTGCATCACAGCCCGCAACCCCGGCCTCCCCGCCGGCCTCGTGGGCGTCTACGCCGTGAGCACGCCCTGCAGCAACCTGCCCAACGGCCAGCCCGCGTTCGACGAGGTGTGCTCGACCCAGTGCACTGAGCCCGTCCGGACTTCCGGCCAGACGTTCAACTCGCTCGCGCCCTTCTACGACACCAGCGGCGCCTGCCTAAAGGACAACAACCCAGGCGTTACGGAGCCGCTGACCCAGGGCGCTACGATCCGGGTGCCCTGCGTGGTGCCGCCCTCGCCGACGACCGCCTCGCCCCCTCCGCCCTCGCCTTCCCCCCCTTCCCCCGCTCCCCCTACCACCCCCATCTCGTCGCCATCCCCCCCGCCTTCGTCCCCCACGCCGCCCTCCCCTTCGCCCCCGGACGTGCCCCCTCCCTCCCCTTCGCCGCCGAGCACCCCCCCTCCCAACCCCTCGCCGCCGAGCACCCCCCCTCCAAACCCCTCGCCGCCGAGCACCCCCCCTCCAAACCCCTCGCCGCCCAGCACCCCTCCTTCGTCGCCCGGGGCAGTCTCGCCCTCGCCGCCTGGCCTCCCGCCGCCGTTGCCCTCGCCGCCTGGCCTCCCACCGCCATCGCCCTCACCCGCGCCTCCCGCCTCCCCCGTGGCCTCGCCTCCGCCACCCTCACCCGTGCCGCCCTCGCCCGCGCCGCCCAGCAGCCCCGTGCCCACCATTGCCTACGAGGCGCAGTGCACTGCCGGCGCCGCGGCGACGGAGCTTAACGACCGCTACCAGTTAACCATCTCCGACCCTAACTACTGCCCACCGGTCGTGATTGGCAGCGACACGGTCGAGGGATGGTGCTACGGCGACATGACCACTTATGAGGCGTAAGTCGGTGTCCGCTTAAGCGTGCTTGGATGCGCTTCCATGCTGTGACAGGCTCCCTCTGTGCTGACGCCTGCCCCTGTCGTGCTGGATACCCTCGTTCCCTCGCAGTGCTGCTGCCCGGTACTGCGTGTCGGTCCAGTGCCTCACGGACAACAACCCCGGCGTCAACAGTGCGGCCGACGCACCGAGGCTGTTCGTCCCCTGCAGCTACACGTCGTTCAACGGCATGGCGGACCTCGACCAGGGCTTTTGCCTGCCAGTAACCGCCAACAACGTCACTCTGACGTGCGACGTGGGCGGCAGCCAGACGGCCCTTTCGGTGGCGAACTGGTCCAACACAGTCGTGGGCTGCCTCAAGCTCCAGAACCCTGGCGTGACCTTCCCGGCCCCAGGCGCCTCCTTCTCCACTGGGACCGTCATCGCCATCCCCAACAACAGCAACAAGGGATGCCCCACTCCACACGCCGTCTAGGCTGACGAGTAGAGTGTCGAGCTAGCTCGCTACTTGACTCACGTCGGATGCGCCCAGACATGCCAGGAGCTGACAATGATGCTCCGTAGACTGAGTGGGTGTAGCTTTACTAGCTCGTCAGCGGGATGGATGCGGCGGGAAATGAACTGTTGCGTGTGTGTCGTTCTTTTATCGGGCGCGGTGGATGCTGGCCCGCGCTCATCATGTGTGTTTTGCTGTGCGTTGGTGTGCTGACAAGCGAACTAGTGTGTGTGATGTGCGCCGAGGTGGCGCAGGGACCTGACCTGCCATCGGACCTGACCTCTCGCTGGACCGCGTGGATGACGAAAGGGGGGAGGCATGGGGATGGGTGTGGGCGATGGGGTGTTCGCGCGTGGCTGAATGAAGGAGCCGAGCGAGCCTCCTGTAAGGCACACGGACCTCTGCAGACATAACGCTTCCTCTCGACTCCTTCCTCTCGTATCCTGTGACGATATGACATTCGAAGGTCACCACCGGCGGCCAAGATGTCAGGATGTCAGCAGGGAGCAGGGGGCAGAGCCTCCATGTGCACAAGCAGCAAGGCTTTTTAGCGCCACACGCGGCTAAAGTGGGGAGGGGGGGCGGTCGAATGCCTCGAATGGAAAGAGCGTCGCGAAAGCGGGAGTCGGGGGAAGCAGGAGTCGGGGCACGGCACTTGAAGCAGCAAGTCCCGACCCCGTACGGCCGCCCCGCCCCCCCGACTGCCGTAACCGCCCATCTGCGTGCACTGTGGTTCAGCGCGCAAAGCAGGGATGAAGCTGGGAGCCGGTTCGCGCCGGTTCGCCATCGCAGTTGGCAGGCCGCCAACCGACCGGATGAATGTTGACGTGGGGCCGGCTGCTCAGTTGTCCCCAACTTACCTGGGCCTCCTTGCTTATGTCATAACTGAGACTGATTGACACACTTTGGCGCTAGGGCCGAAGCTAGGCCAACACGCGTTCCAGGGTTGAACGGACGAAGAAGTCTGTCAACAGCACTCGCATACTGCTGGAGTCCACGGTTATGTAGCTCTGTCCCGTCATCTGCTTGTTCATCGGACAGCTTTCACGAAATGAACGAATCCTTGTTACACTGGACTCCGCGGCCAAGCCGAGCATGTTGTGGCGACCGAGATCAGCCGTGGATGCAGGACGTGCTTTCATCGCTCCGGTAGCAGATGGAGCAGCATCCTGACGGAGGTCATGCGGCCAGCTCTGAGGCAAGCTCGCGCGGGCCGGCCTCCAACGCTGGCCTGGAGCCGTCCGATGTTGGAGGCGTGGACGCTATCGGCCTTCTGCTCGCTGCGTTCGAGGAGCAGTTGCCGGAGCGCCTACTGGGGCATGCACTTGCACTGCTGAAGCTCCTTCACGCCGTCGACTGCTTCCCTCACGGTGCGATCTGATGACGTGTCTTCGCGAGAGGGGGGAAGCGGATGAGGCTGTGGGAGGCGAGGAGGCATGGGCCAACTCGTGGGGGTGGGGGTGGGGGTGCGGGGTGGGGGCCCGGGGTGGCGGGTGCTTCAACCACCCAGCCGCCTCGCCCCACCGCCTCACACAGGACCCTCCCCACCTCCCTCCTCCGCACCCCGCCCTCCACTCTCCACTTCCCCCTCCCTTCCCCCCCACTCCCCTTCCCTGCACCCTGAACCCCAGGCGGGCTGTATGAGGGCCACTACGCCGCCTCAGCGCTGCAGCGCTACCGCCTCTATTGGCTGCCCCTCATGCGGGCCGCGTGCTACGGCGGGCCCACACCCGCGGCCCGGGCCCAGGCCCAGGCCCAGGCCCAGCAGAACCCCTTGGGCGGCAGCGCCCGGACCCCGCGGGCCGGCTCCGGCCGCTCCCCAAGCGCAACCCGAGCGGGCCCGGGGGGGCCCAAGCCGGGTCCAGGGCCCGTCGCCGCGGGCCCAGCGTCGGGGCGGAGCGGAAGTGGCGGCGGAGGCAAGGCTGGCGGCGCGGCAGCGGCGGTGGCGACGATGGCGGCGGCGGCGGCCAAGGGCGGGCCGCTGCCGCCGGCGGTGGTGGCGGCGGCGCAGCGGGGGGTGGTGCTGCGGCTGCCGCAGCCGCCGCTGGACGTGCAGTGGATGTGGTTCCTGCATCGCTGCCAGCCGGACGCGTACGGGAGGGACCTGGACGCCTCCTGCTCGCCGGTGAGGGGAGGGTGTGGCGGCCCTGGAGGGGTGTAGGCTCTGGGGAGGGGGGTAGGGTGGAGGGGTGTAGAGGCCGTGGAGGGGTGTAGGCCCGTGAGGGGTGGAGGTGGTGGAGGGGTGTAGTCCCTGGAGGGTGCAGGGTGGAGGGTTGCAGGGTGGAGGGGTGTAGAGGCCCTGGAGGGGTATAGGCCCTGGAGGGTGGAGGGCGGAGGGGTGGAGGTGGTGGAGGGGTGTATCGTGACGACCTGGAGGGGTGCAGGGTAGGGGGGTTGCACGGCGTAGGGCGAGAGGTTACGTTCTGGGGTGCCCTGACTCAGGGGCTGTGAACCGGTAGAGCCGCAGTCAACGGCGAAGGCCCTCCGCGGGCTGTGACTGTCCAGGCGGGGATGGGGTTGATGGGGGATTTCCTGGCAGGGCCTTGGGGGACCGAAAGGGCCGCAGTAAGCGACAAGGGGCGTTGTCGGGGGGCGGGGTTAGTCCACGCACAAGCTTGGTATGAGCGGCGGCGGAGGGCTGTCCAATGGGCGGGAAGCGTCTGGTTGAGGGCCTAACCACGGGGCCTACCTGCATCGGAGTCCAGCCCCCTCAAGTGGCCTCGAGCCTCCGCCCCTTGTCCTCTTTACCCCCCTCTCCCTGCCCCTCCCCCCCCCTGCCCCTGTCAGGACCCCGGCACGGTGTCCGCGGGGGACTGGGACGAGGCCGTGAGCCGCCTGCCCGCTGCGGGCCTGGTGACCACCACGCTGGCCTTCAGGCCCGGGGCCCGGGGGCCGGAGCCGCCGCACCGCAGCCAGGCGAGGGAGGGAGGGAGGGGGCGGGGGGGACGGGGGGGAGGGGCGGGAGGTCAGGGAGGGAGGGGTGAGGAGGGGAAGGGAGGGAGACACGGGGAGGGTGGCAGGTCGCCTGACTTCCCAGCGCTTGGCCACCAATGAGGTGGGACTCGTGGTAACCAGCAAGGTGAGGCGATGGGGCTTGCTGGGATGCAGCTTCACACCCTTCCGCCCCCTCTCCCCTCACAGGCGCTGTGGGAGCGGCTGTTCCCCTCCGCGCCGCAGCCCTTCTGGCCGCCCCCGCCCGCCGGCAGCCGCTCCGACCTGGCGGCCGCCCGCTCTCCCGCCGTGCTGTCGTACGCACATGCGTACGGCAGGGACTGTGCCGTGGACGTAAGCGCCGACCTGCTGGTGATGAGTCAGGTGGGGCGCAGCTGCCGTACGGTGTCCCCTAGCCTCACCAGCTGTGTGCTCAGGCGGTGACGAGGGCGCTTCCGTCAAGACGCTGCTGGACGGCAGGGGCCGGCGGCCCGCCATCACCGGTCTCGCTTACCCTACCGCCCCCCCCCTCCCCTTCCACCCACCCTCCCCCTCCTCCCCCCCCCAGGTCCTGGGCGGCCTGCTGCACTCCCTGCTGCGCCCCGAGTACCGCCAGCGCTGCCACATGCGGGCGGCCAGGAGCAGGTGGGGGGCGGGGGTTTGCGGGGGCGGGGGCGGAGGCACGGGTCTGTAGGGGGGGTGTTTGTCACTGCGGGTGATTGCGCTGGCGCCGGGGAAGCCAGGGTGCAAGGGGGGGGGCGAGGGGGGGGGGTTGCTGGCCGGCGACGATGTGGGGGATGCATTCGGGGATGTGGAGGGTGCAAAGAGGCCAGGAGCAGGTGAGGGGTGCGCGGACGGCTTAAGCCTTTACCCCCTTTACCCTCCAAGTTGGAGGCTCCAACCCCCTGATCCCCCCTATTCCCCCCCCCCTCCTCCAGGTACGCCCGCTTCTGGGTGCTGCAGCTGGTGCACTCGGAGGAGGCCCTACTGCCGGCGGCCGACATGGCGCTGCTCTGGTGGGGGTGGGGGGTGGGGGAGGGGGGCCTGGGGCGGTGGTGGTGGTGGTGTTGAGTAGATTGGCGGAGGTGGTCCTGTAGAGAGGGGACGACTAGTAGGGAAGGCAAGGGAAACGGGCATTGACATGTCCAGCGGGCCAAAGGCGTTTCTGGGGCTGCACAGGCCGCTCCTTCGAGCAGCCACTCAACGGCTGGCAGCCTGCTGGCTCTTTTCAGCCCCTCAATCACTTCCCTCTCTGCCCAACTCACCCGCACCCCGGCAGGTGCGCCCACATGTCCATGGCCGGGGCCTACCGGGCCGCGTGCCGCCACTTCGACCCCCAGCCCGGCTCGGGGGACGGCCCGGGCGGGGTGCGCCTGCTGGGCCCCCGGCACCTGCTGCTGGGGGGGCACGAGTGGGCGCGCGCCTACGCACGCACCAAGTACCTGTACGAGGCGACGTACGGTACGGCGGCTGTACGGCGTCGTACAGGGCGGGAACGGGCGGGGGTGTTACACGGGACAGCGTACGGTTTCTGCGCGCCGCTCCATGCCTGTGCTCATCTTTGCTCGCATACCTTACCTCCCGCGCCCCTACCCCTCCCCTTAACCCCCCTCCCGCCCCACCCTCAGGCGAGCTGTTTGACCCCCCTCACACGCAGTACGTACCGCTCTCCGTACCGCACCCCCTGGCGGCCCCCGGCAGCCCCCTCTCGCCCCTGCTCCAAGTGCTGGAGCTCCGGCGCCCACCGCTGCAGGTGTGAAGGGCCCGGCGGGAAAGCATTGTGGGGGGGAGCTCGCGCGTTTGTAACTCCTGGGTCTGCTCAGCAAGGAACGTTTGGAGCCCGGAGCGTAACCTGAGGGGCGCCTGTCCCACTGCGCACTGGTCAGGAGTTCTGCACGCAGGGAGAGGGGCTGCACACAGACAAATGTAAAGCCGCCCATGCAGCCCACTCGCACCCGCTCACCAGTCCATGCCCACCTCAGCCCTCACCCGCCTCTCCTCCCACCCGGGCAGGGACCGTGGCCGGTGCGGCTGCTGCCCCCTGACCTGGTGTCGGGGGCTCTGAGGGCCGCCCAGGCCTGCGAGGAAGCCACCAGCCACGGCGGCGGCGGCGGCGGTGGCGGCGGCAGCGCCGGGCCCGGCTCGCCAAACGGCGGTCTCCCCAGCCCAGGCTCCCACCCCCACCCGTACGGCGCCCTGCCGTCGCCGTACGCCGGCAGCGCGTACGGCAGCGTGGGGCCGTACAGCCCCGGCGGCGGCGGCGGCGGCCGGGGCGTGAGCGAGGCGGCCCTGATGGCGTTCTTCGACGCGTGGGCGGCGTCGCCCGCGGGTCCTCTGTCCGCGGATGACCCGCGGGTCGTGCGGCAGCCGCGGTGCGGGGCGCACGCCCTCTTTCTGGCGTGGAGGCTGGCGCGGGGCGTCCTTGACCGGGCGGACAGGGTCGGGTGCGTTCCGCGTGGCCGGGGTGGGATGGGCGTTTGGGTTGGATGGAAGAGCGGGGGCTGTGGTTTGAGAGGGTTCCGGTGGTGCCCGGTTTCACCCTGGGCGGTGTGCGCTTGCTCCGGTGGTGGCGGCCTGTTGCTTGCCGCTCGCTTGTTGTTCTCTTTGGGTGTTGTCCGCTTGCTGCGGCCTATGCCGACGCATGTGCCCCGTCTCGCTGCCCCACCCTTCCTTATGCCCTCCCCTGCAGCGTGTTCGAGCAGCAGGGCTGCTGCGGCCCGTCCACCTTCTCCCTCGCCTGGACGGACGAGCGACACGTGAACCGCCTCACGTGAGCGCAGCCGGCGGGGGCGGTGCGGACCAGCGTTGCGGGAATGCGTCTGCATCCCCCCTTGCAAGCCCCCGCCATGCGCCATGCTTCCCTCCCAGGGCTCCTCTGCCTCAACGCACGTCGCCGGCCGTTTCTGGCTCTCCTAATGTGACCGCCCTGCCCACGCTTTCGCCTTCGCCATATTGCTCTCCCAGTGCTCCTGGCCCCTGACGCCCCTACCACGTTCCCCCCACGCCAGTCCCCACCAACTAGCTCTCTGTGCGCTCTTCGCCCCTGATGTCCCTGTGCCTTTCCTCCCTTTGCCCCGCAGCAACTTTATCGCCCTCCGCCGCGGCTGGTTGGGGTTTGAGGGCCTCCCCCTGGACTCGTCCCACCCCTACCTGGCGGAGGTCACGGCGCTGGAGGGGCCGTCGGATCTGCCCTCGGATCTGGATGCCGAGGGCCTCGACGAGCCGGAAGATCAGGATCCGGATCAGGAGGATCGGGAGAAGGGCAAGGCGGGCGGCGGGCGAGGGGGCAAGGACGGTCTTGAAGGGCACGTGCAATCGCGCGCAGGGGACGGCAAGGGGAAACGAGCTGGTAAGGAGGCGGAGGCGGAGGCAGAGCGCAGGGAGCATGTTGAGGACGGAGGGGGGCTCGACGGGCGGAGGTCCGGGGGCCCCGCGGAGGACGGCGGGGGCAGTCGCGCCAGCCGCGGACCCGGGCGCGTGAGCGGCGGCGGGTGGGACCCCCGGACTAGCGCCAGCAGGCACCCGCCACGCCCCAGCGGCGGCGGCGGCGGCGGGACAGGCAACGGCGGCGGGGCAGGCAACGGCGGCGGAGCTGGCGGCGGCGGGGCGTTCGACGACGAACGCGCCGATGACGACGTCGCAATCGAGGAGGAGCAGCAGCGGCGGAGCGCGCAGCCCAGCCGGCGGTCGCTTCTGTCGCCGTTCGGGGCCGCGGCGGCAGCATCCGGCGGGCCTAGTCGGAAGAGCACGCAACGGAGCCGCGGCTCGGAGGGCGGCGCGGGCCCTGCGGACCGGCTCGATCCCACGCCCAAGGCCAGGGACCGACCCAGCGGCGGCCTGAGGGCCTGGATCTTTGGCGACATCGGCGGCGGCGGAGTTGGCGGCGCCGGCGGGCAGGACCCAGATCGGAGCCAGAGGCCGAGCGGCGGCGGGTTACGGGGCCGCGGCGGAGGCGGCTTGCCGTTGGCTGGCGGCGGCGCTGGGGACGGGCAGCGGCCCAGCGGTGGGGGTGTACGGCATGCGGTCAGCGCCGCTGGCGAAGGGCCCGGCGCCGACCGGCCCAGCGGCGGCGGCGGCGGCGGTGGGCCTAGGGTCAGTGGCAGTGGAGGCGCTGCCGCCGATACGGCGGAGGCGCCGCTGGAGAGCCCGGGCAGCCCCCTCCGTCGGGCGCCCGCCGCCGCCATTAGTACTGCGGACTGGGAGGAGGCGAGCAAGCGGGCGGTCCGTAAGGCCAAGTCGGCGGGGGGCTCGCTCGCTTCGCGGGCAGGGCTCGGGGCGTTGGTGGGCTATGGCCTGGGACGTATTGTCGGCGGCGGCGGCAGCGGCGGCGGCGGCGCTGGTAGCAGCGGTGGCGGCGGCGTGGAAGGCGCACACGTGTTCTCCAACCGGCTCGCGACGGCAGCGACGGCGCCGGCGGCAGGGCCGGCGGCGCTGCTGCCTCCGCCGCGAGAGAGCGACGACGGGGCAGCGGAGGCCGAAGCGGAGGCGGCCGCGACGGCGACGGCGACGGCGGCAGGGCTGGCGGCGGCGGGAGGCGATCCCGACCACGGGCGGAGCTCGATGCTACGAGATCGCAAGTCGCCGCCGGTGCTCCGCATCCCATCCTTTGGCAAACCCGACGCGAGCGCTGCCGCTGCCGCAGCCGCCGCCACCGCTTTTACCGCCGCCGCCGGCGGCGGTTTTGGAGCCGGCGGTTTCGGAGCCGGCTACGGCGTCGGGGGGCACGGCATCAGGACTAGCGGCACCGGTTACTCTGAGGTCAGGAGCCCAAGTACGCTAATGCGTGCGCCCTTCCGGGCACCCTGGGCTCCCCCCGTGGCGTCGCCCCGCGACGGGCCGTCGGGCCCTGCCACGGGGCTCTTCCCGCCGCCCGAGGCGCTGCCCCTGGCCGCCACCACGCCCCGCCTCCGCCGGCCGCCGCCCGCGCGCAAGGCCGTGAGTGTCATTGCGCCCTTCGTCACCGACGCACGAGCCGCCGCGGTGCAGGTGAGCATCGCGGGCTGGGGCTGTGTGGGTCACAGAGCAAGGGTTGTCGTAGAGTTGTGCACGCCTGGCTGGGGCTGGTGGCCGGAAGACGCCGTTTGCAGCTCTTTCCGATCAGGGCAGCTGTCACGATTTTACGGTTCCAACTCCGCGCGTCCTGTTGATCAATGCTCCATCCCGCAGGCCGCTATTCGCCAAGCCCGCGCCGAGGAGCCGCCCCGCCACGCCTCGCAGCCCGGCGCCGCCAGCCCCGTTGGCGGCGGCGGCGGCCAGGGCCGGCCCAGCTTTGGGGGCAGCGCCCGCGCCAGCGGCAACGGCATTGCGCCCTGCCTCACCACCGTCGCCGCCGTCACTGCCGCCGCCGCTGCCGCCGCCGCCGCCGCCGCCACCGCCTCAACGCGCAGTTCCTCCGTGCACTCGTCGCTGCGGGTGCGTTCTGGGGCCGAGCTGGGGGACGTCAGGGCCCCGCTGGAACACGTGGGATCGATGCGGCCGCGCCGCGGCAGCAGCAGCAGCGTCAACACCGCCCCTGGCGGCGGTAGCGGCGGCCGTGGCGGCGGCGGCAGCAGCTGCGGCGGCGGGAGCGGCGGCGGCGGGCTGCAGGAGCTGGACGCTAGGGACGTGGTCCTGGGGCTCGCTAGGTCGGGCAGCGCAGGCAGCGGCCCCCGGCCGCACTGGCCTAGGCGACACAGCGGGGCCGGCGGCTCCCTGGCCGTATCCTCGCCGTCGCCATCGCGCCTCGGCCGACCGACCCACGCCGCCGCCGCCGCCGCCACCGCCGCAACCGCTACCTCAGTCCCGGCCGACGCTGTAGCCGCCATCAGCGCATATGGCGCGATGCAGGCACCGGCCATGGGCGCGAGTGATGTGGTGGGGGAGCCTGCAACGGCTGATCGTGAGGAGGGAAGGGAGGATGCGGCGCAAGGCGCAGAGGCGGATGCGGAGGAGGAAGACGAGGGGCCCAACAGCTACCCGTCCGAAGGGCCGAGCGTCGATCCGGGCCTGGCGCTGGCGGCGGCCGTTGTTGTACACCCGTACGACGCGCTGCCTGGCTTCACGCCGGGGCTGGGACGTACGGCACTCGATGACGTGGATCACTACCTGCCGGCGGTTGACGGCTGGAGTGCCGTACTGCAGGATCTGCTCGATCTCGAGGAGCAGTACGGCGCACTGTACGGCACGGCGGTCCGGCGGCGGCGTGCGTTCCAGGTGGCGGGCGCGGGGCAGCCGGGCTGGGCTGGGCAGTTTGCGGCGGCGGTGGCAGCGCTGCCGGCGGCGCGGCGTGCGGCGGTGCGAGCCGCCGCTCCAGAAGCCGCCGCCGAGGACGCCTCATCGGTACCCTGTGAAGTCTGGTGCAGGGCACAGGCCTTTGCTTGGCTTCGAGCTTGCTGCTGGTTTCCGTTTGTCGAGCCGGTGGTTACTTTCTGGAGGACGCTCGAACCGCACAGCCGCAAGACGCTCCTCTTTTGCACTTTCGTCATTCCGCTGCTACCGCTCCTGCTGCTGCTTTCGGGTGTGGCGGCGGCGGCTGGCGTGGCGGTGCTCGCCGTACCGCTGCTGCTTGCGGCTGTCGTACTAGTCACGGCGGAGGTCATGGACGGCGGCTGCATGGTTGTCGTGCGGCGGTTATGCTGCCTCGTGTCGTACGAGGGCCCACCGGAGGAAGACCAGGCGGCGGCGGCCAAGGCGGAAGCTGAGCTGGCGACGGTGCTGGCGGCGGCGGCGGCGACAGCCTGGCACAACCGCCTGCCGCCGCCGCCGCCATTGGACGGAAGCACCAACGGCGGCGGCGGATTGGACACATCGCCTCCGTCGCCATCCATGCTGCCGCCTTCGCAGACAGCGTCACCCCCATATCGGGGCGCCGTGGGAGCGCTGGCGGCGCCGCCAGCGGCGCAGCGCATGCATCGGCGTCGATCTTCGGCGTCGTACGGCAGCCACGACGACGAGGAAGGCCTCAGCGCTGGCGCCACTGCGGCCGCCGCTGCCGCTGCCGCTGCGGCGGCGGCGGCCACGTCGACCTTTGGCGCATCTTGGTCGACGCCGGCTGCATCTGCCCAGCCAGCCGCCGCCGCCGCTGGCACATACATCGGCCCTCGGGCCAACAGCGGAGCGCTGCCGTACCGCAAGTCCCTCCTGGGCTTGCGCTCTTCAAACGCGGGCAGCAGGCCGGATTCGATCAGCCCCGTCCGCGGCACCGACGCAGCCGCCGTCGGGGGGTCGCCGCTGGGCGGCTCGCCACATGCTCCCTTCGCGCTGGCGCCTGGGGAGCTTGCGGGCGCGGAGAGGCTGTACCCCCCGCCCCTACACGGAGCCACGCCCTCGCCTCACGCGGCGGCCGCCGCCGCCGCCCTGCCGGCTCGGTCCCCCACCAGCGCCACCGCCGCCGCCGCCATGGCGAACGGCGCCGCGTACTTCGCCGCCGTCAACACGTCGGCAGCCGCCGCCGCCGCCGCCAACGCCAACTCCACTCGCACGTCGCCAGGCGCCCCGTCTGCGTTCTCTCGTGCTACAGCGGTGGCGGCGGCGCTGGCGGCGGCGGGGGCGGGCGGAGCGGCCTTTGCTGGCGAAGACAGCCTGACGGAGCGTGCGTCGCAGCCGGGGCCAGCTACGTCGCCGTCGCCGTCAGCGTCGCCGCCGCCGGCGGGGCGCGGCGCAGGACAAGGGTACGGCCAGGTATCGCCGATGGGCGCGGTACCTCACCCGCTGACGTACGGCGTGAGCAGCAGCTTTAACAGCTCTCAACACCCAACCGTCAGCGGCACGGGGTCGTACGGCATCGCTGCCATGGCGGGCGCATACGGCACACCGTACGGCTCGCACGGAGCGACGCCGAGCACGCCGGGTACGGCGCCGGCAGCGTCTGCGTTGTCCCCATCCCTCGCTGGCGGCTACACGAGTGGCGGCGGCGGCGGCGGCGGCGGGGGTTACATCAGCGGCGGCGGCGGCGGCGGCAAGACTGGCGGCGGCGGCGGCGGCGGCTACACCAGTGGCGGCGCTGGAGGGCGCAGGTCGTCAGGCACGCGCAGTCGGCGGCGCAGCTCTTCTGGTGCGTGCAGGGTGACGGTGAAGGGCGCCCCAGTAGGATTTTCTGGGGAAGGCTTTTTGGCTGGGTTAATCTGCTCGATTTCGTGCCTCTTTGCTGCTGCTGCTGCTGCTGCTCATGGGAGCTAACAGTACTGTCTGCCTTTGGCCCTGTCTCTACCCCCGCACAGCCGGGTACGAAAGCGCCGGCGGCGGCGGCTACTACGGCGTACCGCCCGTGTACGGCAGCCAAGGCACCGTGACTAAGCCGAGCTGCGGCAGCGGCGGCAGCCTCACCATACGGCCGGGCCCTGCCGGCAACGTCCCTTCCTCGCCGCCGCCAGCCTACCGCCTCGGCTCGGCCCAGGCTGCGGCCTTGAGCGGGACGCCTGGGGAGACGTCATCGCCCAGGGTCCAGGCCATTGGCGGAGGCAGCGGGGGTCACATCAATCTGCAGGTGGGTAGATCGGGCTGAGGGCCTACAGATGATGAAATGGCGCAAGCCGTACGGAAAGCAACCCTGTTTACGAATCGCCCCTCCTCGTGTCAATTGCATTCCCCGCAGGCCGCCGCAACGGCCGTCCTCTTTGCCGCCCGCGCCCGCCGCAACGCGCCGCCCAGCGCCACCGCCGGCGCCTCATCCGCGTCCGCCGGGTCCAACGCCGCCGCCAGCGGCGGCGGCGGCCCCAGCGGCGGCGGCCTGCCGCCGCAGCCCGGCAGCCCCGGCGCCGCCGGCAACAGCCCGGGCGCGGCGCCCTTCGCCTGGCCCGGCGCCGCCGACGGTTCGGGCCTCGGCAGCGCCGTCGGGCCCGGCCACACAACCCTCACCGTTCCCACCATGGCATCAACCATGGTGGCCATGCGTCGAGCCTCCATCACCACAAGCGCAAGTGCGAGGGTGGCGGCGGCGCCGCCGACGGAACCGGGCCCCGACGACGACGTCGCGGCGGCGCTGGCCGTTGCCAACCGCATGGCGTACAGCGCGTACGGCACGTACGAGGGTACGGCATCGCCGTCGTACGGCATGTACGGCGGGAGCGGCGCGGGCGTCGGCGTTGGTCCGCCGTCGCCGCTGCTGCTGGCGCCGGTTTCGCCGCTGCACCCTGGATCGGCGACGGCGCTGTCGCCGCCGCTGTCGGCAGGGCTGACGTCGCCGCCGTCAGGGGCAATGGCGGCGGCGGCGGCAATGGCGTTGGCCTACTCGCCCACTAAGCAGCCGCGGCCTGCCCTGAGGACGCATAGCGGTGGCGGCGCCACAATGGCGGCGGCGGCAGCGGCGGTGGCGATGGCGGCGCCGTCGCCGCCGAAGCAGTACTACCAGCCGACGGCGGCGGCGCTCCGCCGCAGCGGCGGCGGGCTGTCGGATGGCGGCAACAGCCCGCACAGCCCCGGGAGCGGATCTCTGGTGCGTCGAGGGTCCAGGAAGAGTACGAACGGGGAGGTTTTGGTCAAGATCGGGAGATGTGGGAAAGTTTGTCCTGGGGCAAGGGGACCGCAGGGGATCTGGGGCGTGGCGGAGGGAGGCCGCTGCTTACTGAAGCATGGGTGCTGCACGGGTGTCAAGCACCGTCACTTGTTGGACTTCTGGCCCTGGCCCTGCGTTGTGACCGCCCAACAGGCGGCGCGACGCGGCAAAGCGACGCCCTCCATCAAGACCCCCGGGAGCGCAACGGGCGGCGGCGGCGGGGGCGGCAGTGTTGGCGGCGGCAGTGCTGGCGGCTGGAACTCCTCAACCGCCCCCAGCCCGGTCCGAGGCCCCTCAGGGGGCGGCTCTCTAACCACGAGCCCCGTCCGTGGCGGCGGCGGCAGCAGTGTGTACGGCACGCCTCCCGGCGGCGTACGGCAGTGGTCCCACGGGTCCCTCGGCAGCGGCGGCGGCGGCGGGTGGTCCCCGTCGCCGCGTGCCAGCGTGCCCTCGCCGTCGACCGCCACCGTCGCCGCCGCTGCTGCCGCCGCCGTCGCTGGCGGCGCTGTGTGGCCGCTGCAGGGCGGGGCTGAGGTGGAGCGCACGTCCCCGCAATCGCCCCTTCCGGTCATAGGGCCGCTCACGGGCTTCATGCTGCCGGTGAGAGCCGGGGAAAGAGACGGTCGGCGCAGAGGGACCCGCCAGGGAACAAAGACCTAGTTCATGAGTTAGCTAGTAATCTATCCGTGCTGTGCTGTGCTGTGCTGAGGGTGCTCATCCTTGCGCACCAGCACCACGCTAGCGTTGTTTTGCCGCCCTAGGCTATACCTAGGCTGGAGTTGGTCGGAAGAGGCCGTGCATATGTGCCCCCGCTCTCTCCAACCCTGCCTTCCCCTCCAGACGCTTCGCATGAGTCAGCTGAGGCACGCCGCCGACGACCCCGACTCTACGCCCTCCGCCGCCACCACCCCCGCCGCTCACACGCCCGCGCACGTCCACACGCGGGGCCTCAGCTCCGTGGGGTCAGCGGGCCGCCCGCCGCTGCCACCCAAGGTCTACAGCAGCCCCCGGCTGCGACACGGGGACGAGCTGGGGAGCAGCTTCGGGGCAGCTTCCGCCGGCGGCAGCTTTGGCGGCGCCGCCGGGGCGGCGCTGGTGGCGGCGGCGGGGCCCGAGCTGCCAGCGGCGGCTGCGGCGGACGCGGGAGGCGGCGGGGCTTGGGCAGCGTTGGGGGGCGGCGGAGGCTCGAGGCCGTTTGGGCAGGCGCTGGACACAGTCCCTGAAACGGGTGGTAGCAGCCTGTAGAGTAGCTGCCCCAGGGTTCGTTTCCTGGGCGACTGCCGCTTTGGGCATCTCAAGCGGGGTAGGGGTAGAGGGGATGAACGCGGCGCGCGTGTGCAGAGGTTCGCACTGTCGAACGGAGGGCTGATGCAAAGTGCGAAGAGCGCAAGGCGGGGCCTTGGGCGTACTTATGCGGAGGGGACGCTGCGGCTGTTGCGCTTGCGTTGCGCTTGGTGTGGCAGGGAGTAATATCTGTTCCGGACTGAATGTATACTGAGCTGGTGGGTGACATATGGGCGCGTGTATAATTGTTGGACGTTCTAGGTAAGGACGCAGCAGCACTTGCCGCGGGGGACCCTCGAGCCATGTTTCGCATGCATGCATTTCTTTTTCCTGGGTCCTCTGCGTTGCCTCGATCTTGTATCTGGCCGAAACGCAAAACACAAGCCGAAGCCCACGCTCTGGCCGATTGACAAATGACCGGATTGTGGCTGGGCGTGGGTGATGAGCTTGGGATGGGCACGGTGCAGACTGTGAAAGCCATGGAGTAGGCTGGCCCCACCGGGGTTGATCAGGCAGGCAGCCCAGTGGGGAAGCCGCGGACCCGTGACAGGGACTGGCATCGCCCTCCGTCAGGCCCCCCTGAAGCCGCATATTCTATGTGTTATCCCGTCTGTCGGTCTGTGCCTTGCGGATGGACGGACAATCAGACTGACCACGCCTTACGGCCTTAACCCCGCCCGAGCTCACAGTAATGCGGATGATCGTGCCATGCCCTAGGTCATGTATGGTCATGCTTACATGTTGCGGCACAAGACGGTTGGCATAGCCCGATCTCAGGGTGGGAGCATCATACATGGAGCAAGGCATAGGCAGCAATGGCTGGAGAGAGCACAACTAGGAAGGGCGAGTATGTACCCATCAACCAGGATAGGGCTCAACAAATCACCGAGGGAATTTGTAAATGGGGTCATCGACAGGAAGGCCCCCAGACCTGTACCCCACAGTGCAGAAGTCTCAATGCGGGGATAGGCCATAAAGCACACCTTGTAGAGATAGGTACTGTATGGAACAGTTTGTGCAGCACTACTTCAGCAGCTCAAGAACCTCATGGGCCGCGTCAAAGGCTTTGCCACACAGCACCCCTGCACGCCGGACACGCTAGCTGGACAGGCACGCATGGGTGCATGTCAGAAGGAGGCAGGCAGGCGTGTGCGTTCCGTTAATGATGAATACCCTATAATGCAGCCACGCACACAACTTGAAAGACACAATGCCCGTCTTCCACGATAAGGCCTTGTCTGACGCATGCCTCAGCGCCAGCCGTAACCAGTGCACGCCCGGAGAAGGGTGCGGTGTAATGCCAACTCCATGCATCCGCCATCCAGTGAAGCTTTCCTCGAACACTAGATCAAAAACCCAAGTAAGGGGGATTACTCATGGGGTATCCCGGACACCAGCCAGCATGAGTCTTGGTCGTCCAACCTCACGAGCGATATGGTCCGGCTAGTCAGATGTATGCGCCCGCAGCATGCGCTTGGACCACTGACCTTCCATCACGGACCCGGCTGATATAGCTAATGGCGACCCGCGCCGGCGCAGGAGTCGGGCAGGTACGTGACCTTGCCCACCCAGTTGCCGATGCCCTCGCCCACGGCGAACGTGTTGCAGTCCTGGTAAGCCACCAGCGTGCTGCACGGGTACTGGGTCGGCGCGATGCCGTACCACCCGTTGGTGATGTCACTCTGCGGTGGGGATGACAGGGCGGCAGTACATTGGGTAGAGGCAAGAGGTGTCAGGAGAGTCAAGCGCGCGGCAAGCCGGACACTCATGTACCCTGTGCTTTCATTTTCAAAAAAGTTGCAACAGCTCGTCGAAGTGGACCACTCACCGCGACGCCACTCGCTCACCCAAACGAGCGTTTATTCCCTCCACTCCTGGCCCTTTCTGGGCGCACCCAGCTGGTACCAAGGTAGATTTCAGGTAACTCAGGCCTCTGATCAAACCTCTCCTCCCACATCTGAGCAGCACCACAACCATGGGAGATGACTTTCCTTTACTGACCCTGCACCGCCCCTACGCTCTCTTCCCAGCTCACCGACTTGACAATGTAGGTGCCGCCACCGCATCCAGCGGGCGCACCACCGCCGTCAGAGGGCGAGGGCGAGGGCGAGGACGAGCCCGTGGTCCCCGCACATGAGTCGGGCAGGTACGTGACCTTGCCCACCCAGTTGCCGATGCCCTCGCCCACGGCGAACGTGTTGCAGTCCTGGTAAGCCACCAGCGTGCTGCAGGGGTACTGCGTCGGCGCGATGCCGTACCACCCGTTGGTGATGTCACTCTGCGGTGGGGATGACATGGCAGGGGTTGAGGCGGCGGCAAAGCAGGCCCAACAGCACCAAGAACAGGATCTAGGAGGCGGTTTGGTGGCCAGCAGTACTAGTAGGCCAGCCGCCTCTCACCGACTTGACGACGTATGTGCCGCCGCCACAACCCGCTGGCGGGCCAACCGGTGACGGAGATGGAGCGGGCCCGGGGGAGGGCGATGGGGAGGGCCCAGCCCCAGGCCCGCACGGGACCATCAGCTTGGACACGCCCGGGGACAGGTTGCGCCACCACAGAGCGGCATTGCCGTACGCGGCCTTGTTCTGGTCGATCAGGCACTGACCGCTGGTGTTGAACTTGGGCGCAATGACTGCATTGATAGTGTCTAAAGATTGGACCGTGTACTCGCATGCCGCAGGGGGGCAGGGGCCTTCGGGGTCCTGCCCGTTGGGGGCGGAGCAGGGCACGCTGAGCGCCTTGAAGCCGACCCCCATGGTGCCTGTTGAGCCACTGGTGTCGACGTCCGTGTTACGGAGTCCCAGGCATGAGTCCCTGGCGATGCAGTACTTGTCGGCGATCCTGCGGGATGGGAGCAAGGCGGAAGAGGTAGGGTTGGAAAAGAGGGGGGCACCACCAAGCAAGTGCAAGGCAAGGCATGCGCATCCCTCAACAGAACCTAAACCCAGCCATGCTCCTCAACACAACATGGCCCCGCCTTGGGGCACCGACCCCAACAGCTAGCACACGCACTTCTGGTAGGTGTTGAAGGTAGGGTCCACGTACTCCACACAGAAGAAGTTGGAGGGGCAGGTGGCGGACGGGCAGCCGCCAGACGGCGAGGGCGGCGAGAACGCGGGAACCGGCGGCGGGGAGGGTTTGAAGGACGGCAGCGGCGACGGAGGCAAAGGGGCGCCGCCCGCGCAGGGCACGCTCAGGGCCAGGCCCACGACGTTGGTCCACCAGTTGGCGACGGCGGCAAAGGCGGCGGCCGCGTTCAGGTCCACCAGGCACTTGGGCGTGGTTAGGAACATGAGGGCCACGCTGAAGATGGACTCGGTGCCCCGGGGCGTGTACCGACACGTGACCGAGACGGAGCCGCTGAGGAGCACGGGGCAGCCCCTGCCGTCGGCCAGGTCGCCGCCGGTCTCGTCCGTTGTGCAGGGCACGCTCAGGAAACCGGCCAGGGCCAGGCTGGGCAGGCCGTAGTTTGCGTCCACCAGGCAGGCGACGGAGGGCAGGCAGAAGTGCTGGGCGATACTGCGAGGAGAATTGGGGAGGAGTGAGGGGGCAGGCGGGTCAGGGGCAGGCGCAGCAGGCGCAGGCGGGGGTCAGGGGTAGACTGGTACGGCCTGGCCGAGGAAGCCGAGTGGGATGACCCCGGGTCGTTCCTGCCTGTAGCCGCCCATGGAGTCGCACTCACAAGTCGAGGGGGATGAAGGGGCTGATGACGGTTATGAAGCAGCGGAAGTCGGCGATGGCGGGGCAGGTGGTGATGACGGCTGCGCCGCAGTAGGGCGGGAGCACGGGGGGCGAAGGCGAAGGCGAGGGGGAGGGGGAGAGGGCGGGGGCGGGGGACGGCAACACGCCAATGGGGCAGGGCACGTCGAGGACCAGTCCCGCGATCCTGGTCCACCAGCTCAAGCCCAGGAGCGCCACAAACTTTGCCATGTTGCCGTCCACCAGGCACTTGGGCGTGGTGAGGTAAATGTCGGCAATGTCGAAGATGGTCTCCGTGCCGCTGGCGGTGTGCTTGCAGCTGACGACCGCCACAGAGCCGCCAATGCTGGCAATCAAGGGGCAATCGTCAGGACCGTCGGAGATGTCTTTGCCGGTATCGTCGGTCTGGCAAGGCACGCTCAGCCAGCCGACCCAGTCCTCGGGCAGAACGCTGGGAGCGCCGAAGTTGTTTCCGAGCAGGCAGGAGACGGAGGGCAGGCAATAGTCCTGGGCGATGCTGGGGTGAGATAAGGGGAGGGGCCAGGGGCGGGAAGGTGGAAGGTGAGGGGAAGGGAGGGCAAGGTCAGGAGCACGGGGCTACGTGAAAGGGATCCTCCGTCCAGCTCTCGAGAGCGCATCGTACTTTCCTACATTCCCTACCCGCCCGCTGCCCGGCATGACTCATTCACACCCACGTCACAAGCGTGACTGCCGGGCTCAAGATGACCATAGTGCGGCACGTGAAGAGTACGACAGCGGGGCAGGTGGTGACCGTGATGCAGTACGACGGGTAGACCAGGGGCGGCACGGAGGGCGAGGGGGAAGGGGAGGGCGACGGCGAGGGAGAAGGGGAGGGCGAGGGCGAGGGCGAGGGGGAAGGAGAGGGGGAGGGAGACGGCTGCCATGGGTAGGGATCGATGGGCCAAGGGGAGGTGCAGGGGACGTTGATGACCACGCCGATCTTGGGGCTGACCAGGCCTGGGTTGATGCTGAGCAGGCACGGCAGGCTGATCTTGTACAACGCAGCGACCTCCGTCATGACGTCACCCTTCTCAAACCTGTACGTGCAGCGCTGCTGCAGTACGACCGACAAGCTGGGGCACACGACGACGGAGGGCCCCAGGCAGGGCACGCTGAGCGCAAAGGATAGGCTGGCCAGCGCGAGGTTGAAGCGGGGGTTGGCGGCCAGGAGGCAGTTAAGGTCGATACAGACGGAGCCGGCCAGCCTGCGTGGGGGGCACGGTAGGCGGCGTACGTAGGGCACATGGTAAGAGGGGTCACGGGTGAGAGCTTCATGGATTGAGACCGAGGCAAACATGGCACGAGTATGGCCCTGCCATGCTAGCCATGCATGCTTCGAGGCACCGCCTTGCGATCAAGCCCTGACAGCGCTCCCGCCCAGCCACCCCGCCCGTGGCCGCCCACGTGCCCATGCATGCATGCATGCGTGCGGCGCTCACATGAATATGCTGAAGCTGCCGAGCGGAGCCATGCAGTTGAAGGCCGTGGGCGCGGGGCAGGTGATGGTTACGGGGCAGTAGGCGGGGTAGGCGATGGGGGGCACAGGGGGCACAGGGGGCATGGGGGCGGGGCGGGACGGCTCCGGGGCCGAGGGGGGCTCCATACCGAAGATGCACGGCACGTTGAGCAGGTCACCCGGGAAGAGCAGCGTGGGGGGTTTTGTCGGGTTAGCCTCCATGAGGCACGCGCCACTTGTTGCGTACTCAGGGGCGATGCCGTTGTACGTGTCGCCCGGTACGACAAGGTGCTGGCACGTGTAGTCCTCCGGCGTGCAGAAGGCTTCGAAATTTGGCTGTCCATCAGGCGTCTCCGTGCAGGGCACGGTCAGCGCGCTGACGCCCACGATTGAGGTGATGCCGGGATTCATGACCAGCAGGCATTCGGCGGTGACGCATACGCGGTTGGCGATGCTGGATGGGGGCGGAAGGGAGGTGGTGCGGGAGAGCAGAGGGATGGAGGCGGCGAACGGTGGGATGAAATGTCGGTTACGTACAGGGTTAGTTGATTGTACGGCAGCCCATAGCCGTACGCCCGAGCGCAGTGAGCCAAACGCTAAGACTATTTGGAGCTCTAGCTAGTAAGTCTTACAATTGGATGCTGATGTCGGACTGAGTCAGGTAGGTGATGCAGGTGTCGTCAGTCGGGGGCGGGCAGGCAATGAGACCATTCTCGCAGAAGAGGCTGATGGGAGGGGACGGCGGAGACGGAGGCTCGGCGGTGGCCGTTATGCACGGCACGAACACAAAGTTGCCGGGGAAGAGCTGGGTTGGGGCGGACTCCGGGTTCTGGTCAATGAGGCAGGCTGCAACCGTCGGGGCAGAGGGCGGAGCACGGAGGAAGGCACGTTTGAGGATAGGGCGGGGCGGGCCACTCAGCAGGCGGAGGGACACAGAGGGATGCACCCACGCATCATCATCTGCACCGGTACCCCCGAGCGCTCTTCCTCACAAGCACAGACCTGTGCCGCCTCTATCCATCTGTCTTGCTCCTCGCTCCGCTGCCCGTGCCCCGCCCCGCAATCGCTGAGGTGCAAACACCGGCCCCGCGGCGCAGCCGCCCATCCTCCATCCCACGCACCTCCCGACGTCTTGTAGGCGGGCGCAATGGTGTTGTACGTCTGGCCGGCCAGGATCTGGTGGAAGCACACGGCCGGCGGGCACCTGCCAATGTCGAGCCGGGCGCCGTTGGTGATGTTGGTCAGGCCGCAGGGCACGGAGATGGCGAAGAGGCCGGCCAGCGAGGACAGCCCCGGGTTGAAGTCCCAGATGCAGCTGGTTTTAAACCCCGTCCACTCGTAGAACCTGGCGGGCGGTGGTTGGGGCTAGTGGTAACGGGGGCATGTACCGTATGGGGGCATGCACGGGGCGTGGCCTCCGTTGCGAGCTTGGGGCAGGGCAGCTAGGGGGGTTGGGGCAGGCTTGTCGGCACCTGACGCCTCAGCGTGCCTCCCATCCTCCCTTCCCGCGGACCTCCTTGCGCCCAACGCTCGCTCGGTGGCCAAGCCCAGACTCACGTGTAGGGGTCAGGCAGCGCTCTGACCGGCATGATGCACTCCCACTCGGCCTTGTCGGGGCACGAGGGCACCGCGTAGCAGGGGATGTCCACCAGGTCCTCCGTGTCTGGCTCCTCCTTGTCCGCCAGGCTGGGGTTGGCGGCCTTGAGCGCAGCCACGGTAACGCCTGTGTGGGATGGGAATGAAGGAAGGGGGTGGCAGGGGGGATGGAGTGAAGCCAACGCCGCCGCTGGTTGGCGCCCGTGAGCCGGGCACCGGGGCATACATGCAGCCATGAGCTGAGTGGCTGAGTGCGTGGGTAGGCTTGCTGATATTCCGTTCTGAGGCAGGAGGCTTCGCGGCGGCCGCCGCCAGCCGCCTCGCTCCGTCTGCAGAGCGACTGTCATCCTAGGAGCCCGTACAGCAACCTCTGCCTGCGACCGGTGAGCTCACCAAACTCATCCGCAAGGTCGGCCCACGTCACCTGCGGAGCACGCGCGGGGGAAAGCCCAGCCTTCAGCTTGAGTGCAGGTTGCTACCAGTGCGTATCGTACCCAAGCAAGTAACCCACGTGACGGCATAACTTACACTAGCGCCAACTTCCCAGTCCTCCTCCTGGAGGCAGAGCGGTGGCGGGGACGACGGAGGCGAGGGCGGCTTGGGGCTCGGGGGCGGCGGCAGCTTGTCCACAACCTCGTCCAGAATCTGTGGTAGAGAAGCAAGAGCGAGGGGGATGGGGAAAGGGGGAGCATGAAAAGCTGGGAGGAAAGGCACGCAGGCAGAGCAAGAAAGTGACTGGGCTTGTCAACCACCTCAGGTGGAAGAGGCTGGTCCAGCCAGCAGGATGGATGGACCTGCCGTATGGGGGTTATGTGAGTACGATGAAACCGGTAGGTAGTACGGCAAGCGTGTCGACCAGCGTCCTCACTCCTCGGAGGGCCTGGGATGAAAGTCGACAGCTGGCTAGTGTCTCAGCCACGGTACCCCGAATGGCGCCAGCTTGAAGCCGTGCTGGGGCCTCTGAAGCCCTGGGGGCTGCTCCTGTCCGGCTTGGAGAATCCAGCCCCCACCCCTATATAAACATCGGCTACAGCTGCTGCTGCAGATTAGAATGCTGCTGCTGCTGTTCAGTGCTCTTGCGGGGAAAGGGCAAGGCGGGCTCGCAGGTTTCATGGAGCTCACCGAGGTCGACGGGGGCGGCGGCGGGGGGCTCGGCGGAGGCGGCGAGGGCGGAGGGGGGCTTGGAGGGGGCGAGGGGGGAGGTGAGGGCGGTGGGGGCGGCGAGGGCGGCGGGGGGCTTGGTGGGGGCGGCGGGGGAGGGGAGGGCGGTGGGAGGTTGGGAGGCGAAGGGGAGGGGGGTGGGGGCGAGGGCGAAGGAGACGTCTCCGACGGCGAGGGCGAGGGTGAGGGGGAAGGCGAGCCGCACGTGCCAGGAATCTGCGTCGGCGGGTAGAAGCCAGGGTGACGTGTTGTATCATGGTTGAACTCAAAAACCCCAAGCCGCCCAAGCAGGGTTTCACGAGAACAACGTGGCAAGAAGCCGCCCAGGCAGGGTGGTGCACAAGCAAGAAACCGGTCGTAAGCCCAAACCTTGTACCGCGCAACTCCTACAGTCCCACACCGCTGCCGTACGCTTGCAAGCCCCCCCCCGGAGGGCCCTCCCCCTCACGCACCTTGATGACGTCCCCCGCCTTGAGATCCTTGGCCGCAATGGTGTTCATCGCGATCAGCTCGCCGCGAGTGGATCCAATGCCACGTGCAATGGATCCGTACTGCAGGCACGTGAGCAGGTAACGGGTACTTGCTTAAGGCGAGCGAGATGCCGGACATTGTGAATGCTTGCATGCAGTAATACAAGCCCAAGCCCGCGCCCCGGGGTCAAGGCCCTGCATAAGGGCTGCAGTAGCGCCCCAACCACTCGTTGGGAGCTTCAAGTTCAAGGCCCTGAGCGAGCGTGCCACCACCCTCCAACCCTCCGACCCTCGCCCCCTCACCCCCAGCCCAGCCCAGCGCCTCACCGTGTCACCCTTCACGACGGTGTAGGTGCAGCCGCCGCCCTCCGTAGGGCTGAGGGAAGGGTAGTTGAGGGACCGAACATGTAAGGCATGCATGCACACTTGCTCAGGACGGGCTCAATCTCATAGCCACTCAGCAGATGCCTAGGGCGACTAAGGAGGCAATTCTCTCGGGCCTCACCCTCGGGCCTCACCTGGGGCTGGCACCTGGGCTGGGGCTGGCATCGCCGCAGCCCTCGCCCGGCAGCCGAATGACGTCACCGGCCTTGAGGCGCTTGGGGGGGATGGAGGGGTTGAGGCCGGCCAGCGTGTCGCGATCCGATCCGAACTGCCGAGCAATGGACTTATACTGTGGATGTACGGCGGGGGATGAGCAGAGAGGAGGGTTGAGAGCAACGGTGCTCAGGTGGTGGCGGGGCACGGCGAGGCCACGAGGCGGGCACGCCCCACCAGGCTAGGGCCGAGTCTGCATCGCCGCCTGCTGCCGGCGGTGCGTGCCCGTGACCGCATGGTCCCCGCATCCCCGCCCGTGTCCCCTCGCAGAAGCCGCCGCAGGTCTTACAGTATCGCCCTTCTTGACAACATACTGCAGAAGGCAGAGCGCCGGGCAAGCCGAGGCGAAAGGACGGCGGCGGGTCAGCATGCTGGTTAGACGGCGACTCCCCCAGATTATCAGATAGACTTGGGTTCCCCGTCTGCCCCCCGACAAGGCGAGCAATCCAGGTCAGCACAGCATACACACCATGCAGAGCAAGTAATGATGCAGCTAAGACGTGTCTAATCTTCTGTCCACCACGCAAACGCAAGCACGCGCGGGGGCTCACCGTGCAGCCATCCGAGGGCGTGGGGCTGGCCTCGGGGGTGGGGCTCGAGGGGGGCGCGCAGGCGTCATCGGGCAGGATCAGCACCTGCGTGTAGGGTACGGAGAGGGGGGCGGCGGGGTGAAACCGGGGCCTGGAAGGTGGGGGGCACTGGCTGGGGGCGGCTCGCTGTCACGTGTCCTCTGGAGATGCATCCTCCGCCTGATGAGCGCATGGAGACAGCCTCAAGCGCCGCGCTCGCGTTTCCGCGCAAACCCCCGCCCCTTCGCCCCTGACGTGCCCCCACACACCGTTCCTGGCGCAGGCTTGGCCACGGGTACCCCCTGGTTGAGGTTACGTATGGCCTTGAGCCGAATGCCGAGCTTTGCCGAGATGAAGCCCAGGGAGGGGTCACTCGCCAGGACCTGGGCGCGGCAGTAGTGAGAGGTTCAGGGTGTCACGCTTAGCCAAGCTCATGGTGGTGGTTGAAGCAGGCGTTCGTACGGATCAGATGGCGGCCAGGCCAATCATGGATGCATGCATGGATCATGGTGAGGCGTCACAAGGCTCATAGCCGCGCATCCCGTTCGGTATTGTAGGCAAAGGCAGGCTGCCTTGCTAGTTGCTTCTGGCAAGCTTTCCCGATCTCGACGCGAGAGAAGCTCCGCATGCGCTGAACTTACCGTGTATGTGCAGGATGGCACAGTCTGCGGCACATGGGGTGGCGGGGGTTTGAGGGTGTACAACGTGGGGCGGTGGGGGGGGGGACAGCGGGGGAAAACGTTTCCTGTGCAGAGTGACCAGACTCCCAGTCGCAAAGACTAAACTAACTCGACGGGCTTCGCAGAACTGTGGAATGCAGGGCCATAAGAAGGCCCCAGCTCGCGGCGAAGGTTGCCGCGGTCCCGACATTCACCTGAAGCAAAGTACGCCGGGCCGCGACGTTCATGCTACCTGCAGGTCGTGGGGGCACGGTTACAGGGCGATTGGACCACTGCCCACTTGTTGAATCGGTAACTGCGTGTCCTGACGGCCCGGACGTGGTCGCGCATTCGGCTGCCTGAGTAACCAGCCGCAGAGAAACATCCTCAAGTAGGACCGCCTACACTCTTGTAGGACCGGACTTGGCTGCGCGACGCCGGGGCTGGGCGAGTGGCGAGGATCCCGCGGCGCACCCATGCACACATGTGCCCTCACCCGCCGCGACGGCCAGGAGCGCCACAGCCGCCGCGAGAGTTACGCGCGCCATGATGTCCGCGCTGCACCCGCCGTGCCGAACGGCTGTGTTTCTGATGTAGCCGGCACCGCGTGCAGCGACGAAGGCTGGCGAAGTCTGGAGGGCGCTCCGACTCGTGCGCCTAAGGCACGACGTGGCACTTTTGCTCCCCGATCCACTAAGCAAAACGCCTTGATGGTGAGCACATCTGTCGTGACCGGATAGCCCCTATAAATGCAAAGTTTCGCCCACCGTACGGCGAAGAACATGCGCTTCACACAAAGTAGCCTTCTCTCCGTAGAGTTTGGTGTCGACTTCATATACATTCAGGGATGCTTTTGTGTGGCGAACGCGTTTCAGAGCTGTCGTGTTTTGCTTGCACTTGCGCTGCACTTCAGCCCTACTGTGTAAGACGCTAGACGACTTGATGCAGACGTCGATGCATCAACAGTATCTCTGACCTGGTGCACACCGTACGCCTTTCGCAATGCGGCGGAAATGGCGCTGATTGCGCGCTGACGGCGCTGGAGTCGGCGAATGCAACAGTTACGAGGGCACGATGTGAAGGGACAAGTGTGCATCATCGTGGTTCTGTCGATACCTCAGTCGACGCGAAGACTCCGTGTGTGCCGTACAACCCGGGAGCCCCGAAGGAGGAGGTGCGCGGTCCCGCGGGTGGCAACTTCCAGAAAGAATGTACGGGAAACAAGGAGGAGGTGCGGGAGTAGAGCACTGACCACGGAAGCCTCGGGGCCACACACACGAGCCTCGGACGCACGTGAACCAGGGGTCGGTCCCACGGGTGTAAAGCAAAGCGCTATGCAGCGCAGAGCACGATGGCACGCTTGGCTCCGGACCGCCAGTCACCTCGCGGCCGTGGCAAAGCAGGAGATAAGAGTGAGGTGTGCAAGCAGCCTAGCGTGCTCGCATGTTACTGTATGGGTCTTGAGCGGTTATTGGCGACAGCTCTCTGGCTCTGTCAGCTCTCCGGCGGCTCGCAAGCGGGCCCGCCCTGTGCAAACCACACGTATACAAACCTGTGGTCCCAGGGGTAGACAAGAGTGGCTGCCAGAAGGCAGGAAAAGGGCTGAGCCCCGTGGTCCCCCCCAGGGGGCCCAATGTTCGAGTCTGGCTCCGTGCAGCCCTCAACCCCTCTCCACCACCAGCCCGCACCACGGCACGCGGGCTCGCACCCGGCCATTAATCCGTTGGAACCTCGCACTACACGAGGTGCGCTCGTCAGGCGTCTACTCGCCTCGGCCTGGACATAGCCCTATAGGGCGTGAAAGGAGAGCAGAACGATGTGGTGGAGCAGTAGAGTCTGTGAGCAGGTAGAGTCTGCGGTCCCGCTATTAGGGAGATAATATGTTTGCCATCGCCAAGACCTGAACTTAGACGATGGACCATCCGGCAAGTGCAAAGTGTTGCAACTACCGCACCAACAACGGATACGAGATGCATGAGGCGCTTTAACAATACTGCGCTCAGGTTGGGCACAAGCGAGAAGGTTGAGCTCCCAGACATTTCACCGGCATGTTGGAGCGTGGTCGATACATTTCCCTGCTCTCAGTCGCAAGCGATACGGATAAGATAGCTCGAGCTTGTGGCATCGAGGGCTGGTAGGGGCAGAAAACATCAACGAAGCGAGGCGCTTGGTTGTGGCGTAGGGCGTGTGGTCCCAGGGGTGGACGGAAGTGGGTGACAGAGCACAGTACCGTCGCTGTCACAGGATGGTTGCCGGTTGGGAATTGAGGTAGGATGCTGGAGGTTTGTGGCCGGTCTGCTAGTTTGTGCTGGAGGGTACGTCTAGGGTCGTGACTAGGGTTGTGACACCAGGGTTTGCCTCCTGGGACACGTGGCATGCGCACCTGAGGTACGGCAATGAGCCCTTCCAATCGGGGGGACTTAGGCGAACGCCCAGCTTCCGACTAGCAAGTCGGAAGCACTGCTGCTGATACTACTACTTGCTGCGGATCTACTCTGCTGTGACTGTAACTACTAGAGTGTTGCTGCTCTGCTGCCTCTAGCGCCTGCGGCGCAGTCTCTGTGCCATCCGACGACTTCCCGAGGAGCCTTCGCTCGACCCAGCTGCTGAGCCTCGGCACTGGTCCTAGAAGTGAGCCCAGGCACCGCCTGCGTCTTTGCTCGCCGATTTGCTTCCGACTTTTCTTCGTCCGCTGGCGCCGCGCGCTACGGACTCCCAGACTCGATCGCTCCGGGCTCCGCCCGCGCGGCGATCTGGCTTCCAAGGAGTCTTCTAGGAAGTCTAAGCAACAGACTGCGTCTGGTGCTGATAGGCGTGGGCCCGCGGCCGCGCCTCTGCCGATTCCTCAGCTCACGCCTGTGTCCACGACCGCGAGTCGAGCTGCAGCGCGCAAGCTCCGTAGACAAGAAGAGCAGGAGGCTAATCTCCCGATCGATCGTTTGGCTGCCCTGCTGAACGCCCGAAACGCAGGTACTCCCATACGCTCGGCACCTGCAAGCCCAACTCGCGGACGAGGCCTCGCTGATCCACGGGCGGCTACAACTGCTCTTCGCGGCAACCCGCTATTTGAGCAAGACCCCACCGGCTCCGCCGGTGCTGGGCCGTCGAACTCCGGAGGCTCCGGTGAGCCTCAACATCGTCGCGCGCCTTCGGCTGACCTCGCGACCGAGCCAACCCGCAACGACGTTGCAGGTCCTTCTGGCTCCAACTCCGGTGGCAGCGCTGCTGGAGCGTCTTCGGGGCCGGGCCCCGCCCGCGTTCCCTCTCCACCAGCCCCGCAGCCCTCAGCTGCGGGGGCTCTACCTGCACTCGCCGAGGAGCTCGGGCAACACCTGCCGGCACCGCCTGACGCGCCTGGTGAGCAGCAAGATCTCGGCCCGGGCCCCGCCCCGGCCGATCAAGCACAGCCTCCCCAGCCTGCGGCTGCAGGGGCTCTAGACTTAGCACCTGCTGAGGAGGGCGACGGGGAGCAACCTCCTCCCGCCCCGGCGCTGCCTGCGCCGGCACCTGCTGCCCAGCTAGCTCCCCGGGCTCCGCCCAGGTGGAGTGAAGACGAAGACATGGGCGACCGCAACTGCCCCAGCTTCGATGCTAAGCCAACTTCCCTTCCCGCCTTCCTGCAGTCCGCTCGCCTGTTCGTCAAGCAGTGGGCCATGAGCGACCGGGGCGACAACAAGGCCCTGATAGCCGAGCTCATCCTCGCCGGCATGGCCGGTGGGCTCACCAAGGATGGGGGCAACAACCTCAACCTGGTCGTGCAAGGCTGGTGTGCGACCGAGGGCGCCGAGGCCCTGACTGAGCACAAGGACAAGTGGACCCTGCTCCACGCCGGCGTCGCCAATCCCCCGAGTACAAGGGCCAGGCCAAGCTCCCTGACCTCAAGCTCGACGCCTGCGAGTACCTGCTGGAGGCCCTGGCCAAGAAGTTCGGCCGCGAGGACCCCACGTCCAAGAAGAGCTACGACAACTTTGGCGTCGAGCCCCTCGAGGACCCCATGACGGCGGGCGCCCGCTTCCTCTCCATCGTCAGGCCCATCAGCGAGGCCAGCATCTCGAGGCGCGTCCGCACCGAGCGCTGGCTCCGGGCCGTCATGGAGTCGCACTGGGTCAAGGCCAGCTTCATGAATGACACCATCAAGGTCAGCTACCTGGGCAAGGAGGACAGCGACCCCACTGCCTGGGACCTCGCCAAGGCCATCGTCCGCTGCCACGAGATCTACAGTGCCTTCCGGGTCGAGCAGGAGGCCGCCGACAGCAAGGTCAAGGACCCCAAGAAGGTCAAGGCGTTCGCCACGTCTGCTGGCCCCGTCTCCGAGAGCACCAGCGCCCCCGGCGTGGGCTCGGCCGACATTGCCCGCCTCTCATCGCAGATCGAGCGCATGGCCAGCAGCGTCTCGGCTCTGGCCACGCACTCCGGTCGCCAGGACCACGGCAAGGGCTATGGCGGCCAGGCGGGCGGGCGCCAGCAGCAGCAGCAGTCGAGCGGCGGCAACAAGCCCCGCTGGCCCAAGGCGGAGCCCGGCCCCGCTACCGGCTCCACGGGCGACTGCTCCTTCTGCAACGCCAAGCACCACTCGGTGGACTTCTGCACGGCCAACGCCAAGGCCGGCAACCTGACCGCGCTGCCCGGCCACCCCAAGTCCATCAACATGGACAACGCCTGGGCGGAGCTAGTCCACAAGAAGCCGGAGTACGCGGCGCTGCTCTCGTCGCCGCGCCAGCAGCAGCCGCAGGGCGACCGCCCCCGCAGGCAGGACTATGCTAAGCCCAAGGACAACAACCGAGGCAAGGGCAACCCGCAGCACGCGGTCTACGCTGCTGAGGCCTCGCCGTACCTGCAGTCCCAGGCCCCGCCTGCGGTGCTGCACTACGGCCAGGGTCCCGCGTCCCACGGCTACGGCTACGGCTACTCCACGCCGCCGCCCTCGTCGTACGGCCACAGCTACGGCTACGGCCAGGGCCCTCAGGCTCCGCCTGCAGGTGCCTTCGCGTCCTCGGCCTCCTTCCGGGCCCCGGCGGCCCCGCCGCCCGGTGTGCCGCCGCCACCGTCCTGGCCCATGGGCTACGGAGCTCCGCCTTTCTCGCACCCACCGCCATCCTCGTACGCGCCGAGCTCGGAGTCCGCTCTGCACACGGACGTTCTCTCGGTGGCCCAGCACCCGTACAACAGTACGTTCGTCACGTACGTGGAGTACGGCACCCCCGGCGCAGCCCTGGCCACGTCGGCTTCGGTCTCCCAGCTGGGGGGGGGTATGAGCGCGTGCAACAGCGTCGGCAGCTTTGCCAGCAAGGAGACCGGCCCCGCCGTGTCCCCGACTGGGCCGCCAACGCCAATCCAGGGCCAGACCGTGTGGCCACCGCAGGCCTCCTCGGCCGCGGCCTTCAACACCACCAAGGAGCCCATGCCGGCCAGCTTCCGGCAGCTGCCCCCCGGGCCGCTGCCCAGCTCCATGCGCCTGCCGCCCGTGGAGCAGGTCTCCTTCTCGCACATGAAGGACGGCAGCTCTAACGTCCGCTTCGGCCCCATGGCGCCGGGCAAGACGGCGGCGGCGCTCGAGATCCTGGGCAAGATGATGGCCGAGCTGCTGGATCTGCTCAAGACCCCCGAGGTGGCGCCCGAGGCCTCCGCCCTCGCCTGCTCATCCACGGCCGCCACCGCCGGCTCCAAGATGGAGGAGATCAAGCAGTACCTGAAGAGCGAGCTCGCCAGCTCCCTTCACTACGTCAACAACAGCGACCCCAAGCGCGGCGCTGGCCTGCTCAAGGCCGATGGCACCCTGATCTTCCCTCCCGGCATCGGGCCAGACACCATGTGCAACACGGTGGGTCTGATGGTCCAGAGCTTGTACGAAAACCTTGGCGTCAAGCTGGAGCCCTGTAACCCCGGCGTCAAGTCCCTGCGCCAGAGCAGCCAACCCCTCGGCATCGCCCGTGTATGGAACGTCATCACGCCTGGCACCGCGTCCGAGCTGCGCGTCTGCGGGGACTTCCTGGTCGTCCCCGACGACTGGGCGGCCGGCCTCTTCACCATGCTGTGGGGCGGGCCGCTCTTCCACCAGTGCGGCATGCTGTACGACTACTACCCGCGCCCACACCTCCGCTTCCGCTCCGGGCTGCACCAGGGCGACGAGACCATCAACGGCCACGTGGCGCTGGTTCCGGCCCCGCCGGAGCTGGAGAAGGTGGCAGCCTCGCTCCGCGCCTGCTACGCCACGGCCCTGCTGCCCTCTGAGCCCTCGCCACCCCCGGTGGACAAGGCCGAGGCCCGGCCCAAGACCGTCTCCGTGCACATCCCCACCGTACGGTTCGATCCCAGCGACTGCGCTCGCCCGCTGGCGTCTGCGCTGGGGCTGAGCGACCGCCGCATCCGCATATGGGACTGGAGCCCCGCGGACGGCGCCAGCGTGGCCTTCGCCACCAGCCTCGACACTGCGGAGGAGCTGGTCGAGGAGGAGATGCTCGTGTACGAGGACGAGGAGCTGGCGGAGGCTGACGCGCGTGGGGAGCTGTCTGGGCCCCAACTCGAGGAGGTGGAGCCGCACCACACCCAAGTGCCTACGTCCGCCGCCTCGGCTCCGCCGAAGGGGGGCCCCGAGATCCAGGCCCTGGCTACGCACGACCACCCACGGCGTCCCGCCTCATCCCGAGATGAAGGGCGTCAGTCCAGCCGCGGCCGCTCCCGCTCCCGCGACCGAGGTGCTGAGAGCCGAGGTCGTGACCACGAGCGCGAGCGTTCAGGCGACCGTCAAACCCGCCGCAGTGGCAGTGGTGGAGCTGGCGGCCGCCGACCTTCGGGCTCTCCGCAGAGGTCCCGCAGCCGATCCCCTGGGACGCCTGGACGGCTCTCAGGCTCACGCCGCTCCTGCACCCTCTGCAGCTGTCTGCGCGAGGCGACGAAGCTGCAGGCTTACCGAGATCTGGCCGTCTTCCCTGGTCACGAGAACTACCGAGGTGCCGGCCCCCGGCTCGGCAACCCGCTGCGCTACCCACCTTGGTCGCGGCACAGCCAGGACTACTGCCTGCTGCACGCCTTGCTGGGCGGACCCACGCTGCTGCGGTGGACCCCGGAGCTGCAGGACTCGCTCGGCAGCCTGGACATCAAGGGCTTCTTCCAGCCCATTAACGAGGTCGATCTGCAACCATGGCCTGAGGACCTGCCTGCGCTCCCCCTGGCCAAGGCGTACGACCGAGGTGACAAGCAGCTTCGCCGTGAGTGCCGGTGGACGGAGGAGGTGCTGGCGCGCATGGGCCCCGACCTAGATCGCCCCAACGTCTCCGTCTACCGCCAGAGTGAGCGCCACATCCACTCCAGTACCCACTTCATCGGTGCTTACATCGACTGGTGCCGTAAGCTCCGGGACTGGCTCGCCTTCAAGGGGCAGACCATCGGCTGGCGGGAGCAGCGACCGCTCCCGGCACCTCAGCCTGCCCCACCACCGCCGCGCAAGGAGCGCAGCCGGCCCCCTGAGGTGCCCCCTGCCGCAGCCGCCGGGCCCTCGACCTCGGCAACGCCCCAGCACGACGCCGTGGCGGCGGGTCCCAGCGGCAGCGCCCAGGTGCGCAACCGAGAAGCGCTTGAGGCTGGCGCCCAGGCCCCGCCTGCGGTGCCTTCGCCCAAGCGCCAAGCGACCGCGAGCCCCGCGACTCGGGCTCCGCCCGCAGCTCCGGAGGTGGCAGCTTCGGCGGACCAAGGCCCGCGTCCCGCGGGGGCCGAGCTCGCCCCCAAGGCCCCGGTGCTGACTGCGGCTCTGGCGTCGCGGTACCCTTACCTGCCGCCACCGCTGCCTGCCCCAATAGTCCGCGATGCCCTCGTGCCTCCGCTACCGGCCGAGCAACCTGGTTCGGACCCCCAAGCCCTGCCGGCCAGCCAGCAAGCCTACATGTGGCGCCGGGCTTCGGCCATCATGGTAGGAGACGTGATCTTTGGCGAGGGCTGCGCGGACACGTATCAGCGCTATACGGAACGCGAAGCCGCGGTCGCCCTGCCGAGGCCGCCGCCTCCCGTCTGCTTCCTGGCATCCGCCTGCTACCACGGGTCCTCACTCACTGACGATGTCACGCCCATGGACCGTAACGACCTGTGCACCGGCCTGCTGTTTGGCGACAACGAGCGATCCCGGTGGGAGTCACAAGGCCTCCCCAAGATCGAGATCACGTGCGCGGGGTTCGACATCACGTTGGCGTCGTACGGCGTCGACATGGGCCTCACCGGGGCATGCTGTCTCATGCGGCAAGACCTCTTCAACGGCGTCCCCGTTGCCGTGCTGCAAGACACAGCGGTCACTACCGCTGGTCTCTACCACGAGGACGAGGTGATCAAGGTCTTCGGAGCGCGCGGTGTCAAGAAGTCGTGCTACTCCACCAAGCGCACGGCACGCGACGTACGCATCTTCATCAACGGCACCCTGGGACGCGACGGCGCCCCAGGTGAACCCGCAGCGATCATGGTGCAAGTGCCCGTAGCACCCGTCCTGCCCGTGGAGGACCTACCCTACGGCATCGTGTTTGGGCGCCCATTCCTCTCCCTGCTGCGGGCAAACATCAGCGTCCGCACCTCAGGCGACGAGTACTGGCTGAGCTACCCCGTCGACGACACCGCCTCCTGGCGCACTCGGCTCTGGCTCTGCAACCGGTACACGGACAACGCCATCCGCTTCTGCGCCCTAGCGGCAGCCCCGGCTTCGAGCAGGGGGGGGGTAGAGTCCGAGCCCGAGTCCAAGCCCGAGCCCGAGTCCAAGCTCTCCTCGTCTGCAGAGCTGCTCGAGCCGGCCCCGCCGCTCGCGGCCAAGCCCGAGGTCTGCGCCAACGCCACCGCGCAGGACGAGCAACCCGCCTCCGCCAACGGTGACCCCGCTCCCGGCCCCGCCGGCGAACGGAGGAAGGAGGAGCTGCCCGACAGCAAGTGCAGTGCGACTCCGCGCCAGCTGCCCTTCTGGGTCAAGGCCAACACCCCCGCCAAGCGCAGCATCAATGGGCCCGGCGCCGCCGGTCGCAGCCCGCTGCAGAGCCCCTCGAGACTGGTGAGTCCTCGGCTCCCGGCACCGCCGGTACTGAGTCGCAGGCCAAGGGCGCCTGCTTCCTCCCCGGCTGCGGCCTGATTGACCATGACGTCTACGGCGTGTCCTTCGCTCGTGCCCTCCACCTGCTCTGCGATCTCGGTGCCCGCACTATTGCTTACGGCGCCACCACCTTCGGCATCTGGGTTCCCCTCCCGCACTGCCCCAGGGCCATCGCGCGCCTGATCGCGGCCAGCCCTGTCTACGGCCCCGTGCAGCCGTACGACACCTTCGGTGCCTACACCGCCGACACCGAGGACGAGGACTGGCACTCAACCAGCAGTGAGGAGGAGTCTGATGATGACGCGGAGCTAGACGAGCAGCTGGATGACTGGATGGAGCACGTCCAGTGGAGGCTGGGCTGCATGATCCTGCGCCGCGTCACGCGCAGCATCAACCGCAAGCTGGCCCGCCAAGCGAGGCGCGAGCTGCGCCGACAGGAGGAGCTGCGTGCGCAGGCCTTCGCTGCTATGGAGCTGGCGCGTCGCCGGTACCTGAGCCTGGTCAAGCGACAGTTCCTGCAGCAACGGGCGGAGCGCTGGGCGGCCGCGGCGGGCGCCAAGGTGTCCAAGCGCAAGTACGCACCGCCCGACGCCAACACCAAGTCGGCGACTCCGGCGCGCTGGCGCCTCAACAGCTACAAGACCTTCACCTTCGCCATCGTGATGCTGGTCTTCCTGGGCTGCTGGCGGCTGTCGGACGCGACGCCCAACTGCGTTCCGCATCCGGCTTACCCTCAGGGGGGGCAGTGGCTGGCTCCGAGCTGGGCGCAGCTGGAGCAGTCGCCCGCCACCACCCCGCTGGAGCAAGCCATGCGGCGCATCCAGCTGCGTGACCCGGCACCGCCGGCGAGGCGCTCACCATCCCAGGCCCCACCTGCGGGCTCGCCCTCGGCTGAGACACCTCTGGCAGAACCACCGAGCACCTTTGTCACGGGCACCGCACCTGCAAGCGCATCTAGTGTAGAGAGGCCTGCGGCTCCGCCGACAGAGCCGCCTGACGTAGCTGCACTTGGACCTTCTCCCGCCAATGTCACGACTCCTGATGGGGCTAGGGCACCGCCCGAAGACTCCACCTTAGTTAAGCAAGAAGCAGGCTACACTTTATGCATTCGACCTGATATGACTGAGGAGCAGCGCGATAGCCTCAAGACGCTGTTTTCCAAATATGACCACTTGTTTGCTAGGAGCCTCAAGGACATTGGTTGCTACCAAGGGGAGTTGGGGCCAGTGAGACTCAAACTCAAGCACAACAGCCCGATATTTGAAGCGCCGTGACGACATTCGGCTGCCGAGCGGTTGGTCGAGGATGCCAAGTGTCGCGAGCTGTACGGTGCCGACATTATCGAGCCGTCCAACTCCACGCAGTACGCGATGAATGTAACCCTGCCACGTAAGAAGGGAATTGATGGTTCATACGAATCCAACGAGTACCGCTATTGTGCGGACGCGCGCCGTATAAATGCAGCGAGCGTGCGCGATTATTTCCGGCCGCCGGCGCCGGAAGACCTGTTCGATCGCATCCTGGGCGCGCGATTCATTACTAAGTGCGACTGCCGCGCTGCGTTCAACCAACTGCCGCTCGCCGAGGAGGATCGCGACAAGACCTCGTTCTGGTGGAACAACACCCTCTGGCGGTACAAACGGTTGATGTACGGCGCCGTCAACGCCACGGCAGCTTGGCAGCGAGTACTTTCGCACCACGTGCGGAAGTACGGCCTGCAGGACTGCGTGTACCTGTTTGTCGACGACGCCGCAGTAACCGGCCATACGGCAGAGGAGCACGAGCATAATCTCGCGCGGTTCCTCGCGATGTTGGACGAGATCAACATCAAGCTGCATCCTGACAAGACCGTGGTCGCGGCAGACAAGATAGAGTTCCTGGGCCACATGGTGAGCGCTGACGGGCTCCGCCCGGTTCAGGCCAAGGTCGCTGCGATCCAAGCCATCCAGCCCCCTCGCTCGCTGACCGAGCTCCAAGCCCTGCTCGGCCTCTGCAACTACTATCGTTGTTACATCCCCCGCTTTGCCTGCATCGCCAACCCGCTCTACGAGCTCACCAAGAAGGGCGTCGCGTGGGGTCCCGAGACCTGGCAGCCGCGCCACCAGGAGGCCTTGGACCAGCTCAAGGCCGAGTTCTCGACCAACGACCGGCTGCTGCGCAAGCCTGATCCCAACCGTCAACTGATCCTGCACACTGACTTTTCCAATGTAGGCATCAGCGCCGTCCTAGGCCAACTGGATGACGAAGGGCACGAGTACATGGTCGCCTGCATCTCGCGCTCACTCAACGTGCACGAGCGCAACTACACCTCCTACAAGGGTGAGATGCTGGCTGCCTGCTGGGCAATGAAGATGCTGCGCCCCTACCTGATAGGCCCACGCTTCATCCTGGTCACCGACCACGCGCCCCTGCTCTGGCTGATGGAGAACCAAAACCTAGTGGGGCAGTACGCTCGCTGGGCACTCTTGATGCAAGAGTACGACTTCGATGTCGCCCATCGGCCAGGCCAGCTCCACTATAACGCTGACACCCTCAGCCGCTCACCTCTGCCCTCGAGCACTGATGGCTCCGGAGCCCGCATGGACGAGGACTCCGACGCCAAGCCGCCGCCACCTCGGCTCGTCCCGTATCCGACCGTCACGCCCTCGGCGCAACCCACGGCGCTCATGTCTGCAGTCCAAGTCCTGGCGCTGCGCGCTCGCGAGGAGTACTCCCTGCTGGCCACCGCCATGGGACAGGGCTCCGCCCTCGCTCCCTCTCCCGACGAGTGGCTCGCTGGCGGCAACGGCACAGCCTCTGACCCCGTCGAGCGCTTCGCCGACCCCGAGTGCACTGCGGCTCAGCTCCTGACCCGACAGGCCAACCTCACCGCCAACCGCGTCGTGCGCGAGGCCCGAGACGCCCTCCGGGCGACCTCGCTTTCGCCGCCGCGTCCCCGCCGAGTTGCCGAGGGCCGCACCACCGCCCTCGACACCAGCCTGCTCTCGCACCACTTCCTGGAGCACGCCCTCACGGAAGGGCTGGTAGTCGTGGAGTGCGGCACCTCCGCCGCCACGGGCCTCGAGGCCTGCCTCCGGGCGGGCTGGACCGTGCGCCGTTATCACACCCTGGGCGCGCCCGCGCAAGAGCATTCGCTGCTGCGCCGCCGCCTGGGCTGGCTCCGTGCCTCCTTTCCCCGACAGCTTCGCGGCTCCGCCGTTGAAAGCCCCTGGGCCGCGCTGCCGCCCGGTCCGCTCACCAACGACCACCTCCTTGCTGCTTCCGCCAGGTCAGGGCAGCAGTGGTTGGTGCTCGGCAACCTAGACTCGACCCTGGCTCCGCCAGATAGAGTGCTAGAGCTCCTTGGCAGGCTCCAAGAGCTGCAACCCCGACTCCCGCCCGGCTTCCTGCTGGAGCGCGAGCCTCCAACGTCTGCGGACACGCCCTTCGGGACCTGCCTCACGCTGGACACCGCTGCCATGGGCAGGGCCCAGCACTCGCTGCGCGCCTTCTGCACCAACCTCGCGGCTCCCGAGCACCTGCGCAAGGTGGCAACATCTGGTGCCTGGAGCCCCAGTAACCTCTCGGCAGCTGCAGCGGCACCCTCGCGCCGCCTGCCCCTCTGCGAGGCACCCCTCAGCGAGCCCTACTCGGCCTGCGACGTGCCGGGTCGCCCCGTCACCGTCTTCCCGCCGGGCAACCTCGCCACTATCCAGCTAGCCTCCACCGCCTCGGCCGTGCCTTCGCCGCTGCTGCCAGAGGAGATAGCCGCCCTGACCGACCTGGAGCCTGCTTCGCTGCTGGAGCGGCGCAACGACGGCACCCTCGCCGTGCCCTCCGCCATCGACGCCCTGCAGCAAGGTCTGCAGACTCCAGCTGCTGCACGCATCTTTCTCTGCGCACAAGCCCTTCAACGCGCTTTCGTCACCCCGCACCACATGGCTCGCATGCCACCGCAGCAGGCGCCACCGGCTGCCCCGCTGGGGGGGGGTAGGGAGATTGAAAACAACACAGCGGCGCAGCCTGCAGCCCTGGTCACCACCGCGCTCCAGCACCACCAATCCAACGAGCACTGGACTTCTGCCCTGGTCTTGGCCGTCGCCGACGCACAGGAGCCCCGCTACTGCGACCCTTGGGAGGACAAGCAACTGCTCCACTACCTCGCCCAGGGCACCTGCCCCGCCGGCATTGTCGGAGAAGCGGCTAGACGGGTAGCGCGTCGTGCTATCAATTACCGTTTCGACGACCGGAGCAACCGCTTGTACCGCCGCATGCCCAACAGCACCATGCGGGAAGTACCTCCACCTGAGCGCCGCCAAGCCATCATCCAGGAGGCCCACCACCGCCTGGGGCACTGGGGAGCTCGCCGCACCCTGTGCCTGGTCCAGAACGGCTACTGGTGGCAAGGCATGTCCAGGGACGTTGAGTATGTGGTGCAGCGCTGCCCCCTGTGCGATCGCGCCAACACCGTTGGCAACGTCACTCCGCCCGAGCTGCACCCCCTGCCAATCCGCGGGCCCTTCTTCCGCTGGCACGTGGACCTGGCTGGGCCTCTCACGCGCACGAGCTCCGGCTACGAGTACGTCATGGTCTGCGTCGAGGCTTGGACCAAGCACGTGGAGATGATCCCGCTTCGCTCCAAGGGCTCTGAGGAGGTGGCCAACGCCTTCCTAGCCAACGTCCTAGCCCGCTTCTCGGCGCCCGCCGAGGTGGTGACCGATGGAGGCACCGAGTTCCAAGGCGCCTTTGCCGCCCTGCTCGAACAATGCTTCATCGACCATCGTCACACGTCGCCCAACCACCCGCAGGCCAACGGCGCTGCGGAAAGGGTCGTGCAGGTCTGCAAACGCTCTCTGCGCAAGTACTGCGCCCAGTACGCCTCCGCCGAACGCTGGGACGAGTACCTGCCCTGGGTCCTGATGGGCTACCGCTGCTCCCCTCAGAAGTCCACCGGCAAGTCCCCGTTTGAGCTCATGTACGGCGCACCGCCTGCTGTGCCCCTCGGCGCCGCTGAGCTGTGGGCAGAGGCGATCGACCCTGATGCCGATCCGCAACGGGCCGACCAACTCGTCATGCTGCGCTCGCACAACGTGCAACAGGCCGCGCCTTTCAACGGCCAGAACCTGCTGACGGCGCAGTGGCGAGACCGCCACAACTACGCCCGCGTGCGAGCTGGCGGCTACAAGCCCCGCTTCACCAAATTCAACGTAGGCAACTACGTCTACGTCATCCTGCGCAATCAGAACAACACGCTCCAACTGCCCGTCCACGACACCGTGCTCCGCATTGTGGCCGTGAGCCCAGAGGGAGTTGCCGAGCTGATGGGCCGCGACGGCACCATCCGCAAGGAGCACGTGAGCAACCTTGCCCCCTGCCACCTCCAAGACCTGGACCCAATCGTCGATCCTCGCATCGCGGTGCCGCCGCTGGACCTGCCCTGCAAGATCTGTGCCTTCCCAGGCGACGAGTCCAAGATGGTCATGTGCGACGGGTGCGGCACCGGCTGGCACCTGTACTGCCTTCGACCTCCGCTCCAGCGCGTGCCCCGCGGCACCTGGACTTGCCCCGACTGCCATGCCCGCGGCGTGACACCGGCAACAATTGATCAGCTACCTGCCCCCGTACCGCGCGAGGCACCGCAGCCGCAGATCTTCCCCTCCGCTCAAGCGCACCGCCGGCTCAACGAGGCCAAGGCGCTGGAGGGCATCCCCTGCTCCCGCAAGGTCCGAGACCCCGCGACCAACACCTTCGTGAACCGTAGAGGCACCCTGCACTACAAGTCGGACGAGCCGCACTCTCGCCCCATTGAAGCGCGCTACACTGACGGCACCGCGGAGCGCCTGACTCTGCGAGCAGCCAAAGCATGCGCTCAACCGTCCACCACGGCCCTCGTCACGGCGGCTGGGGCCCCGCCCTTAGTCCTGCCCGACACCTGGGACCTGTCTTCGCCAAGCGCCCGAGCTGCTGCGCTGCTGCGGCTGCGCTCCGTGCCCGGGCTGGCCTCTAGCCTGCCTGAGTCCTTTCCCACGGGTACGCACCCTGCGCCTGCTGAGGATGCGCTCAACCTGCTTCTGGACCACCTGGACGCAAGCCGATCGCCCGTCATTCTGGACCCGTGCGCCGGCGACGAGACCCTGGCCAACGCGCTCCGCGCGAGAGGCTACTCCGTCTGCGCCAACGGGGGCCGGGCCACCGAGGCCCCGGGCTGGCCCCGCTTGGATCCCCTGCAACCTGGGACCTACCGCCGCCTCGCCACGCCCGGCGAGTCCTGGCTCATCATCTCGGCTCCGCACCCGGAGCTTCTGCCCTTCTGGCTGCCCCTGGCCATCGCCATGGTGCCGCTAGTCGTGGCCTTCATCCCACGGCGCATGCTTACGGCTCCGCCGGACGCATGGGCCGCCCTGCTCAACACCTTCACGGAGGACGAGCGGCTGGCCATCATCACTGGGGACACCTGTGGATACGTCAACGGAAAGCCTGGAGCTTGGCTGTTAGTGTTCCGGGATGCGACCATGAGGGCGCAGCTGATGAGGGGTATCGGGAAGGGACGCGCTGGGCACTGGGTGCATGCGTAGATAGGGTGGTGAACCGAGGGAGATAAGTTCTGCTGGCTGTAGCCTGGTGAGGACACTTAGCGAGCATGGGGGAGGATTGAGGTTTTTCTGCCGGAGGGAACTGTTGTGTACAGCTTGAGCAAACTGCTTCTGGCTTAGCGTATGGCTTCGAGGCCGCCTGACTTCGCGTTTTTGGCTCTAGAGTCGCCAAGGGGGGGAGTTCGGTCAGCCGGCTGCACTTTGCCGTAGCCCATAGTGTGTCCTGACAGCTGACAGAGCACAGTACCGTCGCTGTCACAGGATGGTTGCCGGTTGGGAATTGAGGTAGGATGCTGGAGGTTTGTGGCCGGTCTGCTAGTTTGTGCTGGAGGGTACGTCTAGGGTCGTGACTAGGGTTGTGACACCAGGGTTTGCCTCCTGGGACACGTGGCATGCGCACCTGAGGTACGGCAATGAGCCCTTCCAATCGGGGGGACTTAGGCGAACGCCCAGCTTCCGACTAGCAAGTCGGAAGCACTGCTGCTGATACTACTACTTGCTGCGGATCTACTCTGCTGTGACTGTAACTACTAGAGTGTTGCTGCTCTGCTGCCTCTAGCGCCTGCGGCGCAGTCTCTGTGCCATCCGACGACTTCCCGAGGAGCCTTCGCTCGACCCAGCTGCTGAGCCTCGGCACTGGTCCTAGAAGTGAGCCCAGGCACCGCCTGCGTCTTTGCTCGCCGATTAGTTCGGTCAGCCGGCTGCACTTTGCCGTAGCCCATAGTGTGTCCTGACATGGGGTGGGGCTGGCGTGCAACACACAGGGCAGGGCAATGTGTGGAGTCTTGCACGGTGGCGAGGCATGCTGTTTGGATCTCCGGATGGGTATGGCACGCAGTGCAGGCGTGCGCACACGCTGTACCCCGTCCATGAAGATGCCATGGCTAGAAAGCGAAGCCACACCAAACACGTAACCACACAAACTTTTCGCGCGTTCCGGAGTGGTGTGCTGGCTTGCCCTAGGACCGTTCTGCTGCGCCGTGCGGTGCCCGGGGCTCAGTGTGAGGACACTGGCACCAGTCTCTGTCAATGCCGGATTGGGTGCGTGTCACGTTGCGGGGCTCAATCAACGGACAGGCGATAGCAGCAGGGATGCTGCGCAGCGGAAGACTTGCTTTGCGGAAGCGTTGCGGGTAATTGAGGTAGGTTTGAGGGGGACGGAGGCACTGACGGCGTCGGGGTGACGACAGGGCTCCGGGATAGGGCGTGTCGGGTCAAGGGGTGACCGCAGGACACGGGCTTGGCGTGCAGACGGGCAGGGCCCAGGAGAGAACAAGCGAAGCGGGCTAAAAGGCACGCGCTCGCCTCCGCTCGCGCGCACAGCAAGGGCAACGCAGCGGGTCAGAGCCGGGCTGACTCTGGAAAGGGGGCCGAGCTGGGCTGCTCAGCAGAGAAGTAGCTCCACTCGACGGAGGGCGCTGAGGCTCAGTCCGTGGGGGCTAGGGGCACGGGTCGCAACGCAGGCTGACTGCGTGCAGGGGCCAAAGGGCCAGGCTGGGCGCTCGATGGCGCAGAGGGGCTCGAGGGACAGGGCCTCAGTCGAGCACACACGTTTACACGAGAGATTCCTCCTGTTTCCTTGCGCTTGGGACCTATCAGAGGTCTCGGGTATCAGGGGTCCACCAATTCCGTTCGGTGCTCCGGTCGACCTGTTCTTGGGGTCCGGGGCTTGTCGCAGCCGGCGACCCCCGGCCTTAAATACGGCCTGGGTGTCGTACAGAACAACGGGCACCGCTCGCCAGAGGAAGCAACCGCGCAACTCCCTCTACGATCCCTTCGTATAGTACCTACTTCCTCGAAGCACCGCTTCCAACCCTCACTTGCCACGCAGGTGCACCACCTGCGTGCCCTGTACCTCAACAGCTCAATACATAAGGCCTCCGACGGCCGTACAACTGGGTCAATGTATGGGGCCAAAGTCAACGCCCCAGTCAACGAATAACGCCATAGTCAATCCCTCTCTCATGCGCCGTACGCATCTATGGCGCTCGTCCCGTTACCCCTCCTGTTCCAGGCTGAAGGCCCTCCAAACGGGCACCTTCTGCCCTGCTCCCGTCTCCCATGTCCCCTTGCTGCGTCCCCCCCCCCCAAATCTCGCTGCTCAACCGAAACCCCTTTCCTTTGGTGGTAGCCCAGGCCTACCGGTATGCAGCGTGCGGCCTGGCGTGAGCACAGAGAATCCTGAGCAAGCCGGCGTGCGTGTGCCCACACACATCGCGTGACCCCCTCAACCCGGCAGTACAAAGAGTTGCCCAATTACTGCAAAGTACCGGTAATGGGGAGCACTGGCCGGCCTGGGCTAAGGCGCCGGCCGCCGCGGACAGTCTTGGTGGCGGGATACCACACAGGAACAGCGGGGACTGAGGGGAGAGTGTCCGAATGGCCTCGCGGACATGGACCCACATGCGCTTGAACCACAGACCCACCAGGAGCGCATCGCGTCGTCCGCCGTGAAGCACTCCGATTGACAGTCGGCTACGCTTTGGCCACCTCGGTGGAACTGGTCGTGAGCGCGCGGCCATGGCGACTCTTAGTACGTCTTTATCGCACGGCGGCCATTTGCCTTCGCCACTTATACTATTTATGACTAATTGTCATGCCTGCTGTGTCCCCGCGGCCTCACGGGTCACGATCGCGGTGTTCGGGTGGTCAGCCTCGCGAGGGTGCCGCGTGCTGAGGGGGAGCCTCAGTAAGCCCGTGAGGTTGGCTGCCAAGCCACGGCGTTCAGCTGCCGTGCACGCCGCTGGGGTCCCTCATGATGACCACCGAGGACTGTGCTAAGCCCTGCCCCCCGCCCCCAGCAAGGGCTTCTTGCCCCACACAAAGGCACAGCTCAGACACACACCTCCACACACCTCGATCCCCCCCCTAGGCCCTGCTATCAGACGTATACGGTGATATTGTCATATTCAGGCGATTGGACCGCGTTGGCTCGGCCGGTACCGCGGCTTGCTGCTTTCGCGGCGGTTACGTGACTGGCCGTTGGGCGCCAGAACTTCCCGCTCCGTTGCGCTGGTGACAGCTGGATCCATGCCATCATCACAGTCGGCGCGACGCCGCTCACCCGCCCGTCTACTCAGGCTATCCACAAGAACCGGGCGTTCCACAAACACTGTGCGATAAACATTAGGTGCCTCGCTTGACGTATCGTGAGCGCTCTGCTTTGTTACCTGTGTTCCGGTTCCATGCGCAAAGTTGCCGCCGAAGTGATGTCTAGTCGGAGATATAGAGGCAATCTGTCGCGGTGTTTGGTCCCAGTCCTCGTCGCCCTGCTGCATGCCGCGCGTGCCGGAGCCTCGACACCGCCGCTTACTGCCCTAGACTCGGGCTCAAATCGCCCATACAATGTAGACATGGACTGGGAGAGCGGCGTTGCCGGGAAGGTACGCGCCCGGGTTGTGTGGGCCATTGACCTGCAGCGGCCTGTCGCGGACCATGTTGTTCTGCTTTGCGTATCATTTTGCTAACCTGTGAAGGTTCATGTTAAGTCTCGCATGTCGGTCGTGGTCACACCAGTCATAGACTACCCCACCCTCCTGGGACCCCAGAATTGCACTCTGGCCAAGAAAGCTGCCTTTAAGCCGCCTCCAACCTGCCCGCCCCCGCGACGAAACGTCAGGTGTGAATACACTCGTGCCCGCAACACCGCACGGCGCCGTGTGAGGGGCTCTTCAGGGAGGACAACGTTGGGGGCCCTGCCCCCGCACCTCGGCCCCTGCCTAGCCCCTGCCTAGCCCCTCAACCACACGCGCACGTCGCTAACTTGAACCTCTCCCCCCACCCCCATACACGCACACCCCTTGAATATGCTCGCTTCCCTAGCCGGGCGGAGGCGTCGAAGCTGGGACCCCGTTTCGCGCCCATTCTATACCAGGTACGGCACTTGCTTAGGTTGGTCCGAGCAGCGGAGCGGGCGGGCTCGAACAGGCTTCCAGCTCCTTGGCAGAAGCCCTGAGACAGCCGAGGCTGGGCGCCAGGTGCCGGAGGACAGGCGACAAGGGTCACGCACCTGGCTGGGCCCTCTACCTGGGCTCGGCTTGGCTTGGCTTGCAGGGCCAGGGAGCACGCGCATGGAAATGCATCAGCCTTGTGCTGGTGCTGGTGCACCAAGCTGTGCGCTGTGGATGAAGGGGTCCCCACCAAGCCTGGCCCAGCAAGGCTCTCCGAGCTGCAAGGGCCCTCCAGTGCCCTCCTCACACCCCGACGCCCTCCCAATGCCTCCCGCCCCGACGCCCGCTTGACTCAGCACCCATTGGAGAACTCGTTCCTCACGGACCCGCCCAAGTTCTTTGTGCAAGTGAGCGGGAATGGCTAGCCAGCGGGGAAGGCACGCGGGCCCGGTCAGGTAATTGCGTAACCCTGGGTGCGGCAGTACAGATCCCCGCATGGGAACGAACCAGCAGCACCCGACCACAACGCCCCCCAAGCCCCCCAGCTCGCTCGGCTTCACCGGATGAAGGTGTACCGCCTCCCTTAACATGTGGCCGTGTAACCGGCGATCGCTCGTCACCCTCGCGGACCGCAGGGGCGCAAGTACGCGGGCGCTCAGTGGAGCCCCATCAACATCACCGAAGAGACCTTCCAGTCCAACCCCTATGGGAACAACACCGCGGTGAGCCCAGGCTGGGGCCGGCAACGCAGCCCATCACAAGTTCGCCCCCAATCATACCGCGCATGCATCGTCGCCCATCCTGTTCGCCTCTCGTTTGAACTTACACCCCACACATGAACACCGGGGTTCACGTTGGGTTCCATCCCCACGCACGCCGAACGCTCGCCCCTGACGGCTGCCCCGCTTGCAGGGTATCCTCGAGTACCTATGCAACTCAGACTTCTCAATGACTCGCCTGGCCACCCCTATCTATAACACGACCGATGGCAAGGTGGGCTGGCGAGTTCGCCCACATGCATGCAAGGGCAGGGTTCTGTACGTAGGGATTGTGCGTGGATCTATCTGTAAGCTGCACGCTTTCTTCTGTAGCTGGTAGTTGCATGGGGCTGGTAGCTGCATGGGGTTGCCGCTCCGGCTTCCGGCCGTTACCCCTGACTCGCCAGTCGGAGCCCCTCACAACAGGTGACGTACCGAGCTACCCTCGCCGGATGCCCCTTAGCTTGCCGCCCCAACTCCCTCGCCTCACCCCACTTTCACAGGTGACTTTCAACGTCTCCAGCGGTGCCACCATCGCTGAGAAGGCCGTGATCGACCCCGTTGTGGACGGCAAGCTGACGGGCAAGGTGTACTACACGGGTGAGGGGGGAGGGGGAGGGGAGGTAGGGGGAGAGGGGGGAGGGGAAAGGGGAGGGTCTGCTACAGTTCAAGGGGAGTGGGCGGGAAGGAGGCTGGGAGGGGGCTGGGAGGGGGCGGGGGTCAGGGTGCGGATTGGCGAGTCGGGGAAGGCTACGCTGGTAAAGGCGAGAAGGAAGGGATGGGATGAGGGCAGGCTGGACGTTTGCCTCGACGTGCGCGCCTGGCGGGCTTCGGCGGCCGTAAGAACGGCATCTCCCGCACACACACACCCCGCACCTGCAGTCTTTCGGCCACACGTAATCGGCACGGGCGACATCATTCCGTACGCCTACGTCTTCACATACAATTTCTACTACCCCTGGAACGTAAGAGAGGGAGCGCGGCAGGGATCAAGGCAGGGAAGGAGGGTGGAGGAGGGGAGGAGGGGGCCACGTACTTTCGGAAGGCTGGCCTCTCTGCTGCCGCGTTTCGCCCCCGGCCAAGAATTGCGTGCGCCGGGCTCGTCAGCACAATGTCCATCTTGAGTCCTGGAGATGGGGCTCGGGGACAGTGCCACCGGGGCCCTCAGCCGCCACATGCTTCCTCGTGCGCCCGCCCCTCCCGCCTCCCCACCCCTCCCTGCTTCTGCCCCGTGCTCCCCGACTGGTGCAGGGCTGCAGCAACCAACTGGTAGCCACGCAGGTGCGGTGGGCATGGGGAAGGGGAGGGAGGAAAGGGGCGGGTGCAGACGGGTCGGGTGCTGGCCCTGTGATGGCGACAAGTGGGAAGCCCGAGCAAGCGGGACAAAACGTCGACCACGTGCAACGCGGTGTGCTGTGCAGCGAGGAAGGCCGTAAGCAAGTCAAAGACTCGGCGAGACCCCGAAGACGTCAGGCGCAAACTTCTCCCGACATACTGAAATGGGCGAGCCCAGATGCAACACGGTGTGCGTTGTCAAGATCGTTCCCCTTTCACCCGTGCTTCCCCTTTCGTTCCCCTTTCACCCGTGCTCCCGCCCGCTCCCTCTCTCTCCGTCCCCCCCTCTCTACCCCTTGTGACGCACAGGTCGATGGAAAGCGTCAGGGCGTCGAATACTACATGTGAGTCAGGAGGGTACTGTACTGCCATCGCCACGGTGCCGTACTGCTATTGCCCGTGCGTGGCGACTGGAGAGGTTCCCCTGCCACGCGCCCGCCCGCACGGGCACGGGCACAGAAGGCGAAGGTGGAGCTGAGGCATGGCGCCGCTACCGCATTCCGCCTCCAGTGCTTCCCACCCCAGACCCACCCAACCCAACCCCGCTCCACCCGCCCCGCTCCGCCCACCCCCACACGATGCGGCTTCCAGCACGTGGGTTTTCGTCAAACTCCGCCCTCCCCTGCTGTCCCCCCTGCTCGCAGGTGCACGGATGGCGTCCATGAGGGTGCGTCCTGGGGGAGGAGGGCACAACCCCCGTGCCCCGGGGGAGGAGGGCACAACCCCCGTGCCCCGAGGGAGGACGGCACAACCCCCCCGTCCCGGGGGAGGAGGGCATATCCCCCGCGTCCCGGGGAAGGGAGGCGTTTCAACCCGGGCTCTGCCGGCCGGGGCTTGTTGTGGGGTGGCTCCAGTGCTACGCAGGGGCGGTGCGTTTGCCAGCGCCCCCAGACCCACGCAACCCCGCCGTTTCCCTTCCCTCCCTATCACTCCCATACCCATGTGGCCCTTGACCCCCGCCCTTCCCCCTCCCTCACCACAGCCGACCTGGAGCACCTACCGTCAATGTCCTGCCCGCTCTCTGCCCGTCCCTTCCCGAGCTCTCGCCCATTCACGCCACCTTGCTCCCGCCCATCTTTCCCCTCCCCCACCGCAGCCGACCTGGAGCACCTCACGGTGTTGCCCGCTCTCTCCCCCCTCCCGTCCCTACGCCCATCTGTCCATTTCCGTTCCATTTGGTCCTCTGTCCCTATGCCCACTCCTACGGGCCCTTCTCTCCCCTCCCCCATCGCAGCCGACCTGGAGCACCTCAAGGTGTGGGTCTGCGAGGACGACCTGTACGACGCCGACCCCGCGTCCGTCATCCGCCGGGCGCAGTACAGCCAGCACGGCTGGCTGCCGGACTTTGACTGCGCCGCGGGGGAGTGCAGCTTCGAGGTGGGTGATGCGGTGTTTGTGTGTGTGTTTAGGATGCGTAGGGTCGGCGCGTGATAAGTATTTGTGCAGCCGTGAGGTGTGTTCAGGGCTGCTCGTGTAAAGGCCAAGAAAAGCGTAGGCGCGGTAATTAGCCGGCCGGTCGTAGATACGGAACCGAAGGCTTCGGGAGCCATGAGGTGTGTGTGTGGCGGGGGGGGGGGGGGCGGGGGGGGGGTTTGAAGCTGATAAGTGGGGGGCGGGCGGGGGGGGGGCGTGGAGGCGGGAGGAGCGGCGCCTGCCGGGAGCTGCCACGCCGTGGTGCCGTACTGTTCCTCTCGGAGCCCTCTGCCACCGCCCCGGGTCTCTCGACTTGCGCCCCACTCGCCGCGTCCCCTCCTCCGCCACAGTCACATCCACACGTGCCCCCAGGTGGACCCCCACAAGCCCGGCGCCCGATGCTCCCGATCACCCACGACCCCGGACCCTTTCGGGCGCTCCACTCTCCAACTCACCAAAGGTCACCCCTGACCGCAGCCCCAATAATCCTTCCCTTTCCCCACCACTGCTACCGGTAACCCAAAGCCACGAACCCAGCACACCCTCTGCTCCCCGTGGACCCCTCCCAGGTGGACCCCAAGGGTCAGAAGCGCCTCGTCACGTACGCGGGCCTCTTCTCCCACTCCAACTGGCCGCAGCCCACACCGCTGTTCGTGTACCAAAAGGTGCGTGTGCGAGCGTGTGGGGAAGGGGCGTGCGGGGAAGGGGCTGGGTGGGGTGGGGTGGGTTGTTCTAGGGGTCCAGAGGACGGGGTGACGGGCAGCGGGAGGTGGGGCTGCGCCCGCCCGGCAACTGTCCGGGGCCCGCCGGTCAGGCCGTTCGTTGTCCGTCTGTGTGAGCCCATATGCATCCGATGCAGTCATGCCGGCGCCGTGCCAGAACCATCCTCAAGGCTCAACGCCTGTAGCAGTATGTCATTACGGCATTTCCCGCCGCCCCGATCCCCGACTTTCATTCTGACCCGCTCCGGGCCATGCGTTCTCCGCAGCCTTGGCCGCCCCCAAGGTGCCCCTTTGCGCCCCTCTCTTCACGCCACCCCTTTTTCCCAACCACAATCGTGCCGGTCGAGGTCGAGATCGACCACAATGTCAACATCAACAGCCTTGGTTGCCTCCATGATTGGATGGCATCATGACCCTTTTCGGCCCTCTCTCCTTGAACGTTACGTTGGCAGGTCAAGGTCGACTTTATCCTCAACATGGACGGAGTCTACATCGGAGACCGCTACGCCAAGGGGGCCGTCTTCTACCCCGATGAGAACAACACGCTCTTCCTGCCCTTCCTCTCGGGTGCGCCCCTCGGTATGCAGCGCCCCGAACGCCCCCTAGCCCGCCATGCCCCGACTTGCCGACGCCCTGCCCGACTGCGCCCACGCTCTGCCAGCTGCGACCCTTCCAGCCCGGCCCAGCCCCGCGTGCCGGACATGCTTGGCAGCCCGACCCGCACCCTGCTGTCCCGCGCCCGCGCCCCCGCTGGTCGTGCCTGCGTTGCCGCCTGCCGCCCTACCAGACTGTATTGATACTTCCAGCCCAGGCTTGCGCTGCCAGTCCTTGCCATGGCGTCATGACGACGTGATGTGTACAGCATGGCCCCACAAGGCCCCGCGTCCCACACGGGCTCCATTTCAGGCCCCACACCCTGACCCCCGGGGCCCCAGATACCGGTAGCATCATGACTGGAATAACCTCGAAGTTAGCTCGAGGGCCCCCCTTACACTGCCCCGGTCCTTGGCCGCCGCCGCCCCGCCTGCAGAGATGAACAACAGTCAGCTGACCGGGGAGTTTGCGTGGGCCTCGTTCCCAGGTGGGACCGGGTCCGCCCGGCTGAGCTCGATCTGGTCAAGGGATGACGTGGCAGGCTCAGGGGCCCGACCCCAGCCCCCAAGCTGCCCCTGTCCTGCGCCTGCCCTCGCCCTCTCTTCCTGTCGGCGCAACCCATCTCAGGCTGCCCTTCGCCCTTGCTTTCCGCCCCATGACCGCCATCCCTGTATGCGTCCTCCCCGTTGCCCCACCCATCCGTCCCGTCTGTCCACCTGCCGTACCGGCATCTTCTTCCCCATTCCCCATTCCCCCCAACCCCAACCTCCGTTCTCCCCAGGCGTGTGGGGCGCCACGCTGTCTGGCACCTCGCGCACCATCACGTGTCTGGGGGACAACATCACCAAGGAGGTGCCATGCACCACACAGAACCCGGCCTACTACATGCTGGTGAGAGGGAGGGGGGGGGAGGGAAGGCCTGGGGAATGGGGGAGGATAGGAGAGGGAGGGAGGGAGGGCAGAGAGGAGCGGGTATTGGGTTCAGAAGGGACCCGAGGGGCCTATTAGCCCAGCCAAGTGCATGCAGGTGGGGGGGAGGGGCGGGGGCAGGGGGAGGAGGGGGTTCATTGGGGGTCACGACAAGGGTAAGGGGGTGTAAAGGGGCAGCGGCCCAAGGCCCAAGGGGACCCTCAACCCGGCCTGTTGCAGCCCTAGACACCGCCCGATCCTTGCGATTGCCTCACCTCTCGCTGCACAGGACCTTATTGTGAAGCCCATTGGCGGCGATTGGACCCAGATCAACTTCACGTAAGCCGGGCTGGGGCCCGGGCCTCCTGCCCGAATCCGGGTGTTTCCATGTGTGGACTGGCATAGCCCGCACTAGGCGTGCGAGTTGGGCCGGCGTTGATTGCGCCCGCGTTGATTGTGGCCCGCCGCCGGCTGCCGGCCAACCCCTTTCTCCCTCCGCAGGGCCAAGACGCAGGGAAACACTGTGACCGGACCCCTGTGGGACCGCACATTCACACACAACTGGGAGGTCGAGCGACAGGTGCGCGACGCGCTTTGCGCGGTCAACATTGGTGATTATCCCAAAAGGCGGACCCGGGATGACTCTTACATGGGACCAAAGTGATGTCGGTCCGCGCGGGCGGAATCTGTAGATCAGGGTTAGGCATGGTCTTGTTCAGCCGACCCACATGCGAACAAGAGCCCCTCTTCCTCCCTACTGACATGGATGCGGCAACAGGCTTTCCGCCCCCGCCGCCTCCGCCTCCGCCTCCCTCCTCTCCTCCCCAACCCGAACGCCTTCCCACAGTTCGCGCCTTCCCCTGCCCCCGCCCCCGTCCGGCCGCCCCCTGCAGGCGCCCCTCTGGAGCGGCGTCAGCGCGGGGGGCCTGAACATGGCCTTCGACGGGCTGTGCCCCCTCACAGGGCCCATCGTGACGAGCTACGAGGTGCGGCCGACTCGGCCCGCGGAGGGGCGGGGCCTTGGGGGTATTGGGGGTGGGGCGAAGGGCGAGGCAAGGCGGCCGGGGGGCGGGGGCTTGAGGTGGGGCAGAGTGTGGGGTGTGAACGTGGCTGGGGGCTCGGCGTACGGCTAAGTTTTTCGAGTTATGCTGGCATCGTGCCGTGACCGCACCATGTCGTGTGGACGCCAAGCCCCGGGCCACCCCCTCGCCACCCCACCCGCCTACACCCACCAACACACATCCATCCTTCCCAACGACCCCACCCACCCAGCCCCCTCCCCCCCCTCCCATTCAGACGATGGGCACATTCTACCACACCTCCCTCAAGGAGTTCCTTGGCGCCATCACGGGCCTGGTCCTGGCCTCCTCCATCATCTGCTTTGCCATGGTGCTGCCCATCCTCATGGTGAGCGTGACGTGCGTGCGGAGCGTGACGTGCTGAGACGCGTGTGGCGCATGCGGTGCGTGACGTGCTGAGGCGTGTGCTGACGTGCGCATTGCCCCGTAGTACTGCCCATCCTCATGGTAAGGGCCCCCGACTGAGCGTGACGTGCGTGCTGTGTGCGGCATGCTGGGGTGTGTGATTTGCGTGCGGAGCGTGATGCGGTGTGTTTTGGACCCGCTTGGTGGGACGCAGCACCCCGTCTACATGTTTGTGTCGGCCGCAGGTTGTCAGGCGAGCAGGGAAGCAGCCTGTGGCAGAAACAGAAACACGCCATGGGCGCTGCAACAGGCTGCCGCGCGGACCCCACCGTGCCCCAGCTCCTTCCCCCACTCCACGCCTCCCCTGCCCTCCCCCTGGCCTCTCCCTGCCCTCCCCCTCGCCCTATGTCTGGCCCTAACAGGTCCGGGGCAAGACCAAGCAGGAAGAGAACCTCTACACGCAGCTGCTCGACGAATTGCTCAAGCCCCCTCCCGCGCTCGCGGCCAAGGTCGCGGACGAAAAGGACCCGTAAGTTGGAAGCGCGTGCCGCTGTGAAGACGTATGACCACGCAAGGGGCAGGCTTCGCGAGTCGCTTTTGGGGGCGGCCAAGGCACAGCCCAGGAAGAGGACCGGGGCGAGCAGCGCCCACCGCAGCGGCGCGGTGCCGCGAGGGAGGCGCATGGCGGCTCGGCTTTGCGTTTGGTGCTGTGTTGAGGCCTTGCTTTTGCTGCTGTCCAGCGCCGGCTGCTTGGCCGGGGCCGAGCCCGCGACACAGTGACGACCTCGCCTAACCCCCTCCGTCCCCGCCCACCCGGGGGCCGACCGCCCCCCGCAGGTCTGCGGCGCTCGGACCCGCATCCAGCACGTCGCCCACGCCCAAACAGCAGGAGGCCACCACCGCGCTGCTGACGTACATGCGTGTGTCCCACAAGCTCATCCTGCACGCCTTCAACGCCTCGGTCGTGCAGCCCTACCTGTGAGCGGCGGAGGGGGGAGGTCGGGGATGGGGGTATGGGGGGCAGGGAAGGGGGTGAGGGCGAACAGGACGGCTGCAGCGTCGGTGGTCCGCCGTGGCGCGGAGGCGCTAGGCGTGCGGCTGCCGTCAACGCTGACGGCGATACGTCCACCCCTTGTCATGTGCTCACACCGCCCCAGATGCGCCCCCTGCCCTTCGCCAACCACCCCTTTCCCTATCGCTCCCCCCAGGCTGGTGGTGTGGATCTGTGTGGGCCTGGCCTGCTACATCTGTGGAGTGGTGCTGGGCGCGCTGGGCATCGCGGTGAGCCTCCGGGGACTAAGTCGAGGACTGCTGCTGTGAAGCTGCCGGACCTGACCCGAGGCAGCCTCTTGATGACGCTTCGCGCCTTCCCACTCCACCCCGCCCTCCCTGGGCAGGATTTGACCACGGCCCCCCGTGTCGCTCCCATCACACAGTCCCCATGCTCCGCACTTTCTCTCCGTGCTGGTACGGCAGTACGGCAACTGTTGACATGTGTCATTCCCCCCGTCCCCCCCTGGGCAGGACGTGACCACGGCTCTCAACGGAGTGGCCCCGAGCAGCATCTGGCAGGTGAGGTCGCGCACAGACGCCAACGAACAAAGCGGTTGTGAGGAGGTAATTGGTCCACCGAATCACCAGCTTTTCTGCCAGCCGCTGTGCCCGGCGCCGCCGACCCACATCGTGTGCACGTCCTGCGGTGACACCACTGTTGGCCCCCTCGCCCCTGGCCCCACGCTCACTCCCGCTGAGGCCTCAACCATGTTGGCCCCTCTCCTGTTGACCTCTCGCTCGCCCTCCCCCGCCTCGCACCACAGACCCTGGACCATGCAATCATCGTCGTCTTTGCGATCTTCGGTCTGGTCAGCTTGATGGTCATCATCACAGCGCTCTTCATCCGACCAACCGCCAGCAGGGTAGGTGCACGTGGTGGACAGGATTGTGGTGAGCGGTGAAACGTAATTGGCGCAAAGGCGTCGGGGTTTGGAGGACGGTTGTATGGTCGCAGGCTGGACTGTCCGGAAGGGGCGGGTGTGGTTGCAGCAGCCTACGCGGCGCCACTCCCCGCTGAGCAGCTACCCCCTGCCGCTGCCCCCACACTCCTTCCCACGCCGCAGCTGTGCCGCTGCTGCGGCCCCGCGGTGCCAACGCTCAACTCCATGCGCATGTCCTGGCGCGCACACGCGATCATGGCGGGGCTGCTGACGATTGAGATGAACGTGAGAACGGGGCGGGTCAGGGGTATCAGGGGTGGTGGCGGTAGGTGGCGGCCTGCAGTGCGCGGAGCAAGGGGGATCTCGGCAATTGGGACTAGGGAGGGCGTGGGTACATGGGCGCAGAGGCCGACATGGCTTGCTGCGACGTAGAGCGTTCGTGGAGCTGAGGCGCAAAAGAGTGTGCACGCGACCCGGTAACAGCTGCCCGTGTCCTCTGCCTGGCCCTATCCCATCTGGCACGTCGCGCTATCAACCTGCCGGCCGCTCCCCGGCCACTCCCGCGCCCCCAGGTGACCATGCTGCTGTTCGCCTACGGCCTGATCATCTGGGTGGCGCGGTACGGCATTCAAGAGGTGAGCCTTGAAGAGCTTATGAGCTCAGCCATCACCGAAATGGCTGGGTCCTGGTACATCTGGTTGCAAGCATGCTGTTCCGGTGGTGTGGGGTAGCAAAGGTTGCGGCTCGTGTTCTAAGGCAGGACGCATGCCAACCACATCAGCCTGACCTCACCTGACCTCACCTTTTGACCCCTCTGCCCCCGCCCACCCGGGGCCGACCGCCCCCCGCAGGTCTGCAGCGCAGCGGTGGAGGCGTGAGTGGGGGCCGGCTGTCTCTGACTTTTCAGCGTCTCGCTTGCTGGGCTGCACGCTGGGGCTTGGGACTCGCCTGGCCTGGCGCCTTTGGGGCTTAGTCCTCCAACAGTTCAGGAGATGGCATGCATGCGCACGCCACGCGCTTGCACACTGAGCGTTGCCATGTCGACCGGTCGCTAGGGGCTCGACGCGCGCTGCTGAGGTGGCATGCCTCATTACCCCGTGCTGCAGAGCGCCTGACGCGCAGCTGCACGCGTGCCCATGCCTTGACGCCTCGCTATCCCTCTTGTTCGCCCGGCCCCGAGCAGGCTGTTCTCGACGGTGGGCTTCGCCGAGGACCTGTGTGTGGACCTGTCCAACATTGGGCTCACCAAAATTGGCAACGACGGGAAGGTGGGCCCCCAGCCGCGGGAGTCCCCCAGCCTCGCTGCAATATTGGTAGTTCGTACACCCGCGAGCCCACATGCTTCTGGGCGAGCTGAGCTACGGCACGGGTCCAAACCCCGGCCAGCGTGCGCCCCTGCTCGGCCTTCGTCGTGCGATCCGCGCAGCACACACCCTCGGGCCATACCCAGACCACACCCAGGCCCAGGCCCATGCCCAGGCCCGAGGGCGTATGTAGCCCTCCGGGCCCAAAGCCCGTGGCGAACCGTATAGGCCGGTCACCCCCCCGGTGGCCATGCACTCCATGCAGCCTGCCATCAAGCCCGCGACCCCTCAGGGCCGCATGGGCGCGCCGTTCTGCCCGCCCGCCTCCGCTGTCCCCTTGCGCTCTTAAGCTTGTAGCCCTGCTCAACCACTTGCTGTTTCGCCCCGTGGGCCTCATCGCCTATCCCGTAGATTTGCGGCGCGGATCTGATCAACGTGTGCTCGCTGTGGTCCGACCTGCACGTGGACTTCCTGGAGTACGGCGCCATGCTGCTGCTCATGGCGCAGGCCATGTTCCTGGGTGAGGGGGCGTGGGGGGGGTTGGGGGGTGCGGGGTTTGGGGGAGGAGGGCGGAGGGGGCGGAGGAAGGTCTAGGGACAGTTGGGACGGGGTTGAGTGTAGATGGGTCGGGCCGCAAGCTAGGAGCTCATCTCGCCCTTCCCAAGCCGGGCACACTAGATTTCTCACAGCCCCTCCCTCCCCATCGCCATCCCCCTTCCCCTTCCTCCCCCCCAGTGCTTGCCTCCACGTCCTACGTGGCTATGCGGGCGGGCGCCGCCATCACAGCCGCCATGGCAAAGATCGAGGAGGACGAGCGGGATAGCCTGGCAGGCGCCTCGGGCGCGAGCAAGTCTTGGATCTCGTGGGCGGCACTGCGCCGCAGGAGCCGGGACACGGAGCCGCCGGCAGCTGTCGCAGCTCGACCCAAGTCCGCCCCGGTTTTGGCGGGCGGGAAGGTGGACACTGATGCGCCTGCACTGGGGCCCGGCGCGCAGCCCTTCATGGACCGAGTGTGATGCATGACACGGCATATTCAAGGCAAGACAAGCTGAGGTTGGGCGTATGAGGGCACTTGAGGGCAGGGCGGTGCGAGTTGAGACGTGCGCCCCTGCGTGCGCCATCTTGGGCACGCGGGGATGCGGACGTGGGAGGGTGCAGTACTGTACCGTGTGTCCCTCTGCTGCTTTCCTGTGTGACTGTGTGTTAACGGTGGGGCGAGGACGCATGCTTGATGTGTATCTGTGTCGGTCTCCATCGGGGGTTTTGCGTGTGCACATAGCGCCCCAGGCAAGCCGACCGGTTGTTTAATGTCCCTTGACAAGCCGCGTGGCGCCTGGTGCTCCGGCGTAAAGTTTCCGTGCGGGATGGCTCCGGATGTTACGGCTTGACTCCGCCGCGGCGTCATGAACCCTCATACAGGACTTTCTCTCGGGTGCCTTGACAAGTGAGCGTCGTTGCAAAAGCCAGCCGACCGCTCGCTGCGTGAATCGCCTGGTACCGAACCTGGTCTGGGTTGCGGCTGACCGAGGCCATGGTTTCGAGTCGCGACTTGTATCAATGCATTGTGTATTCCACCAGCGGCATGAGGCGAGGGGGCCTGCGCGGGTGGGACAGGACCGGGCTCGTCCCGTCGCGCCGCGGACACAGTAATCAGCCGCACAGCCATGAACTTCGCGAAGTACTACTGGCCACCGGGTGCCCTGTTGTAGCTTGCGTACAATGCACACACTGCTAGGAAGAATGTCCCGCGACTGCAAATTGAAACTTGCCACCCGCAGCTGAGCAGAAACATGCCCCTAGCGGCCTGCGGGCCTCACTAGGTACCTCAGCTGCTGCGCTCTATCATGGAGGAGCACCTCGCGCTTAGAGCCACGCCAGCGCATCTCGAGGAACACTTCGGGTGTTCGCCGGTTGCGGTGGTGGCCCTCGCTCTTGTCAGTGACGCTGGCGATGACACAGACGCCTTCCCGTGGCTGCACGACGGCGAAACGCGAGTCTGCGCGTCATGGCGATGTTGCTTCGCAAACACCGCAGCAGGCGCCATTGCGATGCCACCACGCGCGCAGCTTTCAAAACGTACCGAGGGACGTACCCTGGCGATAACGGCAACGCGGCGCTTGATGCGCGCAGTGCTCAGCGATGTCGCGGAGACCCTCGCAACGCGGGCCCTGGGCAGCGCTGCCAACAGCGAGGAGCTGTATGCGCCACCCTTCCGCGTGCAGTCGCTGGCGTTTCTGCTGGTGGATGAGCCCCACGACGGATCAGCACGGCGGCAGGTTCGACAGCGGGGCGGCCTCTTCAGCTGCTTCCGGGCACCTCGCGCGGACTCCGAGCCCGCGCGATCACCCGGGCTGCTCTGGACCCCCGCCGACGAGCCCGGGTGCCGGCTGCTGGGACTGCAGCTCCTAGTGAAGCTGCAGCCGCCGAGCCATGGCGCTCCCGGCAAGTCCCCGCCGATGGGCGCCCGCAAGCCCGAGCCAGCGCTGGCACTCCCCAGCTCAGCCAGCGGGCGGGCCCCGGCCGTCGGCCTCCAGGGCCCCGGCTGCAAGCACACCCTAGCGCCCGCAGCAGCTATGTACCAAGCGTCCACTGTCAGGTCCGAGGCAGGGGACACACGCGGCGTCGCCGCAGGCCCGGCCAACGCCGCCGGTCCCGACGCCTGGGCCGCACCCAAGAGCGCTGCGGCGCGAGGGGCCGCGGCGGAGGCGACGGGCAAGACGCAGCTGGGCTCTGCGTGCCTCGACGGCCTGCCCGTCATCGTGACAGCCTTCACGTCCGACGGATCCATCAGGTACGCATCCCCTGACATATGTTATGTTGAAGGGACTCGGGAATGATCGGCTTTTAGCAGCAGCGCGGCAAAGGGAAGCCTTCCCATAGACACGCCACGCTGAGCCCCTTGCCGGCTGCCGGCAACCTCTACCGTACCTGCACCTCTCTGCGCCCCGCCCGCCTCCTTTTATGCTTTTTAGCTTTTGTTCCCCGCCTCATGCGCCCAGGCACCAAAACGCAGCCTCCCAGGCATACTACGGCAGACGGGGCGGCGACGCCGAGGCGGGCCCTGGCGGCGCGAGCCCAATGGCGCAGGTCCTGTACGGCAGAGCCACGTTCATGACTCATGCCTCGAGCAGCTGTCAGGGTCTGCAGCCCGGACCCGAGGACGCGCTCCGACAGTTGTTTGCGCTGGACCCCTCCAAGCTGGACCACATGCTGGAGCGAACCATGGTGGAGGGGGGCGTCTGGGAAGGTGCGGGCTGACGGAGGCAGGGGGGCAGAGGGGCGGGAAGGGAAGGGTCGGGGAAGGCTGCATCCCGGCCCGTTCGGAGGCGCCAGCAAGCCTCTCGCGGGGTTCAGCACCTGGCAACCGGTAGGGGAGGGAAGGGAACGCCGAAGAGCAGACAAGGAGAGGTGAGGGAAGGAACGACGCATCCAGGCGCGTCAGGAGGTAGGCACCAGCGAGGGCCCTTGCGGGGTTTAGCTCTTGCGAACAGAAGCCGTACGCTCCCAGTGCTCGCCTGCACTGCCCCACAGCTTCTTGTGCATTTACCCGCGCGCCCACACACCCTCCCCAAAGGCATCATCCGTGTGCCCGCCTGCCTGAACCCCGGCCCGCTGGCTGACGGTCTGGCGGCGCTGCTGCTCAGCCTTCGAAGCGAGGGCGGTGCCACGTCACGGACCGAGCACGCCCGGGCGGAGGCACGGGCGGCGGCGCCTCAGTCGGAGTGCCGGAGCCCCCGCAACGTAGGTCCCTTCGGCGCGCCTTGTTCCTGGGTAAGCGATGCTGCGGTGTTTATGCGCTTCTTGCCCTTGAGATCTCGCACTGGTGTCAAGGCAAAAGAGGTTGAGATGCATGCGCCTCACGAAACACGTGTGACACGTGATGCCGCAGGCGGTGCTGGAGGGCGTGGGCTGCTCGGCGCGCGCAGCCGACGCGGAGACGGTGCCCTCTCCTCGGCCCGCAACCCCGCCGCTGGGAGCCGAGGGCTCGGGCTCCCGGGCTCCCGAGCCCAGTGAGGGGCCAGAGCGTGAGGAGCCGGGGACGGCGCAGGTGCAGGCGCAGGCGCAGTGCTCCTCTCCGTCAGACTTCAGGCCCGACCAAGCCCAGCAGGCAGTGCCCTCACCCGCGCACGCCAAGCCTCACATCTGTGCCCGCGTGCTTACGGGCATCACCCCCTCCCCAGTCAGCGTGCCGCAACGTCCGGTTTCCAGGGGGCGGGCGGACGATCACGGTGCAACCGTGACCTCCTCCGAGGGCGCTGTGGCGCCGCAGCCCCTGGCGGACAGGATCCTCGCACAGAGTGGCCCGCACGCGGCCCACACCTCAGCGGCAGCCTCGTACCCGCTGCCGTGCGCAGCCGCCGCTCGCGCCGAGGCCCCGGGCTTTGTCGATGGTTGCCTCATCCGGGGCATGTCTGCGGCCCTGCGGAGCCTCAGCGGAAGCCATGGCAAGGGCGGCGAGGAGGGCGCTGCAGGCCCCATACCGAGGTCAACCAGCCTTTCGCGAGGCTTCCAGGCCTGCCTCCGGCAGCCCTCGCCGCTTGGGTCCACGACGGGTGGCCACAGCCTTGGCGGCGCCAGCTCCCGCTCAATCACGCCCCTGCAGACGGGCCGCTCCCTATTTATGGCCACCGCACGCATCGCGCCCGCAGCCGGCGACGGCGGCCCGGGCGCCAGCGGCGAGCTGCGGCTCTCAGCGGCGCGGGTCTTCCTCGCCGGCGCCCTGACGTGCGCAGGCGACGCCAGCGGGCAGCACGCGTCGGAGCCTGGGCCGGCCGTTCCCGACTCTGCGCAACTCCAGCAGACGACTTCCATGGACGGACACACTGCGCGGATGCTGAGCACCGGGCTGAGCGGGCGCACCACAGGGACCTCACGGAATGCATCGTCGGGCGCCGTCAACACGAGCAGCCTGCTGGGCCACAGGTGCGCGGCTGCTGGTGGGGGCCTGGCCGTCATGCAAGGCAGTCGCGTGCTGCATGTAAGCGTGCCTTGTTCGTGGTTAAAATATTCTCTCACATGCCGTTCAACCCCCGGCGATTCCACCCGACGTGACAGGAGGTTGGCGCAGGACAAGGCGTCCCAGAGGCGGTTTGCAACGGTGGACCCGCTGGCTACCAGCACGTGGTGCGTGTGGGGGCTGGGATGTAATCCTGCACGGGAGCGTTGCCGGGGAGTGCCAGTGCCGCTCTACCAAGTACGCTTGTGCTGATATCCGTTCATGCCGTTCAGGCAAGTCATGCTGGATGAGCAAAGCAAGGCCGCCCGAGCTCCCAGCGCCAAAGCCAACTCCCAGGCCTTCGCCAGTGCGTCAGCCGCTTTGCGGTTCAGCCGCCAAGCCGCCGGCCAACCGACCACGTCCAGTCAGCCGTTCGAGAGCTTTCCGTTGGACCACACATCTCAACCATCTCAGCTCGGAATCCCTGGCCAAAGCAGCGTTGGCACGTCGGCTCGAACCCGGAGGCCGCCGGCGCCGGTCTCACCGACATATGAGGAAGGCCTGGGCTCCAGTACGGGTCGCAGCGCTCACGCGGCGGAAATCCGGCAGAGCCATGCATCGGAGGAGGGCACTGCGGACACCGATAAGCTGCAGCCTCTGGAGGTGGTACTCGCAAACACGTCGTCGACGATGCGGCTCTACCGCAACATCACAACGCGCCCTGCATCCGCGCACGGACCCACGACCGTCTCACCCCTGGCGCCGGCTGGCAGCGGCTCCGCGGGGGGTCAACAGCCCGGCCTCTCCGACGCCCAGACAGCGCCCGCTGTCTCTGACGGCACGGGCTCAGGCTTCACAAACGCCATGGGTACCCTCCAGAAGGAGGCCGCAGGCTCCGCAGCAGGAGAGTCTGCCCACCTGAGCACGTCCCGGTTTGCCGGCTACGGAGCCGTCGGCTCAGGCCGTCGCATCGTCTCGGCCCGGCACTACCTGAGCGGTGCACAGCTCGACCCAAGCGCGGTACGCCCGCAAGCTGCGTCACAGTGCTTCACGCCACGCATCCACAACCTAGTCGACCGCCGGTTCAGCTTCTCTGTGGCACGGAGCATAACCTGCGCTTCCGCTATCGTTGATCTCCAGGCGTCGGCAGGCCAGGGCCTGGCTTCGGGGCCGACAAGCGCCCGCGTTCCCTCTCGAGTGCTCATGTTCGCTTCAAGCCTGAGCAAGGCGCCGCAGGGGGCCAGCGGCGCGCATACCATGGTGGAGGGCAGCGGCGTCTTGAGCGCATCACTAGCGCTGCCGGCGGCCTTTGGGGCCGCGCCGGCGCAGGCGGCGACGGACGGTGCGCTCTCCCAGGGTCCTCACGCCGGGGCCCGGGCCCGCACCGGCAGCGGATCGCAGCACGTCACGGATGGCGGCCATCACAGCACTGCTCCCAGCGAGACGAAGCTGCGGCTGCGGCCAAGGACGGCCGGAGCAGGCTTGCCTCTGATGCAGACCCTGGGAGGCGGCGGCGCCCAGACCGGGGCGCCGGGAGCTCAGCCCAGGCGGATTGAGAGCGCCGAGGCGTTCAGTGCCCAGTCCTCGGGGCATGTGCAGACGCTCGAGTGCGGTACGGCAAGCCAGGCGGTACGGCGGGAGCAAAGCTCGTGCATGGCCGGCACCCCCAACGCGGAGGGCGGTGCGCAGGCTCGGGCCGGTGGGGATTGGACAAGCCATGCGGGCGAAGCTGGTGCTGAGGTGGCGTCGGCGCCACGCGAGGCGCGGCAGAGCCAGGACATGCAAGCCTCTTGTGATCTGGACGGAGGCCTGGCCTGGCACGAGGTGCGCGCCGCCGCGGTGACGGACCCCGACAGCGGCGCTCGGTACCTGGTGGTGATGCAGAAGGACGTGACGGCCAAGGTGGAGGCGGAGAGGCACATCGCGCAGGTGTGTGGGGTAGGGACGTCAAGGGCACGGGGCTTGCTTGGTGGGTTGCGCCAGGCGGGCCGGGCCGGGGCCTGTTGACGAGGGCCGATAGGTGCTCATAGTTGGGGGCTGTGGCTGCTAGGGTCTACAGCCTTGGCCAACGTGAACCCTGTCCCGCCACTGCCCCAGGTGTCCGAGATTCAGCACCGCCTGCTGGAGCAGATCTTCCCTCGTCACGTGCTGGCGTACATGACGGAGGAGGGCTTCACCCCCCAGACTGGCGAGGACGCACCAGCGGGCGAAGCCGCCGGGCCTGAAGATGCGCCAGGTTCCGACGCCTCCCTGCCTTCCGTCAGCGGGGAGGGCCCAGGAGGACCTGCCACGTGGCGGCCGTACGTGCGGGACTGCACGCGCCTGGCCACGTGGCACCCGCAGGTGGGAGGAGCTTGGGGCCGTGCCACTAGCCTTGGCCCGAGTACCTCTGTGCTTCACAATGCTTCATGCCTCATTCATCATGTCCGCCCCCGATGTCCCCAACAGGTCACGGTCCTGTTTGCCGACATCCAGGGCTTCACGCCCATGTGCAAGCAGCTGCCCCCTACCGTGGTCATGAAGTTCCTCAACGACCTGTTCGTGCGCTTCGACTCTCGGCTCGACCGTTATGGGGTCTACAAGGTGAGGTCGTGCTAGCGGCCACCCGAGGCTGGCCTGCTGGGGTTTCGGCAAGGGAAGCCGAATGGGTCATACAATCATGCTTGTGTCAGTAGGCCAGCAGCCGAACAAAAGCCCCACGGCCTCCCTGAGTTGAGGTCCAGCCTCTTTGCAGCCAAGCTCACAAGCCAATCAAGGGTTGAGCTGGGCCTCACGATCCCACACCTGCACCCCATCCCCCTCAGGTGGAGACCATTGGCGACTGCTACGTGGTGGCGGGTGGGCTGATCACCGAGGACGCTGACGGCATGGCGGCTGTTCAGGGCGGCAGCGAGTCGGACCCACATCAGGCGGACCGGGTGTTTGCCTTTGCGCAGGTGAGCGGTGCGAGTAGGGTCAGGCAGGAGCACTGGGTTCGACCCTCTTCCCTGCCCCAAGCACCCTCGACCAACGCGCCCTGCCCTTCCAGGCTATGATACGCGCCGCGAGCCGAGTGACTCTACCCACCACGGGCGAGCCCGTCAAGATCCGTGTGGGGATCCACTCGGGCCCCGTGGTCAGCGGCGTGGTGGGCACCCGCATGCCCCGCTTCTGCCTCTTCGGCGACACCATCAACACCGCCAGCCGCATGGAGAGCACCTCGCAGCCTGGCTGCGTGCACGTCAGCAGCGACACGGTAAGCTGTGATGACGGTTCGCCCTAGCCACCGACAGGGATTGCACTTCCCGACTCCTCGCTGACCCACCTTGAAACCCCTCCTCCCCACCCGCAGTACTCCCTGCTGACCTCCAAGCACGAGGGCTGGACGCCCACGGGCGGCATCGAGGTCAAGGGCAAGGGCCTCATGGAGACGCAGCTGTGGACAGCCCCGGTTGCGGCGCCTCAGCCATCGTAGGTTTGCCAGTGGAGAGGGGGGGCGCGGGCGGTGTTGTTAAAGCGAACCATATGAGAACACTGTCAAACCGGAAGAAGGGATGGGTGGGGAGCATAGAAGTGGGTCAGCAGGTGCATTGGGGTTAAGGCAAGATCCCACTGAAGTGGGTGGGTAGGTGCCGGAAAGGGTGGGTGCAGACGAAGAGTCTGCGGGCAACGAATGAAGGGTACTGAACAATGTTGGGTACAGCCTACTGATAGCCCGGTCGGTCCATTCGGGATGCGGAGTCGGACACATTGCAGGCACCATTTGGCACCACCTGGGAACGGGGTCGTCTGTGGCAGGGAGCCGCGTCTTGTGGGTTTGTGGGCTAGTGTCATTGTCATTGCTGATGCCTTATGATAAGAGGATACTGCTGGATGAGCGTTGCGAGGGCAGGCAATGGAGTGTGTCGAGGTCAAGACACTTGGAGGGGATGAAACCTTCATTCGGCCTGCCAAAGGAAATGGCCCTCTTTGGCTGCTGCAATACGGCTGGGGCATTGTCCCCTTGATTTATGTTGACATCTTGTTAAAGTTTGTTGATCTGCGTGCGCGCTGCCGGTCCAGACGAGGGGTTTGGGGCTCATACCTTGGGGCCCAGCATTGCTTTGGGACTGAGTACCGGGAAGGCTCACGGCCCTGTGTGGAGGGTGTCATGGCCTGCTGCAAAATGTCTAGACAACATGGGCCAATTTTGGAAGACTGTTTCCCTTGTCCTTATCGTGCAACCTTGCGTCTATTTAACACGCCTGCGCAACACGGCAGTGCGGTGCTGCAGGCCTGCGTTATGTAACACGCCCCTGCAACACGGCAGTGCGGTGCTGCAGCCCTGTGTCTATTTGACACGTCTGCGCAACACGGCAGTGCGGTGCTTCAGGCCTGCGTTGTGTAACACGCCCCTGTAACACAGCAATGCGGTGCTGCAGCCCTGTGTCTATTTAACACGCCTGCGCAACACGGCAGTGCAGTGCTGCAGGCCTGCGTTGTGTAACACGCCCCTGCAACACGGCAGTGCGGTGCTGCAGGCCTGCGTTGCCTTAACACGCTTAACCCGGCCAACCCATGTTAGCACGCGCTTCCCTTTAACCCGCGTTTTTAACACGGGTTGGGGTGTGTTGGCAACTTAAACACGGGTTTGCGGCGTGTGGTGTTACAATCCCGTGTCAGCCGGTGGAAAAAAAATGCCCGTATTGCCGGCGCGTTGAGCCGTGTTAGAGCGTGTTAGAGCTTTCAGCGAGAGGTAGGGTGTGTAGGTGAGGGCAGGGAAACTTATGAATGTGATCCGCATCCTCCTCCTGCTGAAGCTGCTGGGCTTCAGCCGGCCGGCCGCGCTGGAGCGGCCGCTGGCCGTGGACCCGGGCTGAGGGCCCAAACAAAGCGCAGCGGCGGCGGAGGGAGAGATGTAGCGGGTGGCGGGTGGGCAGTAGCGGATTGGAGACGGACATCTTCTCTTTCTATCTTCTGGAGGGTGCATTTGAATGTGCGCCCAACCCAACCGGCGAAGTCCGGCATTGCGGGGTTGCGAAGGCCCCTAACTTATGGCGGCGTGGGTTCAGTCCGTGCGCTGTGGGGCGTAGTGCTTGATTGCGCGGCCCCAGTGCTGCCCGGCCTCGCGGGGTCTGGGGCTCAGCCCTTTTCCCTGTCCTGAGGAGGACAGACATCCTTGTTGGAAGACTGTCGTGTACCAGTTCTATGGGTGTAGCCACAGGGAGGTTCTGGACTGGGCGTGCAGAGGCGGGGGGCAGGCAGGGATGCATGGAGACAGGGTGCTGGAGGTTTTACACTCGCTAGAGCTCAAGACGTAGGCACGTAGCTAGTCTCGTAATCCGAGTTAGCTGTGGGCGTGAGGTTTGCGCAGAGCCTGTCACCCAACCACGCTGGGCGAGCTGCTATGGTGAATGGAGCGATGCCCTGCACATACCGGTAGAAGGATGGAGGGGGATTCTGTGCTCGCAGGGGCCGGAACGCCGGATGAAGGGGCGAGGGGGAAGGCGGGGTGGAAGGGTCGTCCAGGTCCAGATGCTGTAGTCAAACCAGTTGGGGAAGTTTAGGTCTAGATGAAGGGGCGTGCAGTAGGCGTGCTGGCTGCAATGGCATTCATATAGGCGTCCTGCGGCGTCCTGCAGCTGCATTGTGGGAATGCCCCACGCGAAGGGCAACACAGTAACACAGCCCTTGCAATCTTGCATGATGCATCTGACGCAGTGACGCTTGATCACGGCCTGGGGAGTCTGAGAACCAGGCGGTTTAAAAGCAGATGTGCAGGGGGGCCTGGGGGGTGCTAGGGAGTCTGGGCCGGTGGGTGTTGGCCCTGGTACGGGTACTACCTACAAGCTAGAGTAGCATGGCAATGGACGCCCCTTGCCCTGTGCCAGCCACTCGTCCTGTCGGTTGTCCTTGTTGGAAGCGCATCAGTGTAAGCCGGCGTAGCGATGACACAAGCTGCAATGCGATGTGTGCGTGTGTTGTGCCGGGTGGTGAGGAGGCGCTACGCCGCTAGGGACGAGCGGCACGGAGGGGGGAGGACAAGCACGCCTAGGAACCATGGGTCTAGTGCACGTACTAATCTCACCCGGCCACGCATTCCGGGCAATTAGCAAGCAGGATTACACGTGTTGCAGCTGGCCGCAATGCTAGGGGCGATAGGTCCGTGGTCCGCCCAACCGCGCTGTCCGGGGTGGCAAACCGGCTAGCCACGGTCGCCGCGACTGGCGCACTGCACACTTGACAATATGATACGCTAGCTGCTGTGAACAATGCAGTAGTTTTGCAGCCGGGGCAAAGCGGCGTGCCCAGAAAGAGTGCGCCGCGCACACCATATGGCTACGGAGGGCTACAAACCTTGAAGACTATGACAGCGACTGAGAGCGCTGTCGTGGCTGTGGCGCCACGGCCGCAGAGGAGCAATTCTTCCCGCCCCAAATGAGCGCCGCTGAGATGAAGCCCCAGCTTCTTCATCTGGCGGTCCTACTCTGCGTCCTGGGGGCTGCGCAGGGCTTTGGAGAGACGACAAGTGAGTGCGATTCCCTAAGTTGGGCCGTGCCAAAAACAGTATGCAGTCGTGAAAGACGCGCTTATTAACACTTGAGGAACTACTTGCTGCTGCCACAGGGGGCTCGCCCCCTGCCGCTCTCCAGCTCCGCCTCGCGAATGGCAGCAGCGCGACCGAGGGACGCGTGGAGGTGCTCTATAACAACACGTAGGTACCATAGCACCAACTGGGGCCGATAGGGTGAGCTGGCACGGAGCGGTGAAGTTTTTGCGGGTGTGTCACGGAGGCGTCCTGTAACCCGCCTTGCCCCCACCCTCCCTTGCAGGTGGGGCACCGTGTGCAGGTGCGCCCCGCAGGGCTGCGGCAACAGGGGACCGTGCTTCTGTCATGGCTCTAGCAGCCCATCCCCGCGTCCTGTTGTTCCTGGTGTTTAGGGGTCTGTGAGAGGCGTGCCTCACGCTGGCACGCCCTCTGGTCCTCGTTTCGCGCGCTCTGACCGTACGCCACCAACCCGTAACGATGGCATCCCCGTCCGCGTTTTACTGCCGCAGCATGGGTTTCGGCGTGGAGGAGGCACGCGTGGTTTGCCGGCAGCTGGGCTTCCCGGATGCTGGGGCGACCCCTTTCACGGACCTTGCGTTCGGACCGGGGACGGGCGTCATCTGGCTGACGAGGCTCAACTGCTGGGGCTTCGAGCGATCCATCGGGGACTGCAACACGCCCTTTGGGTCCACGACAGCCTGCACGCACGCACTGGTACGTGGGTACGGCGCCGGCCGGGGACCGCTTGGGCGGTGGGGCCCAGGGGCCCGGGGCGGAGGCCACAGCACGGCCGTGGTCTGACCCGCAGGGGGCGGGTGGCTGGGCGCAGCCGGCACAGCCGGCGCCGGCGGGGGGCAAGCCTGGACAGCGATATCTAATGATGGGGGGTCCCGAAGGCGTGGGCGGTGGCGGTGGGCGGTTCCGTGCACCCCTGGGGCTGGGTTGCAAACGCGGCAACACGCACCCGGGCAGGTGCTGCCAGGGTTTCAAGAGGATGGGAAGGCGAGAGCCGTGCAACCCCGCCAGTCCTGAGGGAGGGCCGGCTGCCGCCTGTGCTTGCGCACCAGCCACTGTGTTGTCTTCACCACCCCCACCCCCTTGCCCTCCCTTGCGCCCTCGCAGGACGCCGGGGTCCGCTGCATCGGTGAGGGGGCTGTGCCCGAGCGCGCAGGACAGCGTAGCGGGGAGCGCAGCTCTTGGCGCTACGGGCTCTGGGGTCTGAGGCTGGGGACGGGGTCGGGCGAGTGTATGGCAGTACAGCACAGCCCTGGCTGCGCCGGAGGGACTGGCGGAGCGGCCGCCGGCTTGGGCGGGTGGCTCATCTCCTGGCTGGCCTGCAGGACGTCAGGGACGCTCCACAGCTGGGGCAGTGAGGAGCAGGCAGTCACGGCCGGTGACGGGGGCCGGGACTGTGGAGGGCAGCGAGGGCTGCCGCTGGGGTGTTTGTGCGACGCGAGGGCGTTGGCGGGCACCTTAGGGTGCACGACTGACCCACCTGCAGCACGTGTTGAACATATAGGGGCCGCCCTGGTGTGGCCCCTAAGCCCGGTACGGCGCGCGGGCGCGGGCAGTCTTAGATGTCAGGGGTGCGCCATGACTTGGCATCCCTTCCCTGTCCTCCTCCCTCTCGCAGTGCCTCCACCCCCGCCACCTCCGCCGCCGTCGCCTCCCTTCCCGCCCGCGCCCCCGCCGCGGCCCGCGGCCCCGCCCGTCGTCTGTCGCGTCTCCCTCATCGGCCGTCGCTTCTCAGGCGCGCCCCCGCCCGCAAACGCCACGGTCCTCTCCGCCGACGTGTCTTGCACGAGCCCGGGGGGCAGCAGGTCAAGCCTGGTCAACGTGACAGTTGGCCGGCAGTTGCTGCCGTACGTCGGTCGTTGGCGTGGCGTGAGCGTATCGTTGCGGCCGGGCGACAACGAGTGGGGCCTCAGCTTCAACCGAGTGCCGTACATGCTGCTGAGGGACTCGGAGGTCCGCGATCTGCCGCTCAGCCGGGCGCCCTTGCTGCAGTGCGCCAACTGCCCTCAGGTGCGCGGCTGGCTGTGGGCTGGGCTGTGGGCTGGGCTGGGCTGCTGGGCTGTGGGCTGGGCTGTGGGCTGGGCTGGGCTGCTGGCTGTGGGCTGGGCAGGCTTGAGCTGGGCCCGGGAAGGACCGTGCTGGGGCTGTCCTCAACGGCGTGGGCTTGGGCGGTGCCGCGAAGGGTTGCCAGGTCCTAGGCGGGGCCATGACCCCCCGCCCCCGCCCTGCGCCCCTCGTCATGGCCCGGCGCGCAGTTGGAGCTCTCCAACTTCACGCTATCGGGGCTGCGGGGCGTCTCTGCCACCATGGCGACTCTCTCGGGCCCGCTGCACGCGACCAACCTCTCGTCCGTCACGCTGAGCCGCTTCAACTGCTCCAACGTGCGAGGCGGCAACGGCTGGGCCTGCATCTACCTGCAGTACAGATCCGACCAGTCCAACCGCGCGCTGCGACTCAGCATCCGCGACTCAACTTTCGTTGGAAACTCGGTGACTCGCGGCGGGCTCAGCTCGACGCACGGCACCACGCGCGATACGCTGGATGCGGTTGGGCATGGGATGGTGGTGGTTGCGTCATCCACGCCCGAAGTCACGCGGCCGCCGCCCAATCAGTTTGGACTGTACGTGGAGGGCGTGACGGTGATGCTCGAGATGCTGGGCGTTCGGGCCACCGACAACAGAGGCGGGCTGGGCACGTTCTTTTCCTCCATAGACCTTGGCATGGTGAGGGACCGTGATGGGGCGGGTGGTTGGGAAGGGGGGAAAGGAGGGAGGACATGAGCGGTGGGGCCACGAAGGAGCACACGGCGGGGCAGGGATGCTCCGTGCCAGGTTTCCCTCGCCCAGGTAGTCCCAAGCACCAAGCAGAACACGCCCATCTCTCACTTCTTCCGCGCCCGCAGACGTCGGTTGACATTTCCAACTGCTCCTTCGCCAACCACTCGGCGGCTGGTGACGGCGGCGTGATCTGGATCTGGGGCCCCGTGGGCGTGATCAGCATCCGCGAGGCCTCGGCCTTCTGCAACAACTCGTGCGGCAACAGCGGCGGCGCGCTCATGCTGGCCAACGGGCCCGACCTGCTGAACATCACGGTACGGCAGTCGTACGGTAGCCGTGCGGCCGTTGTGTGGGTTGCATGGGGACTGCCCGCGGGCTGTGCTTCGGGTTCTGAGCCGAACAGTCGGGCTTGAAGCCGACCCACATGGCCAAAACGGATGGGAGCGTCATTCCGGCCCTGCGGCCTCTTTTGGCGTCCCACCTGACCCACTTCCCCACTCCTCCCCTCTCTGACCTCAGCTACCCCTGGCTTCCTCGCCCGCTTTCCCGGCCCCCCTGCCATGCCCTTCTCTCCGCCCTGAGTTCAACTGCCCCCTGCCTTTTCTCCCGATCCACGCTCCACAGGGAGGCAGCACGCTCATTGGGAACCGCGCGGTCCTGTGGCAGGGCGGGGCCGTGTGGTCTGACACTCGCATCGGCCTTCTGTCCCTGGAGGCGGGCAGCCGCGTGGACGGCAACAGCGCGGGATGGGGCGGCGGCGCTATCTCCGTGACGAAAGGCGGCGTGGGGCGGATTGCAATCACTGGTGCGTGCGGGCGCGGGCGCGGGTGCACTGGGAGGAGGGGCGACAGTGCGGTGGGAGAGTGGGTTTGGGCAGGTCCACGGGAGCAGGTGTAAGTAGCAGGTGCACGGCGCGGGTCCGAGGGAGGACTGGCCGGCAAGGTGCTGCTGAGGGGGTTGTGTTGTGGGTGCTGACGTGCTGCTGTCGTTGAGTCGTCTGAGCGCCCGCCCCGCCCTTGCCACCTGGGGGCCAGACCCGGAAAGCTGCACGTCGCATTGACCCGCCCCGACCCGCCCTGCCGCGGTGCCATGCAGGCGGGAGCTCGATGTCACAGAACAGCGCACACCTGCGCGGCGGTGCCGTACAGACAGAAAGCCGCCTGGATGACGTGTTTCTGGACGAGCGGTCGTCCATGTCGTACAACAGTGCGGGCATGGAGGTACGGCAGAGACCCCTGCTTCTACTCCTGAGCTTATGTGGGCAGAGGCACCCCAACCAAGGCCCTCAATACACGCCTGCCCCAATAGCTGATTGCCCTGGCTACTCACTCCCAGCCTTGGGTGCAGTGTGGGCAGCAAACCCGCAACGTCCGCCCCGAGCTTGGCCCACATGGGAGAGCTACAGTGCTTACGTACCTGCCATGTCCCCGTGTGGTGACCCTCAGGGCGGTGCCATTGCTTCAAGCCTGGGCATCGATCGCCTCGAGCTCAGTGGCGGCGCAGTGATGCGTAACAATACCGCCGGCAATGGGGGCGGCACAATCTTCTCTGGGTGAGCACAACTCGACACAACCCCCTGTCCCTGCCCCTGCCCCTGCCGCTGCCTCCTGCTGCTGCCCCACCGGCTGCTGCAGTCACCGCCTCAGTCCCCGGTCAGGTGGCGGTGCGACGCGGCCAATGATGTGTCGCCGAGCCGCGCGCTGCCAGCCCACAAGCCCTGATAGTCTAGCCCCCAGCCCCGTTTGCCCCGTTTGCCTTTGCCTGCAGGGGTGACATGGGCACGCTCAGGCTGGCTGGCGGCGCCGTACTGTCGGACTGCACGACCGCCACCGGCAACGGCGGCGCCGTACTGGCGCTGAAGGGCCTCGCCGAGTTAGTCATGGCCGGCGACGCGGAGCTGTCTGGCAATGCTGCGCCACAGGGCAGCGGCGGCGCTATTGCGGTCGGAGGCGCGCTCGGACGCCTCAATGTGCAGGGCAGCCGCGTTTGCGACAATGCCGCCGGCGCCGGCAGCGGCGGTGCGATCTGGGTCGGCGGCGGCGTGACGTCAGCGCGCTTTGGCGGCGGCGGCATGCTGTGCAACAACTCGGCTTCAGTAGATGGCGGCGGACTGGCGGTAGTTGGCAGCGTGGCGGTTGAGCTGGCGTTCCACTCTGGCGGCGCCGCCAGCAATACCGCAGGCGGCTCGGGGGGAGCGATCTGGGTCGGCGGCAACGTGACCTCTGCCGCAATACGGAACTCCAGCTCGCTGTACGGCAATGCGGCTCAAGGCGGCACTGGCGGCGCGCTGTGCTTTTTAAGCGCCGTCGACGCGCTGCTCCTGGAGTCCAACAGCTCGCTGTCTGACAACAGCGCCGCCACGGACGGCGGCGCGATCTGGGTCGGCGGCGCGGTGGGCGCACTGACCCTGTCATCCAACAGTTCGTTGGCCGGTAACCGCGCACTGACCGGCGACGGCGGCGCGATCTGGCTCGGCGCCGCCTCCGGCCCCGTCTCACTGACGGGGGGCAGCGGACTGTCAGGCAATCGCGCCGGCGGCTCGGGTGGCGGGCTGCACGCATCGTACGGCGTATCGTACTTGCTTGTGTCTGACGCCAGCCGGCTGTACGGCAACGTGGCGGGTATGCACGGCGGCGGCGCGATGCTGTGGGAGCTGCCCCTTGGGGTCCGGCTTGAGGGCGGCTCCTCGCTTGCCAACAACACCGCTCGACTAGGAAACGGCGGCGGACTGTGTCTTTGGGTGAGGCAAGGGCGAAAACGGGAAACGGGGCTGGGGGCTGGACTGTCGGGGCTGGGGGCTGGCAGCACGCGGCTACCCTGGGGTCTGTCCCACCCCTCTGCATGCCCGCCTCTCTGCGGACGTGATCTTTGCGTATTGCGCATCCCCGCATCCATGTTAGCCTCCCGGCTAACCAACCACCCGCCCCCTCTGCTGTCAGCTGTCTCCAAGGTTGTCGACCCCCGAACCCCTGCACCGCAGGCCGCCCGCGCTCGCTCCGCCAACCTGAGTCTCGAGGTCGCCAGCTCCAGCCTCTCCTTCAACACGGCCGGCCTGTCGGGCGGCGCTGTGTATCTGGGCCCACTCGACGGCGCGCGGGACACTGGCTCGGACGACACCGAGTCCGCCACGTCAGCAACCCAGGCGCCGCCGCCGCTAGGCCCGTCCAGGCTCGCTGCCGCCGCGGCTGTGGCAGTGCCGTTGTGGTCAATCGACGTCAGGGACGCTGACGTGACAGGCAACGCCGCCGCGTGGGCTGGCGGGGCGGTGCTGGCCTCCGCCGCCAGCGGCGCGGCGCTGCGCGTTCGGGTGGCCGGCAGCAGCCTGGTCGGCAACCGGGCAGGCGACGGAACGTCCGCGGTGGACAGCGTGTGGCGCGACGGCGGCGGCCTGGCGCTGACGGGAGTGGTCGCTGGTGGCGGCGACTGGATGATGGCAGCGGCGGCGGCGGCAGACGGCCAGATCCCTGCCGAGGCTGAGGCTGTGGGCGGCGCAGCTGGAGGAAGCTGCAGCGTGCTGCTCGTTGACTCGAGCTTTGACCGCTCCGTTAGTGGCGGCTCCGGAGGCGCTGTGCTGCTGGGCTTTTGCCAGGCCCTGATCGACCGCTGCGCCTTTGACGGTAACACTGCCGCAGCGTCTGGCGGCGCGGTTGCGGTCACTGGCCCGGCGGCGCCGTCGCTGCCGACGTCGGCGGCGACGACCTGGCGGGCGGTTGTCGTACATGCTAGCAACTTTACGGCCAACGTAGCCACGCAGCTGCACGGCGGGGCCCTTTCGGCCTCGACTGGCGGCGCCGTTGGTCTGTACGGATGCCGGCTGCACGGCAACGCCGCTGGTCAGGGCGGCGGCGGAGGTAAGCCTGGGGACTGGGGAAAGCCTCGGGACTGGGGAAAGCCTGGGGACTGGGGAAAGCCTGGGGACTGGGACACGGCGCCATGCGCTTTGACAGACAACATGGCACTTGTAACGAGTGGCGGAAAGCGTCAGGTTTGCGGCTGGTCTCGGCTGGCCTCCTCGCCTACCTGTTTTAACCTTCACTCCCACCCGTTCCCGGCTTTTACCCCTAAAAACCACCGCTCTCGCCCCCGCCCTCCGTGCCCGCTCTCGCCCCCTCCCCCCAGTCGCTGCGCTGCTGCCGTCTGCTGCCAGCCCAACGGCGGCGGCAGTCACTGCTGGGGGTAACGGCTTGCGCGGGACTGGGGACGCTGCCGCTGCACATGCTAGGGGCGCACCGCTGGAGATGGTGGCTTGCAGGTGAGCTCGGTCTCGGGCTTGGGGTTGCTGCCGATACGTATGACGCTCTGTACGACTGAGTTTCTGCAATAGCTCGGGACTGGTTGTCTTGCAAGTGCAGCTACATTCCCATGATTTGAGGAATACCGAGTTCGCGTGCATTGCCCCGCATGCAGTGTCACGGCCAATGCGGCTCAGGCCAACGGCGGCGGCATCTTTGCCGGGACCTTGGCGGCCGTCCGCCTGACAGACTGCTCCGTCGACTCCAACACGGCCGTTGCCAGCGGCGGCGGCATCGCCGTGGCGCCGCGACCGTCGACGGCCGCGGCTGCCGCCGCCGCCACCGTCGCGGCCGTTGAGCTCACAGGAACCAACCTCACCTCCAACGCCGCCCAGGCCGCTGGCGGCGGCGTGTACCTGTCGACGCCAGCGGCGGCGCGCATGACTCATGTCGTGCTGTCGTACAACAAGGCCGGGCTGTACGGCGGCGCGCTGGCGGCTCTTCCGCCGGGGCTTGCCGATTCTGCCAGCAGCGGCGGTACTGGCGAGGCGTGCAGCCAGGGCGGCCTAGATCTGACGGTGAGAGGCTGAAACGCTGAGCACTGATGTCCCTTCAGCATGTACTGGTCCCTCCGTTGCCACACACTACGAACCCCGCCTGCAGCACCTCGCACCCTGCTAACCCCTACCTCCCCGTCCGTCGTCGCTTCAGGCCTGCAAGCTGCTCGGCAACCAGGCTGACGCCAGCGGCGGCGGCACCTTCGTTTTCATGGGCTCAACCTCGTGCGGCGTAACGCTCACAAACAGCACCTTCGAGGCCAACGCCGCCGGGCAGATGGGCGGCGGTGCCGCCGTACTATCGCTGCCGGGCGCCGACTGCGCGCCGCCGCCAGCCAGCACCGGCGATGGGGGACCGCCGGGCGCCGCGGGCGGGGGCGTCTGGATCTCCGGGGGCGAGTTTTTGTCCAACACGGCGTCGTCATCGGGCGGTGGGCTGTTTGCGGCCACGGCGTGCCCCCTGAACGTAAGACGAAGGGCATGGGGCGCAGCTTTGGGAACGGAAACCGCGGGGCCCATGGTTTGGGACTGAGAGCTGGGTGGGCCATGCCTTACCACCACCGCACCTGTGCCAGGCCGCCTGACCACACCTTGGTGACCTGCACCTTGCACGCTTTGCCTGCAGCTCAGCCACCTAATTCAGTCATCACCGTTCCTCTTCTCCCCCTTCTTGCCTCTTGCTTGACAGGTGGCAGGAACCTCCTTCCGGAGCAATTTCGCGCAGCAGAATGGGGGAGGGATGGCGCAGTCGCCCCCGCTGCCGCCCTCCTCCACCGTCACGTCCGCACGCAGCATAGCGTCCTCCCCGCCCCGGCGCGTCGCCTCGGGCGCGATGTCCCTCTCCGGCGCCACCTTTGCCGCCAACAGCGTCCAGGGCAGTGGCGGAGGCGCGGCCGTGGCGACGGACTCTGCTGTGCTGGCGGAGGGCTGTGCGTTCACCGGCAACATCGCGCGCCAGCAGGGCGGCGCGTTGGCGGTGCTGGCGATCGACTCACAAGGTAAGGTGCTTACTTGTCAACATATTGGTGCTGGTGTGGAGATATGGCGGGCCAGGCGCCAAACCAGTGCTGTCTGCCCTGCTCAAGCTGTGAGGAGCACCGCACCGTTTGCCGCGAGCCGGGTTTCCGCTTCCTAGCTCTCCTCTTGCTCACCCGGTCAGCGCATTGCCGCAGCCCTGCCCCGACCTTCCGCACGGCTCGCACCCCCACCCGCAGGCGCTACCACCGTCGGCTCCACCGCCGGCGTCGAGGCCAGCTCCTGCTCCTTCGCCGCCAACTCGGCTGAGGGCAGCGGCGGGGCCTTCTTCTCCAGCCGCCCCGGCAGCCTGCTGCTGCGCAAGTGCGCGTTCACTGGCAATCGAGCCACTCAGTCGGGCGGGGCGGTGCACGTGACGCCGCCCCCCGCCGACCTCCTCGCCGCTTCGCCTTCCACGCTCGTGTCACCGCCTCCTAGCCCGCCCGCTTCGCCAGCGGGGCCGGGGTGGGATGCGCGCAGTCGTCTGGATGCGTACAGAGGCGCTGCGCAGCTCGTGTTGCACGAGGTGGTGATGGTTCAGAACACGGCCGTTGCCTTGGACGGCGGCGCCGTCTGCACCCTCGGCGGCGTCGGCGTGTCGTTGCTGCGGTGCAACCTCAGCTCCAACGCCGCCGGGCGCAACGGCGGCGGCTGGGCCATGCTGGCCTCCGATTCCGCCGCCGCCGACGGCGCCGCCACACCTGCCGCCGCCTCCGCAGCCCCTGGCCAGGCCCCTGACGCCGCCACGGACAACGCAACGGCGGCGGCGGCAGAGGCGGTCCCAGCGCCCGGTCTGGTCCTGGGTGGTTGGTTCACCAGCAACCGCGCCGCCGCTGCCGGCGGCGCTCTCATTTGGTCCGTGGCGGCGCAGCTTAACGTCAGCGGCGTAGAGTTTGGCGACAACGTTGCGGGCGCGGCTGGCGGCGCGATCGCGGCCTTCCCGCCCACACGGACCTGGTCTCGGGAGCAGCTGTTGCGCTGTCGCTGGGTGTTGAACGGTACGGCGTACAGGTCATGGCAGCCGCCGCCGCCATCGGGCGATCCGGGGGAAGAGGAGGGCAGCGATGACGTCAGCAATCGGGGGCCTTTCTGGCCTCAGCAAGTGCCGAGGGTGGGCGTGGCGTCGGTTCTCGTAAAGGGGTGCCAGCTGATCCGCAACGCCGCCGGAACCACTGGCGGCGCGGCGCACTTCGCCCTCAGTACGACCGCCTTCCCCGCGGCGCACGTCGGCAGCAGCGTCGTACGCGCATGTACGGCAGGTACGGCAGGCGGCGGCGTGGCGGCGCTGTGCTCGGCGGAGGCTTGCGGCGTCGCCGCCAACGCCACGACCTCGATCCTGGGCGTCGTCAACGCAACTGCCGCCGCCGCCGCCGCTGCCATCAGCCGATCTACGGCGGCAGCGGCGGCAGCAGCCGCCCGCGGCAACACTGCCGCCGCTGCCAGGCTCCTCCGCGGCCTCAGGGTGCCGCCGCTGGTCCGACTGGACAACGTAACGCTCGCCGCCAACCTGGTTCCCGGCACCGCCGGCGCATCGCCCCTGCGCAGCGGCGCGACGGCGGCGGGCGGCGGCGCTGTCTTCGACGGCAACCTCCGCGTCCTGATGTCGTACATTGCCGTACAGGACAACGCCGTCAAGCTGACCAGGTACGGCAGCTGGGTCTGTACCGCGGGCTGGTTGGGTGCTGGGCGGTCTGCGGTCCTGACCTCGCAAGCCATCTGCTAGCCAAATCGTGTCGTTGCTGTAAGTACGGCAGCACGGCTTGGACCGCGTTAGGTGTCTTTGGTGTCTTGCCACGTCTATGTTTGGGTAGCGCGGCTTCGACATGTCCTCTGCGTTGCTGACCGCCCTTGCTCGGACTTCCCCTTCCCCGTAGCGGCGGCGGCGACGGCGGCGGCGGCGGAGTTTACGCCGGCGTCGACGTGGTCCTGGCAATGTACGGCAGCCGGATCCGGAACAACAGCGTCGCGTCGGCGGGTCACTCGGGCGGCGGCGGCGGCCTGCACGCGTCCAACTGCTCGGCCTTAGTCATTGCCGCCACCAGCGTCAGCGGCTGTAGCAGCGCCGGAAGCTACGGCGGCGGCGTGCATGCGGACGGTTGCTACTGGGCGTTGTTCGAGGGCGTTACCGTGACTGATAATACTGCGGGCGCAGGCGGTAAGCCTGGGGGCTGGGGAAAGCCTGGGGACCGGGGAAAGCCTGGGGACTGGGGAAAGCCTGGGGACTGCGGCATGGAGCCCTTGGGGTCAGGCGACAGTAAGCCCTCGGGCTCGCTGGCTCCCGGTCCCCCGCTCCCCCGCTCCCCCACTCGACCGATCACCCCCTCCCCCTTCCGCCCCCACCCCCAACCCCCCTCTCCCCCAGGCGGCATCTATATCGCGGGCCCCGCCGGCGACGCCGCCACGCGCGCGGGCAACCTGCCGCGGAGCGAGATGAGCAGGGCGCGGATTACTAATCGCACCATCGCGGTGATGTTCCGTACGACGATCTCGCGGAACGCTGCCGTACCGTCGGCCCGCGTCATGGACCACGCCAGCCTGCTGTACGACGGGTACGGCGGCGGGCTGATGGTGACGGGCCAGACGTCGCTGGTGCTAAGTCGGTGCGACCTTTCGGATTCCAACACCGCTGCACGGGGCGCCGCAATCGTCTCCACGCAACGCTGCCAGAGCGCCTACAGCGCTAGCACTAACGCATCATCGGCAGCGGCAAACACGACGGCGCTACCAATGATCAACCCCGAGGGGCCCAACTCGGTCTTCTTGGGCCTCTTGGCAGACGTGAGCTGGTGGGCCTACCCGCTCCCAACCGTCATTCGCTTTACTAACGGCACTACAATCGCGCAGCCCTGGGCCCGCGTGTGGCAGGCGCTCCAGGTCAGCAGTGCCGCCAGCACTGCCCGCGGCTGCTGGCCCCTGCTCCTCCACGACTCCCTTCTGCCGCACCCGGCCCGCCTCGAGCCTCCGTCGCCGCCGCCGCCGCCGCCTCACAGGCCGCCGGCACCGGCGCCGCCCCTGGCGCCCGCGTCGCCTGGCGGCGGGGAAGTGGCGCTGGCAGCCGTCGCGCTTCGCTCCGCCGGCGACCCCCAGCCCCTGCTCGCCGGCGCCGGCAACGCTGGCAGCGTCAGCACTGCTGGGATCGACGGCGGCGGCAGTGACGGCGGCGGCAGCGGAGGCCCCAACGCAGCCGGCGCCGGAGCCGCGGCCAACGACAGCGTTAGTGACAGCAGCGTGTCGCAGGTGTGGCTGCTGGATTCCTCCGCGAGCGCCCTGTGGCCCGCCTGTGACCCCCTGCGGGCGGCGGCGGCCATCAACACCACCACCAACGGAGGCGAGCCGCCATGGACGGGCGCGCCCCGCACGTCCGCCCATGACCTGCACGCCGCTGGCACGCCCGCCGCCCTAGCGGCCGCCTCCGCCGCCGTCGAGGCTGTGCTGGCGGGACCGGATGACGTGGCGGGGATCGTGGCGGCGCTCGTGGCGTCGCTGGGCCCCAACTCGTCTCGGTCCGCCGCCGCCGCCGCTGCCTCCGCCGCCGCCGCCACCTCTGCTGCCGCCGCCGCCGCCGCCACCTCTGCGGCCGCCACCGCAGCGCTGCCGATCCTCCGAGGCCTTGCCCAGTGCCGCATCCCGCCGGCCTGGGTCCTCGGCCCGTCCCTCTCCCCCTCCTCATCCTCCGCCGGCTCCGCCGCCGCCGCCGCGGTGGCGGCGCTGACGGAGGCCCTGACGGACCGCACCTTCCTGTCGCTGCCGCCGGCGTCGTTCCGCGTACGATCCATCGGGCTGTACGAGGCTGCCGACAACGCGACCAGCTCGGCGGGTGCGCTGCTGGCGGCGCAGCGGCTGAGTCAGCATCTGGCGGTTGTGGATTCCGACGGCCCGACGGCGGCGCGCTGGGCGCTGCCCACGGGTGCGCAGGGGGGGGTCAGTCGCTTGGCTGGGGGGCGGGATGGCTTGGGAGGTGTGCGGGTTCGCCAACAAGCAAGCCGTACAGCTGATCCGCTGCGGTACTCTGTCATCGCACGCTCGTCCCGCAGGTGTCAAGCTGCGGCTGGAGGTGGAGCTCCTGGACGGACTGGGGGTGCGCATGGCGGATGACGGTGAGTTGCGACCGGAAACTCGCGAGGCAGCAACGAGAGAGAGACAATTAGGTCCTCACTCTTGCCAGTCACAGCCCTCCGCACTGGCGGCACACATCACCACATCTGCCAGCACTAGCTCCTCCGCTGCTGCCTGGCACAGCCCCCCACGGCTCCACCACCGGCAGCGACCAAGCGCGTTGCCCTCCGCATCCCTGCCGTACACAGGCTCCTGGTTCCTCACCGTCACTCTCTCCATCGAGGCCGCGCCGGGCCCCGACTCCTCCGCCCCGCCCGCGCTCTCCTCGCCGCCCCCGCCCGCCTCCCCGGGCGCCACCGGCGGCGCCTCCGCCGCGCCGCCCGCCATCCTCGAATCCCGATCGCTGACGGCGACGGTGCAGGGCGGCGCGGCGGTGTGGGAGCAGTTGGTTGCGTCCGGGTGGCCGGGGCGCTACGCCTTAGTCATCGAGGCGGCCGCCGCCACGGCCGCCGCGACCGATGGCGTGGCCGTACAGGTGCGGTGCGGCGTAGATCTGGATCTGCTTTTGGTTTGGGGTTTGAGGCGAGGCCGGGGACAGTGTGGGGCCGTGCATGAGCGCAGACAGGCAGCTGTGGGACAGAGGTTAAACGGGAGCAGGGCGCGGAAGCTCCATCCCCTTGTGTCCTTGAGCTCCCTCCACGCCCTCCTCGCTACAGCCGCCCCCCGCACCGCCCCAACCCCACGCGCCCCACACACCCCACACGCCCCCAGGTGGCCCCGCTCCGAGAGCCCGTGCTGCTGCTCCCCTGCGCCCCCGGCCAGCGCCTGGACGACTCCAGGGTGGCCCCCGGGTCCCCCTCCTGGACTGCCTGTGCCTCCTGCCCCACCGACCAGTTCGGGCTCTGGCGGGACGCCCGCGCCATGCCCCCGCTCGGCGCCAGCGGCAACGGCAGCAGCGGCGCGGTGACGAATCTGGATTGGGGTTTCGATCTGGGTCGGGCTCTGGATCTGGATCTGGATCTGGGTCGGGATCGGTACGCATGGGTACGGCAGGAGGTGTCGGCGTCCGCGTGCCGCAACTGCCCAGACGACGCGGTCTGTCCCGGCGGGCCGGTCATAATTCCCGGCCCGGGTTACTGGCACTCGGCGCCTAATTCCACCCGCATACACCGCTGCCCCAAGCCCTCCGCCTGTCTCGACGTCGAAGGCAACGGCAAGCCCGACGGCAGCGGCAGCGGCGTTGGCGGCGGCAACGGCGGCGCGTCAGCCTGGCAGTTGTACTTCCACGCCGCCGCCGCCGCCATCAGCGCCGCCACGGGTAACGCCTCGGCGGCCATCGGCCTGAGCGCCTCAGAGCTGAGATCTCAGCGGCTGCTATTGTGCCAACAAGACTGGTACGCGTCAAGACCGCCCGGGGCAGCCGCCCTGGCGACGCTGGTCGCCGGAGTCCATGCGGTGGCGCCGCCGCCGCCAACCGCCTCCGCAGCTGCCGCCGCCGCGGCCGCGGCGGCGGCGGCGCGCACGTGTTTCCTGTGGGGCGTACGACAGGACGACGCACTGTCGTACATGCAGCTGCAGTGCGCGCCGGGCTACACGGGCAACCTGTGCGGAGGTGCGTGGAATGGTGTGGGGGCAAGTCTTTGCGAGCAACGCTGTGGGTGCATCACTGGCCTCTCTGGCACCCCTTCGCGGGCAGCTACTCCCCCCACTCCTGCCCCTGCACCCCTGCCCCTACCTCCCTACCCTCTTGCCCTCTTACCCTCTTACCCCCCTACCCACTTGACCTCTCCTCCCAGCCTGCCAGCCCGGCTACTACCTCACCTCGGACCAGGACTGCGCGCTGTGCCTCTCAGTGGCCGCCACCGCCCTGCTGCTGGTGGCGGGGGTGCTCGGCTCCGCGGCCCTGGCGCTCTACACCGCATGGACCAACCTCAAGGAGGGCACCGCGGCACACAGCGACGTGTCGGCGGCGGACGTGCTCAAGGTGGGCCCGGTCTTGGGCCCGGTCTTGGCCCGGTCCTGGCCTGGGCCGGGGGTGGGCCTGGGCCTGGGCCTCGGCCGGGGCGACCTCCAACGTCCGCGCTCGGCACTGGTGAGTGCTGATGTTGTGCTGCTTCCTCGCATCTCCCCTCCCGCAGGTGGCGATCGTGCACATGCAGTACTTTGTGATCATCTGTCGCCTCAACATAGAGTGGCCCAACGTCATCACTCGGTTCCAGGTGGGGGGTTGGGGGTGGGGGTGGCGGACCGGCCAGGTGTAGCTGATGACGGGGCCGGCGGAGTGGAAGTCCTCTGTACACCCTCGCAGGGCCTGGGCAGCTTCGCGTGACAGCTAGCCAGCGCCTTCTGCTTGTGCACTCAAGCTGTCCGCTATATGCACACACAACCGATAGACTCAACTGTCCGGCTGTGGTGGCCTTCACTGCCTGACTGTCCTGTGCCTTCCCCTTCCCAGGGAACGCTGGGCGCGGTGACGGGAGCCGAGGGCAAGTTCATCTCCTCGCCGTCCTGCCTGGCACCGGGCGCTGACGCAAGCAAGCAGGTGCGGCGGGTTAGGGCTAGCCGGCAACGGCTACGGGTTACAGCGCAGGACGCAGTACCCGGCCAACCACCATGCCATGACTAATACAGGCCTGCGGCTTGCCTGGCTGTCGTCTGCAACGCAACCGCAACCACTCCGTCCCCTATGCGTCTCGCCTGCAGGCCCAGATCCAGCTCTTCTCGTCACTGAGCTCTCCGCTGATTGTGATTGCGCTGGTGCTGTGTGTCTGGACGGTCCGGTGAGGGGGCGGGGGCGGGGCTCGCGGGTGGGGTGATACCAGAGCCGTGCACGCTGCGGATGCCTCTGTGCCACCGCCTGCGCTGGCGCTCCGGGCTACCCCGGTGGCAAGGGCTTCTCTTCCCGGCTGCCTCGCTAGCTGCTGCAAGTGCTGCCCAGGATCCCCAGCTGCCCTCAAGGAGCTTTCCTCAAAGCATCCTCGCCTATAATCGCTGGCATCTTGACCCACATCCATGCCCAGTCGACCACCCGTCATGTACCATTGTACCACCGTGCAGGTACCACATCGGCCAACACATCCTCCGAGCGAAAGGCATTCCGGGCAAGAAGCGGCGCAAGCGGGGCCTGTTCGGGCGGCGCAAGAGCTCTGATGACGAGGCGGACGCTGACGGCGACGGCGACGGCGGCAAGGGTGGCGGCGGCCACGGCGGCAAGCTCGACGGCCCGGCGGAGGCGCGCAGCGGCGGCAGCTACCCCATCATCACAGCCTCCGACGTCAATGCTGTGACAGCCCGCTGCGACTCGGCCCACCAGCCCAACGGCGCCGCCGGCCCCCATCCCGGCGGCGGCGGCGGCCCTGACGGCGGCGGCGGCGAGATGCCGCTGCGTACGCTCGGCGACGGCGGCGCGCCCCACGGCGGCCTCGTCGGGAGCAGCGTCTGGAAGGACATCGCCGCCGCTGCTGCCGCCGCCGCCGCCAGCGACGCCGCCACGCAGGGCGAGCCTTGGCTTGTGTCGGCGTTCGCTCTGGCCGGTCGGACGGGCTCGTCCGCGGGCTCAGAGCGCGGTGACGTGTCGGGCACGAACGCGGAGCTGCAGGCAGCGGAGCCAGAGCCGCAGCTGCAGGCGGCGCGGGTGGTCCGCGCGGGCCGGCCGCCGGGCGGCGGCGACTGCCAGCTGGACACGGCATGGGAGTCTAGCGCCGCCGGCTCGGGCACGAGCAACGGCGACGTCGAGCAGGTCCCCGCCGCCGCCGCCGCCGCCGGCCCGCTGCTCCCGCACGCGGCGTCCGTCGGCCTCCGGCTCGGCAGTGATGTCGCCGCCGGCAATGGCGGCGATGGTGGCGGCGGTGGGACGGCGGCTCTGCCGCCGGCGACGTCGGTTGAGGTGCGGCTGCACGCCGCCGCCGCGGCGCTGGCGGCGGTGGCTGGGGCGGGCTCGGACGAGACGGACGCGTCGACGCCGCCGCCGTCGACGCCCGCCGCCGGCGTGCCGGAGCTGCTGGCGGCGGCGGGCAGCAACGACGGCGGCGGCGGCGGGACGCGTGTCGTACATAATCTGCGTGACCTGCTGGAGGCGGCGGTGAATACCACGGGCGCCGTGAGCGTCAACATCGACACGCTTTCGGTTGCCGGCTCCTCGGTCACTGGGGACCTCTTACTACGGACGTCGGCGTTTGCGCAGCCGCTGCCGCCGCCCCTGCAGCCCCAAACGCTGTCATCACGGACCTCCCTCGCGCAGGAGGAGGCGACGCTGTCGGGCGCGCCGCCGCCGCCGCTACAGCCGGCGTTCTCGGCTGCGCCGCCGCCGCTGCAGCCAGTGCTTTCCAGCGTGCACTCGCTGCCCCTCTTGCAGCCTGCACAGTCCGGCGCGCCGCCGTCGCCGCCGCTGCTACAGCCAACGCTGTCCGGAGCGGCGTCGCTGCTTCAGCCCGCGTGGCCTGGGCCGCCGCCGCCGCTGCTACAGCCGACGCTCTCGGGGGCTGCGTCGCTGCTCCAACCGGCATTACCGGGGCTGCCGCCGCCAACTCTGCAGCCGACTCTGTCCGGCGCTGCCTCCCTGCTTCGACCCGGCTTGCCAGGCCCGCCGCCGACGCTACAGCCCACACTGTCCGGCGCCGCCTCCCTACTACAGCCCGCCGGGTCAACGGCGCTGCCGCCGCCGCTGCTGCAGCCAGCGCTTTCGGCTCTGCCGCCGCCGCTGCAGATGGCGTCGTCCGCGCCGCCGCCGCTGGCGCCTCGGAGCTCCCTTCCGGCAACCCTGCTGGCGGCACTGCGTCCGGCTGCCGCCCTCCGCGGCCGGGCCCGCGGACTCGCTGCCACGGCCTCCGTCGCCGCCGCCACGGCGGCGGCTGCCGCAGCTGGCGGCGGCCCGCCGCTCACCTCCGTCGCCTCCGTCGACACCAAGCACGTGAGCCTCAGCGGCGCCGCCGCAGCGGCGCAGCCGTCACCGCTCAGCGCAGCAGCGCAGCCGCCAGCGCTCAGCGCTCTGGACCTGACGGAGGACCTGGAAGCAGGGGATCTGCTGTCGGCGGCGCCCAGTGTGGATCCATTCTCCTCCGCCGCGCTTGCCGCCGCCGCCAGCCTGCCGCCGCCGCTGGACGGTCAGTATAGCCTGGGCCTGGGCGGGCTGTTGGCGGAGGGCGTAAACAGCGTCGCCGCCTCCGCCGCCCTCGAGAAACGTATCCTCGGCGGCTTCCGCGGCTCCCCGGCTGCCGGTGGCGACGGAGACAGCGCCGCCGCCAGCAGTCACGGTGGCAGAGGCGGCGGCGGCGGTGCCGGCGGCGGAGCCGGCGGCGACGGCAGCAACCACGTGAGGAAAGCGTCGGGCTTGTCAGCCACCGGCAAGAAGCTAGGCTACGACTCGCCGCCGCCGCTGCAGCCCTCTCGCCTCCGTCGCCGCCATGCAGCGGGCGCAGCCGGCGCCGATGCATCCGCCCACGGCGACGCTGACGGCTCTGTCCTGGGCGACGGCGGCCCCGTCAAAGCCTGCGCTGCCACCAGCGTTAAACCCGACCCAGATGCCGCCGCCGACAGCGGCCCTGGCGGCGCCGGCGAAGGCAGCGACAGCGCCGACGATGCGGTCGCTCACGCTGACAGCGCTGGCGCCGGCGCCGTCGACGAGACCGAGTACATGGTGATCGTCCCGGCGGAGGTGTACCTAGTCCGTAAGACGGGCGCCGGCGGCCCTGGCGGCCCTGGCGGCGCCGCCGACGGCGGGCCTGCCGGCGTCGTCTGGCAGACCCGGCTCGAGCGGGTGCCGCCGTCGCTGCAGCCGGCCGTCGTGGGCGTGGTGCGGCACGCAACCAGCCTGGCGCGCGCGCTTTCCTCGCTGCCCAGTCATGCCGCGCTGGAGAGGGTGGATGCGACGCTGTCGCTGCCGCAGCAGCTGCGAATGGTGGTCATGGTATCGCTCTTCGTGCTGTACGCGGGGTGGACGCAGGTGCGGCTCCGGCGGGGATGTGTCGCGGGGCGGGTGGCAGGCTGGTCTGAGCTCTGAGGACAGGGCAGGGTGTGCGGCGCGCGCTCGTGGTTGGGTGCGGGTGAGTGGGCCCGCCCGCGTCGGCCTGTCCTGACAACGCATGGCCCGCACGCCCGCAGGTCGCGCTGGGCGTGTTTGCGTGTCGAGTCATCGACGACGGTTCCGGGCCCTACGGCCAGCTCCAGATGGTGAGGTCGCGAGTCTGGGCGGGGCCCGGAGCAGGCCTCGGCCATAGCTGTCGTATGCCTGCGCCTCTGCACCGTTGCCGTACACGCTCGCATCACGCCGTACCACTGTGCGATTGCCGTACAGGCCACCTGGAAGGACGGCTACTGGATGCGGGACATGAACCAGGTGCGGGGGGCTGAGGCAACAACAACAACCTTCTTGCCAGTCGGGCTGGGACTCTGGTTAGGCTGCTCGCGGGTCCGTGTCATTGGGCAGCACCGCCCTCCCTCCCTCCAAGCTCAAGGACTCGCCAAGGAACTTACACTTCTTGTTTCCTCCAGGAATGCTACGCCGGCGTCCACAAGTCCGTTTACCTGCCCGTCGGGATTGCGGCGGTCCTGGCGGTTTGCATCGCGCCGCCGCTGGCCTCCTTCATAATGCTGTTCCGTGTACGGCACCGCCTGGACGAGCCAAGCACGCAGCACATCTACGGCTTCCTGTACCTGCGGTACAAGTGAGACCGGGGGCCTGGCGGGGGCCTGGTGCGGGCCCGGGAGGGCCTACAACGGGACCAGAGGGTGCCGTACGGCGGGGCGGCAAGGAGGCTTCGCTCTGCAAACGAGCTGCAACCGTTGATGTGGGCCAGGCGCTACCGCGCGCAAGGTTCAGCACGTAGCGCTACCGTAACAGAAGGACCTGTGCCGCCCTCACATAACCTCCCCGGGCCTCTTCTGCCCTTTCCCCGTTTCCTTTCCGTTCCCTCCCCAGGCGGCGCTTCTACTGGTGGGAGGTGGTGGTGCAGGCGCAGACGCTGGCTCTGGTGGCGGTGGACGTGTTCGGGCGGGGGCTGCCGGTGAGTATGGGCGTGTGCAGGGGTGACGGCACCGGTCCAAATGTGATGGCGATGGCATCACCCGTTCCCTCTCTCAACCCTACACATCGCCCTGTCCGCACACCTCGTTGATCCCCTCCGCCCCCATGCCCCCATCCCCATCCCCGTCGCTTCCATCCACCCCCCAGGTGCTGCAGCAGGCGCTGCTGCTCCTTGTGGTCTTCAACTCCATCGCCGCCGTCAACATGACAGCCGCGCCGCAGCGCTTCAGGTGCGCGGGCGTACGCGCCTGTCCACTGCTCCTGCAACCCCCCCTGCCCTCCCTGCCCTCCACACGGCGCCCAAGCCAAATCTTTTCATAATGCGCCTCTGCCTGACCCAACCGCCAACCGTCAACCGCAAACCGCCGCGACTGCCAACCGCCATAACCGCAGGCTGCTGCTGCTGCTTGAGTTCGTGTCGCTGGGCGTGCTGTCGACCACGGTGACGCTGGGGCTCTTCTTCGTGGACGGGGGCTACATCCACAGCGCCGACGGGGTGAGAACGGGGTGGGGCACAGATGGGGTGGGGGTGGAAGTGGAGGTGGCGCAACAGGGTCTGCGTGGTGCTTGGCTGGGGCGGCAGAGGGGTATGGGGTGGCAAGTGTGCTGTGAAGAGAGGGGGCTGGGTAGCGTGTCAGCTTCAGACGAATCGGGTAGGGTTTGGGTGGTGTGCTGCCGGGCAGGGGCGTGTGAGACCCTGGCAGCTGCCGCTCGCCACCTCCCGCCACTTGTTTTGCTGCATCCACTTCCAAGCATCCCGCCCATTCCCTGCCCGCTCACCCACTCTCAACCCTCTTGCATATCCCTGCCCCCGCCAGACGGCCATCGGGATCGCCATCCTGCTCCTCAACTCGGGCCTCCTCGCCTTCATGGCAACCATGCTGCTGCGCCAGTACAAGGAGCACCTGGCGCGCCGCGGCCGCGACTGGCTTGGACGCGCCAAGCGCGGCTTCGAAGCAATCCCAACCGCCGCCGCCAGCCTGGGCCGCGGCCTCGGTTACGGTTACAGTTACGCTTACGGCGAGGGCGGTAACGCCAGCAGCCTGGCGCGCCTGGCGCAGCAGAACCACCCCGACCTGCTTAACCCGGAGTGTTTTACGTCGCCCGAGCTTGCGGTGGCGGGTCGACACGGCTCCGCTAGCGCCATGTACCCCCCGCCGATCGCCGGGATCGCCGGCATTCCGGATCACGCGGTCTGGATCGGGCCGCCCGGGACCAAGGGAGCCGCCAGCGAGGACGGCGGCGCGCCGAAGCCGGGCTGGCTTCCGGCGTCGTGGCCTGCGCTGGGCGGCGGTTGGTTCGGCTGGGGCGGACCGGGCTCCGGCCCTGGCGGCGGCGGCGGAGGTGGCGGCGACGGCGCCGTGGGGCCCTACCCCAGCATTTGCCTGAGGGAGGACCACCCCGAGGGAGGGCCGCCACACGACGGCGCCAAGTTCGGTGGCGGCGACGACGTTGACGGCGAAGCCACGTCGCCTCGGTACCCTTCCATCGCCGGCGGCGGCTCGCAGCTGCTGGCGGGCCCGCCACCGAGCGACGGCAGGCCCGCGGCGACGGCGACGGCGGCGGCGACGACTACTGGGCAAGGGGCGGGATCGGCGTCGTCTGTGGGTGTGACGCTGTCGGCAGACGCGGACGCCGCCGGCGCCGCCAGCGGCGGCGGCAAAGCCGGCGGCGGCGCCGACGCAGTCCGCGCTCGCGCCGCCAGCATCGCCGCGCGCATGCTGCTTGGCCTGGGCGCCGCCGCCAGTGCCGTCAGCGGCGGCGGCGACGTTGGCGCTGCCCTGACGCCCACGCAGAGCACGCGTGCCTCTAGCGGCGGCAGCACTGGCGGCGGCGGCGGCGGCGGCGGCGGCCTGCTGGCGGCGACCAGCAGCCTGGGCCTCAGCGGCATCCTGCGCGGAGGCCGCAAGCGCAGCGCCGTGCCGCCGCCGGCGCCGTCGGCGCCAGCGCTGGTCGCGCCGCTGGGGACTGTCCAGGAGGGCGGCAGCGAGGCCAGCCGCGCGAGCCTCTGCGACAGCGTCAGCGGCTCTGCTCCCGCATCGGCTGACGCCGCCCCTGCCCCTGCCGGCGCCGCCGCCGCCGCCGCTGGCGGAGGCGGGCACGGCGTGGCGCAGGTGGCACTGCCGCCTCCGCCGTCGGCGTTCGCCTCCGCCACCTTCCAGCAGGAGGTGGGCCTGACGTCGTCACCGTCACAGACGCTGTCGGGCCTGTCGCCGCCGCCGCCGGCGGTGGCGGCGTCAGCGTACGCGGCGGCGGCGGCGGCGCCGGCAGGGGCAGTGGCGGCGCCGGCGGTGGCGGCGTCACCGTACGCGGCGGCGCGCCTCCGTCGCGGCTGGCAGCCGTCACGGCTGCAGCGGCAGGGCTCAGCGCACGACTCCAGCCCCGCAGAGGCATCGCCCAGGCAGGCGCAGGGCGCCGCCGCGCCGCCGCCACCGCTGCCGCCGTCGCCGTTCGCGCTGACGTCGCCGCGGTCCATGGGAGACCTGCTACAGCCGCGACCGTCGGGCGGCGGCGGCGGCCTGGCGGCGCTGCTGCAGCCCCGCGGCTCCGGCAGCCCCGGCGGGCTGCTACAGCCACGCAACTCCGGCGGCCTAGCTGGCCTGCTACAGCCGCGGAATTCCGGCGGCCTGGCGGGCCTGCTACAGCCTCGCGGCTCGGGCGCCGGCCTGCTACAGCCGCGGAACTCGGGCGTCGGCGCCGGCCTCCCGCTGCTGCAGCCTCAGGGCTCCAGCGGTGGCAGCGTGGGTGGCGATGGGACGCCCCTGCTGCAGCCCGCGCTCTCGACGCGGACGTCTGTGGCTCTGCCGCCGGTGGACTCGTGCCACGTTGACTTCCTAGGTGACCGCGCTTAGATTCAAGACAGATGAGGAGGGGGAAATAAGGTACAAGGACTTGTCGCCTCCACCCGAGGCTGTCTTGGCCCAACGGCTCACCCCTTGAGCCAAAGGACGCGGAGTTGATACACGGTTGATACACGGTTGATCCCAGATGATTAAATTTAGGTTTCTGGGATGGCGTGACAACGCTTGAGACCATGCTGGCGTTGCCCTGAGTTGTTCTTTCGGAGTGAAGATCGGAGTGTAGTGTGAGTGACGTAGCGCATACTAAAGCTGGCTCAGCAGCCGTGGTCATTCCCCAGACGTGCGTGACCCTGCCCCCTTGTACCGGTTCCTGGCTGGAGGTATTACTAAAAGGTAGTGCGAATGATAGCGAATGGCCCCCTGGGTGCAACAGTGTCTTTTGAGGTTCTTTCCTTTGTTAAGACCTCACACACCTGGGCTTCTCATCTGGAAGCAGTTGATTCTTCGGATACGGGGCAGCATCGGGAATGCATTGGGGTTTGGTGCTGCGAAGTGGCAGCTATGCTGGATTGTCGTGATTGCGCAGGTGTACGTTTGGTTGGCCAGGTCACCATAAGCTCGCAGCGCTTTGGTGCGAGCTGGACGAAGCTTCGTGTGACCGGCCGCTCCAGGCACTTTCGAACGCATACAGCCGAGAACTGGACCCACCTGCGCTCTACTGGGCTTGACTTGAAGATAAGACCGCTGCGTTGGTGAAGGGGAGGACGCTAGGACCAGTCATTTGTGTGATTCGCACGCTTGGGGTGAACTGGCCGCGGGCCGGTCGAAGGCTTCGCCGGTACTGTATCTGTCTCACAGGCTCACAGGTGTGAGCAGCTAGAAAGCATGGGCGTGCGCCCTTTCTAGGCCGAAGGGGGGAGTGTTTCGCCGCAGGTTTGGGCACACGGCCCAGACCTGCGGGCAAATCATGCATCGTGCTTTGGGTCGCGCCGCCTTACCAGATTCTTGGGGCTTCTTCTCTGTGGGTACCGTATGAGGCTTGTGTACGGGCCGCCAAGAGGTCTGATAGCTGAGAGGGATCCACGTGCGTACAACTATGATCACCCCTGGTAGTTTACACGCGAGCAGGCACTGCGGTGCGCGCCATAGTTATTATGCCCTGCTGGATGCTGAGAGCAGTCCTAGTTAAGAGTTGGGGCTTGATTCAGGGTGTGCCTGGAGCCTTCTGCTGTGTCGTGCTAGCGTTACAGTCCGCAAGGGGACAAGCATCAAGCAAGCCCCGTGGGCGTGGGGCACGCATGGGGCGGCATGGGCGCCACAGAGGCCTGTGCCGGCGGCAGGGGGAGGCATGTGCTTTAACAAACACTATGTTTCGATTTGCGTCGTCGCCTCCCTGACCTGCACATGTCCTGGGTGCGCCGGAGGAGGCGAGGTGCAGGGCATTGGCAGCCTTGCCCCGGCCTGCCTGGGGCCACGCACATGGCACCGGTCTCTGCTCCCCGACCCCGAGACGCGGCTGCACCCAAGCGAGCCATCCGCACCAGGAGCGGTGTTCAGTTCCGTGACTGTAGCTCCTCTCAAGCTTCCAGTACGATGCTCCGTTCGCCGGACCAGGCAAGGAGGGGCGAAGTGCCGCATCTCCCTTCCTCCGCCCGGTGTGCCCACACACCTGACAGCCTGTCGGCGACTGCGCCGCGCCGGTGCCCCCACCAAGAGCCCAGGCATGCAACCGTTGCCCCGTCCCTAGCGCATCCCCAGCAGAGAACACGTCCCCTCGGCCCACGGCCCGTATGGACTTCACCGCTGATGCCCTAGAATGCAATGGAGTGCGCAGGTCCAGAGCGGGCCCAGGATGCGATAGTTGCAGCAGGAAACGCCTCCAGAAAGGGAGGGGTTGAGCGAGAGCGCCACCTCCTGGGTGTGCCACCTGCGCACTGACACCGCGCAGGGATGGGCCATTGAACGGCAGCGGGCAGGGCAGGGGCAGGGCCCGGACTCCTGGAGTCCCGGTGTAGGCACCGCCTACGTGCAGATGCGTCCGCAAGGGTGCGTAAAGCCAGAAGCGTGTGAGCTTGAGAGGTAGGCTGTGGAGTGGCTGAGGCTGGAGGCTGACGCGTGCCATTGACCTGGGCTACGCTAGCGCACTGGCTCTCTTCCTCACCGCCGTTTGCGTGCTAGCGCCACAACGTGGCCCCGCGCCCCGAGCGTGCCTGTACGCACATCCTGCTGCCCAGCCATCTGAGGGCTCAGGGGGAAGGCTGGGGACCTGGGGAAGGCTGGGGACCTGGCTTATAGGGGGGCTGGGGACCTGGGCCCCAAATGTGCGGGGGGCCGTCGGGAGGGTCTGGTAGGGCGTTGACCTGCTCAGCCCTGGGGGATTCTGTGGGACAGACCATGGATGGTGCGAGTAAAGTGCAGGGGCGTGCGATGGAGTCGGCTGGGCAGGCGGGCGGGTTACCCGTGCCCACTCATTCCTCCGTAACCTTGAATGGCGGTTGACATGCTCACAAGCAATGCAGGGTTGAGCTTCGGCCTGAATTACGCGACCGCATTGACATGGATCGTGGGTCCCTCGAGGGGCCCGGTTCGCGCCCAGCAGCATGCATCCACGCTCGCCTCACAACTCCCAGTGCCCCAAAAGGCAAGCAGCGAAAGCCATGTGGTGGCACGCGCCGGGTCGACGCTTTCCATCCGCGCCGCACGCCGGCACCATCCGCAGCACGCGCGCTGACGACTGATCCAGGCTCGCCCCAGGCTCGCCTCCCCGATCGGCCAGAAGACGAGCTGTATAACCGTATTTGCGGGTGACTTGAGACACAGAAACCGTGGGTTGCTGACTGGTCGCTTAGCGAGCGTCCCGCGACCGTCGCGACCGTTCGCTGCCGAAGCGCATCTAGCGTTAAGCAGTTATTCGCATGGCTAGACGACACCCGTCCTGAACGCATGGCAGTGCACGAGGCGCAGAACGTTGGGGTAAGGAGCGCCCTTGAGTGCATGCTCTCTCCGAAGTCGCGCCTGTCGCTCCGCTAGCCCGCAGCCCCGGAGCACACGGCAGCTGGAGCACATCGCTACGGTGGATGAGGCGCAGATTGGCAGCCACAGCAGCGGACGGGCGGAGCGGGCCCTGCCCAATCTCCGATCTCGACCCTGCCGTACAGGCGCAATGGTGCAAGCTGGGCGCTTCATAAGGCCGAGTCGCTGCTGCCAAACCTTGAGACAGACTTCGCCTTTGTCCCCACAGCAGCAAAAATGGCCTTCGCCCTTCTGTCCCGCAAGGCTCTCCAGGTGTGCAGCATAGCTACCGGGCTTTCCCTCGTTAGCATGCGGTCCGAGCAGACCCTTTATTCAGCACCTTGGCGTCGCTGGACCTATACTGACGGAGCTCTGGACTGTCGGATCGCAGGTGACCGCCGCTAAGGCGACCGCCAAGAAGGGCACCGGCAAGACCGTGAGTCGGGGCCGAAGAGCATCGGGACCCGGGTTTGGCTGAGACGGGGCATCTAGCGAATAGTCTGCTGCCGTGGCTCTTGCGATATTGTCTAGGAAATGTCCCCTATGTCACTCGCTGATGCTTCGCTCATTTGGGGTGCTGATGTCGGGTGCTTGCATTCCTGGGTGAACTCTCTGCTCGCCTTGATCTGGGGGATCTCCAAGCGCAGCTGGCTTCAAGCCACATTCCTGTAGCCCTGCTCGCGTCCTTTGGCTCCGATCCTGACTTCTTCCGCCTCACCGCTGCATGTAGGCTGCCAAGCCGGCCAAGTCGGCGACCGTCTCCAAGGGCACCGAGTTCTATGGCCCCGACCGCGCCAAGTTCCTGGGTGGGTAGCGAGCTGATCGAAGCTCAGGGGGACCGAGTCGCTATGGGCGTATCTCGGGGTCGCCTTTTGCGGAGACCTTCTCCGCGACCTCGGCGGACCGCATCCTGCTGAGTTGGCGTCGCTGTCTTCGTCCTCTATGCGTAATGACCAGAACGTGTCGTTTTGCCTTCGAACTGACCCCGTTCCTTATGTCCACGCTCCTCCCCCGCGCACAGGCCCCTTCACCTCCCCCCCGGCCTACCTGAACGGCGAGTTCCCCGGCGACTACGGCTGGGACACCGCCGGTCTGTCGGCTGACCCCGAGACCTTCAAGCGCTACCGTGAGCTTGAGGTCATCCACGCCCGCTGGGCTATGCTCGGCGCCCTGGGCTGCGTCTTCCCCGAGCTGCTCGCCAAGAACGGCGTGTCGTTCGGTGAGGCCGTCTGGTTCAAGGCCGGCTCCCAGATCTTCGCCGATGGTGGCCTGAACTACCTCGGCAACTCGTCCCTGATCCACGCCTCCAACATCGTGGCCACCCTGGCCGTCCAGGTAGGAGATCGGGGGATAGTATGCGGACCTGGCCTGTTTTGAACGTTTCTGGAGCGCATGGCTTCGGCATTGGCATTCGACGCTTGCATTCTCGCTATACTGCCCCCTCGTGTCTGGCTGCGATCTCGGTCCTGACTGCCGCTCTGCCGCCCCGTCCCCCCAGGTCATCGTGATGGGCCTGATTGAGGGCTACCGTGTGAACGGCGGCCCCGCTGGCGAGGGCCTGGACCCCCTGTACCCCGGCGAGTCCTTCGACCCCCTCGGCCTGGCTGACGACCCCGAGGCCCTGGCTGAGCTCAAGGTGAAGGAACTCAAGAACGGCCGCCTGGCCATGTTCTCCATGTTCGGCTTCTTCGTCCAGGCCATCGTGACCGGCAAGGGCCCCCTGGCCAACCTGGACGACCACCTGGCCAACCCCCTGGTCAACAACGCCTTCGCCCAGGCCACCAAGTTCACCCCCTCCGCGTAAATTAGCTGCTCTTCGAGTTGTCTGACCCGGAGTGAGCGCAGTTTCTGCGGTTTTGGAAGTGTTTCCTAGTGGCATGGAGTGAGGAGTGCGCGGGCTTCGTGGGAGTGGATCAGAAGTGAGCGTCGTGGAGTGGAGGTGGTGTGTGTGGGATGGTGCAAACGGAGAAGAAACCCCTGTCCATGGGTCGCATGGGAAACCATGTAACTCGAAATAGAAAATGGCTGGCCCGTCCCTCTCGTGCTCATCAGAGCGGAATGCACACTGCGTCCGTGACGCTGTACTCAGCCCTCTAGTCAGAATGCGTACCTGTTTACACGGGCTTTGTCGGACTTCAGCCCTGCGCCCAAACCCCTACTGCACCCAATGCTTTGTAGTATCTCTCATCCTGCATCCTGTGGCTCTCTTGCATCCTGCAGCAAACCCTTCACTGGCAAACCCTTCACTGGGCAAGAAACGAGCATGGGGCATGGCAAGAAGACAGACCACGCTGTTGGTTGGTGACATCGCTGCCTGCCCGGACGCCCCCGCCCCCGTCAGCCTGTGTACTCTCTCAGGCAGGCTCACGCTGGCGAGGTTAAGAACAGGGGTGCCAGGCAAGCGAGTGCGCAAGGGCACGGCCCGAGGAACCAGTCGCCTGCTGGGGGGGTCGCACGGAGGCGGGGTGTGGTCCTTCGATGGGGGTGGGCTGGGGTGGGGGTGAAAAGGGGCGTCAGGTGTAACCGCCGGTACCGCCTTGTGCACCCCGCTGACCGCGCCTAGATCAGGGGTGCAGCAGGGCTGGCTGGAGTGCAAAGATGCACGCTCAGATCCAGGGCCCCGAACCCCCGGCGTGGGGGTGATGCAGCCAGGTGCGCATGGCTTTCCTGCCTCACTCCCTGTCCACGCTGTGCAGGTGCGGTCTTGGAGGGGTCCTGACACGACACCCGTCCTGAACGCATGGCAGTGCACGAGGCGCAGAACGTTGGGGTAAGGAGCGCCCTTGAGTGCATGCTCTCTCCGAAGTCGCGCCTGTCGCTCCGCTAGCCCGCAGCCCCGGAGCACGCGGCAGCTGGGGCACATCGCTACGGGGGAGGCGCAGATTGGCAGCCACAGCAGCGGACGGGCGGAGCGGGCCCTGCCCAATCTCCGATCTCGACCCTGCCGTACAGGCGCAATGGTGCAAGCTGGGCGCTTCATAAGGCCGAGTCGCTGCTGCCAAACCTTGAGACAGACTTCGCCTTTGTCCACACAGCAGCAAAAATGGCCTACGCCCTTCTGTCCCGCAAGGCTCTCCAGGTGTGCAGCTGAGGTGGAATAGGTGCCCGGCTTTCCCTCGTTAGCATGCGGTCCGAGCAGTCTCTGACCCCACACCCGGCAGCCACCATACCCCATTCAACGCCCGCACGGCCGCACACGCACCCTGGCGCAAGAAACGGGCAAGCCGCGAGTGTCCCGGAGCTCTGGTGAGGGCACATGCGCCCTCCGAGCTTTGGTGGGAATTGATCTGCGTGTCTGGAGGGTTACAGATCCCTCGCAATTCCACGCACTCCGGATCCATCTGTACATCCGACGCATGCATGCGCAAATCCAGCCCCGGATCCAGTTCCGAGTTCCGGAAACAGGTCCGAGTCCGAGGCCCCCCAATGCACGGCATCCCTGAACGCGCCCTCCCACGCTGCTAACATCTGGGCTAGCAGACAAGTTGGCATGCTTGCGCCTTCGCGCCCGCTCACTCCCCGCCATCAGTCCCCGGCCGCACGGTTGGGGTTGCCGGCCTACCTCCCAGCTGTTCCCAAGCCCACACACGGTTGCAGGTGATGTCCCCCGCACAGCCGACCCACTCCACTCACAACCGCTCAATCGCACGACAGACTCTGCCAAGACGTGATTTCTGCATCCAGGACGGCAAGCGCCTTCTTCTGGACCTTAACCCCCCCCGCCCCGTCCTGTCCGGTGCCGCAGCCCTGTGCCCTCGAGGCCGCTCTAGTCGCAGGGCTGGCCCAAGCGGGTGCCGTAGGGGTTGAATCCGTTGGCGAACCGAATGCCGGCAGGCACCTGGGGGTGGGTCGAGGGGTTGGGGGGGCGGGGCCGTGGGGGGACGGGTTGGAGAGGGAGAATCGAGCGGGCATGGCATCGAGTCTTGGGTGCACAGTGTCGCACCTATCTCCGGATGCGTGCGACGGTGCAAGGAGGAGGCCTTGCCTTGCCCGCGGCCCGCCCCGCTGGCCCTTGACATGAGCAAACTCTGCCCGAACCTCGGCCATTAACGTTCTACCGCATCCTCCCGTGAATGCTTCCCTCTCGACTGCGCCAACGCCCCCTCCCCGTCCTACCCTGTCTCAGCCCAACTGACGCAGGCCCACCCCCCAGCCACGTTCCGCTGGCCCACCGCTCTGCCCTTCTGTACCCGAGAGGCCCGCCCCCCCGCCCCCGCCCCCCCGCACCCCCACTGACCATGCCACAGAGACCGGCGTTGTTGTCGGTGGTCACCTGGACGCCGGTTGGGGGTGCGGGGCAGGGAGGGCGCACCAAGGCAATGGCCAGGGTGGGGCGGTGCAAGGGCAGGGCACAGGCACAGAGCACGTCAACGATACGCGTGTCGGCTGCACAACCGCGTCCACACACGGGCACCGTGCCCCCTTGCCATAGCGAAACACCCCCCCCGCAGCCACCTCCGTCCCCACCTGCATCAGCCGCACGTTGGACAGGCCGGTCAGCTCGCCCTGTGCATGGTGCACACGGGGGTTGGGGTGGGAAGTGGGGGTTGGGGGGTGGGGCGGGGATGCAAAAACATGCGGGTAACCAAGCCAACGCGAGGGTGGGGCTACGGCACGCACGCTCCTGACCCGCTAAGTGCCGCGCGCTAGAAGAGCAAGAGTCCATATCGATATCCATATCCAGATCTAGATCCGGATGGAGGGCGCCTAGGGGGTGCCAGTCCTCGTGTGGACCCAGCTCACGGTCTCCAACCAGCGACGCCAACTGCGCCAACGAACGCAGCCCAACGACCAACGACCAACGCCAACGACCAACGACCACCTTGAGTTGGTTGTGCGCCAGGTGCAGGATGTTGAGGCGCGAGGAGAGGCGGTTGAGCTCGGGCGGGACGGTGCCGGTGAGGTGGTTGGCCTGGGGGAAGGAGGGAGCGGGAAGACAGGGTCAGGGTCAGGGGCGGGGTCAGGGGCAGGGCGGAGGTGGGGAACGCTGGAGAAAGGGCGAGGCGCACGGGGCGGGGAGGGGGGTAGAGGGTGTGAGCGTCGAGGGTCATGTCAGAAGGGGCGGTGACACGGACGGGCGGGGTGCTTGTTATGAAAGGGCCAGGCGAGGATGTTAGCGCAAGCGGGCCACTCACGTGGCACTCCGACGAACGTCCGTGCCCCCTGTCCTTGCCTCTCCCACATCGCGTTACACGCGTCACACCTTTAGCACTGATGTGCGTCCCGCCCGTCCTCCCCCGCGCAAAACAAAACAGCCTCGCCCTAGCCATGCCTAGCTCTCCGTCTGTCCCTAGCGGATTGCGTGGGTTAGGTCGACGACCGGGTGTGACTTTGTATTGTAACCGTGTGCGTGTGACACGCCCAGTCACACACGCTCGGCTTCCCACTTATATGATCCGGGTCAGCACACACGCGTGCCTCCGCCTCCCCGGCGAGGGAGGGAGGGGCGTGCAGCCCCTCACACGCTCGCTCACCTCGAGGCGGAGCACCCGCAAGTTTGCCAGATCGGCGAAGGCCTTGGGAATGGGGCCCATGAACTGGGTTGGGGAGAGGGCGGGGCGGGGGGGGGGGGGGCGCGGAGGAGGGAGGGTGTGTGTGTTGGGGGGTGGCCTGGGAGAGAGATGTTACTGGTGTGGACCCAACCCGCACGCTCCGTTGGGGGCAGAGGGCCAGGGAGGTGGCAAGGGAGGGAGGGGCGTGCAGAGGAGGGCGCGAGTGGTTGCCCAGGGTGCGGGGCACTGGGTGGCCATCGCAGGGCCCCCCGGCCGTGTGGGTTCCGGTCCGGGCCCTGCGTGGGAGCGCTCCTGCTCCCGAGCGCCTCAGGGCCCGTGTCCCGCCCAGTCACCTCATTGTACTCGACCTGCGGGGAAAGAGCGAAGAGGCGAAGCGCAGCAAGGTGGCGCGGATACCAATAAAGTGGGGTCAGACACAGCGCATGTACCCGTACCAGCAGGGCATCTGCGCCTGGCAGAGGCTTCGACTTTCTACCCGGCCGCCAGCCGCCAGGCTACATCCTGCAATGGACCACAAGGCCCCGCCGCTACCCGCCGCACCGTTCTGACCCTTCCACCACACGCACACGCAAACTGTTGGCATCCACCCACCTTGAACTCCTGCAGCCGGGTCACCGAGGAGATGCTGGTGGGGAGCATGCCGGTGAGCTGGGGGCGGGAACCGTGGGCGGGTAAAGGGGGTGCTGTGTTGTTGATGGGCGGGGGAGAAATGCGGGATTCGAGAGGGGAGCAGTGCGACGAGGACGGGGCCGGGGCCGGGAGGGAGGCTACGCAGCAGGGTGGGCCACCGAACTGTCGGCAGGCCACATTCTTTGTTTGACTGCCCGTTGACATCCCGTGATCTGCAACCAGCTGAAATCCGCGTACCCGGTTGTACGACAGATCCAGCTCCTGCAGTTGGGGCATGCAGTCGAAGACGAACTCGGGGAAGGGGCCGTTGAAGTTGGATCCGTCCAGATCTGCAAGCGGATACGCCGCACAGCAGACGGTTAGGCAATGCGCAGGAGCAGGGGGGCACGGGCACCGTCCGACTAGCGCGACTGGCAGGGGCAGGGAAGAGCGCCTTGGCTGCCAGGTACGACTGGTCCTGACTGAGCCCTGACTGAGCCTTGACCGTGGCCCCCCGTCCTTCGGGGATGCTGGGCACCTTGCGCTGCAGCGCCTCGCACGCCCAGTGGGCCTCCGCACTCTGCACCCCTCCTCAGCTGCCAACCCCTCCCGTTCCCCCAGCCCCTCCCCTTCCCTTCCCCTCCCCTCCCGACGCCCCGCTCTCCCCTCAGCCCACCCACCGAGCTCCCGGAGGTACTGCAGGTAGCAGATCTCGCCTGCGCACGTGGGGGCGTGGGGGTGGGGCCGGGTGAAGGCGGCAGGTCCCTCACTACAGGGTCCCTTTTCCCCCGGTACCAACCCACAGCAAGCCCAGTCAGAGTGAGCCCGGCTGCTCTTTCTTGCTAGCCCTTGATTGCTCACATTGTCGCCCCGCAGCCCCCACCCCCAGGCCCCTTATTACTCACGCGGCACGGGGCCCTCCAGCTGCTGGTCCGTGATGTGCACATTAGTAATGAGGCCGTTGAAGTCCCCCGTACTGCCCTCCCCGTAGGCTGGGGCATGCGGGGGCGGGACAGGGGAGGGGGAGGTGGGGAGAGGCGGTTCGGCGAAGCCAGGAGGTGGGACTGGCGGGGCTTGGGTCTGGGTGTATGGGGATGTTGGCCCTGATTATGTGTTTAAACCCTCAGCTTCTAGCGCACCCTGGCCCCCGCCTCACGTCCATTCGTCCCCCGGCAGTGGATGAACTCCCAGTTGCCGCTCCAGTCCTACGGTGCAGGGGAGGGATTGGGGAGAGGGGTAGGTTTCACCCGCGGGACGCACGGGGCGTGGCACCTCAGCCCAAGCAATTAAAGCCTTTCATTCTTCGTTGCCGCTGGGTATGCTAAGCGCCCTCTGCCATCAGCATGGCTGGAGGCGTCAACCTTCAGAAGCTGCGTCTGGGGGAGAGGAGGGGGGAGAGGCTCTGGTGTCCCCGCCACCGCCCCTGCAACCACCTCCCCACCTTGGAGCACGGGTCACAGGCCTGGTCGCTGTCTGCGGGGGAGGAGGGCCGAGTTCAGAGCGGCGGTAGGTAGAAACGGGAGGAGGCAGGCGACGCACACAAGGCACAGGCCCTACAGCCCGATGGCTCCACTCCACGCCCTCCCCTGCACGGCCCCCGCCGCCCGCCCCCACCGCCCTCTGCCCCCCGCCCTCCGCGGCCCTCCATCCGCCCCCTCCACCCCTCTCCGTCCTCCGCCTCCCTCCGCCCTCTGTCACCCCCCGCACCCCCATCGCCTTCCCCCGCCCCTCTTTCCCCACGCACCCGCCGGGTCGGTGGGGCAGGTCCACTTGGACAGGGTCTTGCGCCAGGAGGCGCTGCGGTTTATGTTGGCGTCCTTGTAGGCGTTGAGGGCGGCCACTGCAGGCAAGGACGGCAAAGGTGTTGTTGGAGTCAAGGGAGGGTCGGGGGCGGGGTGGCGTGGGAATAAGTGAGGTGTGGGGGCGGCGGGGCACGCTAGGGTGGGGGCCACCTGGGCCGGGCTGGGCTGGGCTGGGCCAGGCGTCAGGCGTGGGGGCAAAGAAGTGAGGAAGTGTCAGGCCAAGCGCCTTGCCGTTCCTGACAGGGGTAGCCCCTTCCATGTCCCTAACACAGAGGGGTAAGACAGAGCACCCGGGGAAGGCAGTCCCTCGGCTGCTGTCAAGCGGCGCAGGCCGGGCTGGGCCGCCCCGCGCCGATACGGCCGTAACGCCTGCCGGGAGGGCCCTGCCCCCGGGTCGCGCGTTCGCATCACAGCGAGCGAGTGCCAGCGGGCCGCTCCAGCCCCCCGCCGCCAAAACGCACGCTGGTCGGGGCGCGTGAAGGCGTCGGCGAGGCCCGCCGCCGCCGCCAGCAGCAGCAGCGGCAGCGCCACCGCCAGGGCGGGTGACCGGGGCCGCGGCGGTGCCGCCGGCGCTGTGCGGGGCGGTGCCATCGAGGCGGACGGAGGCGGTGGAGCACGGAGCGCAGAGACGGCGGGAGACGTTGCTGGCCGACGTCGCGAATGTGTGCGGATTTGGAGCGAGGCCAGGGGAAGGGGCGTGCGCCAGCCGCGGCACTTATGGGCCCGCGTTTTGGGGGCGTCGCCGCGATGGGGGTCCGAGGGGGACACTTTGACAGCCCATTTAGATTACCACGGCCCTGGAAGCTAGGAGCCCGAGCATAAACGCAAAACGCGTGATTCAGACCGCTGTCTTGCATTTCTGCGAGGCCGTGGCGCTTTTGGCATTGCACTGGGCATTGCACGTTGCGGTGTCGAGCGAAATGGCCAACGGCAAGCTCGGGTGGCAGTTTACCCTGCAGTCTCATGCTCCTTACACTGAGCAGCTGGGAAGGGGCGGGCAAGATCGCCGTTCCACTTTTGCTTGCGACATGTGCACATGATGAGTTCTTCCGCAGCTGCCCTGCCGAGGAGAAGCGAGCAGGGGTTTTGAAGGGGGCTACATTGCACATTCGACTTTGCACGACTGGATGCCTGTTGTGTGTCACTGTGCGGCACTTCGCACCGCTACGCGGCACGGTGTCGAGCCCTCGCCCCCCCTCCACCCGACGCTTGCGCTCCCCGCTGCCCGCTCTCGCCCCTCCTTCCCCTGCACCCCCGCTCTCGAGGAGTGATGCCACTAGGTACCGAGTTGGAGAGAGTACGCCCCAAGCTTGCACACAGGGCCTGACAAGCCGCACGTTTTGCCCTCCCAATTGACCAGCTGGTTAGCTCGCCGCGTCTCTCCACCTTCAGCAGGCTCAGGCAGCATATGAATGTTATCAAGATACGCATGTGACAGGGTTACGGGCACAGCCCTCATGACCCGCCATGCCGCTCACGCGGCAAGACTGTCGTGCGAATGCGTGCTCCAGCGGGGGCTTGCGCTTTGTTTTACTAGTTACTGTATCCTGCAACGTCACGCCTCCGGTAGCGGAGGCCTAGACGTGCATAGTGTTTTTCTCAGCACGGATTTGCCCGTCAGCCGTCTCCAACCTTCTCCACGCCACGCTCTACTTATCTAGAAACTCAATTTGGTATACACGGATAACCTCAATAAGCCTGCTGGATATCCACGCCGACGTTGAGAGACTCCAGTTTACTTGAGGTGGCTAGTGCCGAGGGTTTCAGCGTGCTCAGGCAATATGCATATGGTTGGTGAATGAGGCCGAGGAAGGGGCGAGCCTTTCTTGGGCTCCCCCTTGTCTCCGGCCTTGCGCTGTGGCTCGTGCTGCGTGGCTGCCTTGGAGCACAGGAGCTGGGCTTGTGCAATGGCACGAGACTTCCTGTCTTTGAGAGGTACGCCTGTGTGTTCACTGGGCAGGGCGGGCAGCCAATGCCGGGTTGTCACTGTCGTTAGACTGGGCGCGGCGCGCACCAATTCATCACGCCGGGTGCTTGAATACTTACCTTTAGCTCAGGCGACGCTCGGGCGGGGCAGGACGAGGAGCCATTGTTGTCGTGGAGCCTGCTCTAGGGGTGTGTGGGCCCTGCGCTCTTGCCCTGCTCGCAAAGCACGCATAAAGCTCTGGCAGGTGGTGCGCATAACCATGACGTCCCACCTGCACATGCAGCTGCGGAGCGGCGAGCACCGACTCCACGCTGGAAGCATTCGTGCGTCACAGCGTGGAGCAGGGATGTGTGCAGGCCTATGCCAGCGACGACACGGTGCGCGGGGCCAAACGTCTGTCACAATGTGTGGGCAGGGGACATGGACGTGGACCCCAGCCTCCGCTCACCTCCCTCGGCCCCCTCTTTGCCTCTTCGGTACCCGCTTCGCGCCGCTGATGCACATAGGCACACTGCCATCTGCACCTGCTGCCTCATCCACCCCGCTTCTGCTTGTCGTTGCACACCGTTTCCCAGGCTCGAGAGCTGCAGCTCCTGGTCAGCTCGGCCGTTAGGCTGCCGACCGTGCTGCTGTCTCGCTTTGAGACCGACACCGGCTGGGCGGTCCGAGTGACGAGCTGGGACGAGTGAGCAAGGGGAGGGGGTCCCGGGCTAGGCTGCCGACTGGTCACGCGGGTTGCCCGTACGCCCAGCCCTTACGCCGCCTCCTGCGGTTGGGGGTCCACGCAAGGGTGTCCAGGCGGGGTAGAGGGGCACAGCTCTTCAGGGCGTTCCAGGCGGCACCTGCGACCCCTGGGACAGCGAAACAACCGCCGCCTGTCTCCACATCCCCCGTCCTCAGGGCCTCGGGGCAGCTCCCACCGCTACCGACGGGAGGCACTGGCCCCAACGCCAGTGCAGCCGGAGATGGGGCGGGGTCGCCAGCCTCCGGAGGGCACCGGCGCAGTGCCCAGGCCGTCGCAGCCACCGCCGCGGCCCTCCCCTCGGCCGCCACCGTCGGGCTGCTGTCGTACGACGCCTGGATCCTTGGATCCGCGCTCGTCCCGGGGCTGTCACGGCGCGGGCTCGTGGTGCCGCCGTACAAAGCCGTTGACGCGCCCACGTTTGCGGCCAACCGCCGCGCCACGCCGGGCAGCCAACGGCTCTTCGACACGGCCCGGCACTACCAGCCGGCCGCCATGGCGGTTGGCGCCAATGCCCTCGCGCTCTTCGCCAAACGCCAGGCGCTCGCTCACCTGCACGGCAACGTGTGGATGCGTCAGCGCCTGGGTCTGACCCTGAACGCCAGCAACCCGCTCGCGCCCGTCATGCTGCTGCCGCCCGCCTGGAGCTGGGAGCAGCTGGTCGACGCGGCGGCGGCGGTCAACGGTACGGACGTGGACGGCGACGGGATCGTGGAGTACGGCATCTGCCTGGACGTGGCGCCGGGTGCGTGCGCGGCGCCGTACGGCGTGTGGCGTGCGGCGTGCGGGCTGGGGTTGGGGGGCTGGGGTGGCTGGTTGGGGCTGTACCCACAGCGAACGCGCCCCCATTGGAACTGTGTGTGTGGCAGGGGGGCGCTGTGAAGGCCCCCCGGGCTCCCGTCTCAGGGCAGCGCGTTTCGGGTTGCGTAGATCAGGCAAGGGGCGTCCGGGAGGCCACACTTGGGCCAGGGCCCTCAGCGACCATCCACCCAACCACCATCACCAACTTTGACGCGCCCCTCTCCCTTCCTCCCTCCTGGGTCCCCGCCAGGCTGCCTGGGGCCCATGCTGGTCCAGGCGGTGGCTGCCTCCTACCTGCAGACCCACGGGCCCTCGGAGGGGTCCCTGCTGGACCCAGCCTCCCTCGCCTGGCGCCTGGACACGCCCGGGTTCGCGACGGCCCTCTGGACCCTGCAGCGGCTGCTGTCGTACGCGCCGCCGGGCGGCGGCGGCGGCGGAAGCGGCGGCAGTGGTGCGGGCGCGTGCCGGCGGCTGTCCGTGGGGTTTGCGGAGGGGCGGTGCGCCTTTGCGCTGCACCTGGCCTCCCACCTCAAGGTGGGCGTGAGGGGGTCGGTGCGGGGTGGGGCGCTCACGTGTCGAGGGCCATCGTGTGGACGCGGGAGAGCAAGAGGAAGGGATGGGGCAAGGTGGCGGGAACAATGGTGGCAGCTGACCAGCTGGGGGTGGGAACTTCTTGCCTCGGGGGCTGCCGGCGGGGTTGCAGAGTGGGGTACAGGCGGGCAGGGCGGGAGGTGGGGGGCGGGGTGCGGGCTGGGCTCACGAGTCAAGTGAGCCGTCGTGTGGGGAGCGGTTGCCGACAGTAGCACCGGCGCATGGCTTCACCGCATCGTCTCCATCCATGCTACCCCCCACAGGCCTCCTACGCATGGCCGGGGCGCAGCAACGCAACAGTGGTTGGGACCCGGACGCTCATGGTACCGGGCAGCGGGCGCGTGGGCAGCCCAGGATCCGAAGAGTTACAGCAATGTACGGCAGCCGTATGCCCGTACGGGCTGTTGACCCGTACGGGCAACGGCAGTGCCGCCGACGGCGGCGGCTCGGGCGCTGGCTGGTGGCGGCTGGGCTGGTTTGGCAGCGGCGGCGGCGTCACAGACAGTACGGCGCTCGTCAACGTGGCGCCGTTGGTGTACGGCATGCCGGTTGGGGCGGTTAGCGCCGGCGCGCCGGCGGCTCAGCGGTCAGCTGCTGGGCGGCTGCTGGCGTTCCTCGGATCGCCGGAGGCGCAGTCGGTGTTGGGGGCTTCAGCCGAGTCAGGTGGGGCCCGCGGCCTGCAGTTATGGATTGACTGTTGGGCGGGGAACCTCTTGTGGCCTGCCAAATGGTGCTCCCCACTGCCCTAAGCGTCATGGCCCTTGCTGCACTCTACTCGATTCGCAGGCCTCTACTCCTTCCGGCCGGGGCTCAGCGGCCGCAGCGCAAACGCATCGGCAGCCAACCTGCCCCGGCCGCCCGCCGCCGCCCCCGCCTCGTCCGTACTGCCCGGCGGCGCGTACGTGGAGGCGCCCTTTCTCAACCGTCAACAGGCCCAGGATCTGTCGGCGTTACGGCAGAGGCTTATGTCATCAGGCAATGCGGTGCCGGCGCTTCGCATCCCAGGCGCGGAGCGCACGTGGCCACTTTTTGATCGCGCCGTGTCGTACCTGCTACCAAGCGGGCCGTACGGCGGTGCGTATGATTCATCCGGCGCCAACGCGCCGTACGGAGACGATGACGTCAGCATGCCGCTGCCGTACCCGTCCGCAGCCGTTCAGGCGGCGGTGCGGCTCCTGGCCGAGCAGGTTCCGGCCGCCATCGCTGCCGTATTAACAAACAGCTCTGATCTGGCGGCGGAGTACCGCGCATCAGTGTCGTACGGGCCGCCAATCATCATGTCGGATGTGCCGGTGGGCAGAGGGCTTTAACGCCGCGGCATGGGACAGACAGGGGCACGCACTACGGGACCCCCGCTCACCACAGGGGCACGCACGACCCCTAAAGCTCCCTAGCCATTCGCCCTAAAGGTCTCTCGCCTGCCGTCTCTGCCCCCTTCACCTGCTCTCGCCCCTCCACTCTGCCCCGCCCTTAATCCCGCCCCTCCCCTTGCCTGCCCCACAGCCGCCGGCCGGGCCCCGCAAGCCCTCGTACGGCCTGATCGTGGGCCTGTCGGTTTCGCTCAACGTCTTGTTGGTTGCGGCGGTTGTGTACGCGGCTCTGCGCAGCCGCCGCTCGCTGCACCTGGCCGGCCTGCGCCTGGGCCTGGGCGCCGCCAGCAGCGCCAGCGGATCGTCGCAGCGCCGTACGACGGCGACATACGTGGTGCTGGAGATCCAGGTGGGGCGGCAGCGTTGGGTGGGGGCGGAGGGGGTCGCTGCTGGGAAAGGCGTCGTGAGCTGTGCTGGAGATCCAGGAGGGGCGGGGGGGGTTGGTCGTGGCAGACTTGGGCGGTAGCGTTGGGCGGTAGCGTTGGGTGGTAGCGGTAGGCGGGGGGAGGGGATGTGCGCGGGGGAGAAGCGGGGTAGGGATTGCGGCGGGGGCCGGGTTGAGGAGGGGAGGACTCTCAGTGCCGCAGAAGCCAGTCAGGGGTCAAGGCCTGAGCGCTCACCACGCCTTCGCGCCGGGCCCCGCACGCCACAGGGTCTGTCGGGCCCCGGCATTCCGGACGCCGCTCGGGATCAGGCGCTCCGTCTGTGCCACGACGCCATAAAGCAACTCGCCCGGCGGTACAACGGCTCCGCGGTCGCGCTGCCGGCGTCAGAGCTGGCACCCTGCGGCAAGCTGGCGCCGCCGGCGGCGGCGGTGGCAGGCATGGGCCCCGTGAGCAGCGGCTTGGGCCAGCCGGTGCCGTCGGCGGCGATGGCGGCGGCGGTGGCTTCGGAGCTGGCGGCAGCTGTCGCCGGAGGTCAGGACCTGGCGGCGTGGGGCTTCGAGCCGTCGGGGCTCGCTCCGTCGGCCTCTGTCCCGTCAGCGACGGCGCCGGGCAACGGCGCCGCCGCGGCGGCGGCAGTCGTGGCGGCGGCAGCGGGGCCTGGCGGCGACGGCGGCCGCAGGGCCACCGTCGGCGGGGTCGGCGGCGGCGGTGGCGGAGATCAACCGTCTTGGGTGTACGACACAGGCTACATGTCGTTGTGCTCTCGCGATCTGGAGGGCGGCGGCGGTGGCGGCGTGCTGACTAATGCCCAACCGACGGGCGCGGGCTTCGGTCCAATCGATCCGTTGGCGGTTGGCCGCATTGTTGGCGTCGGGCTGCCGTCCGGCTGTGGGCGTGGGAGTGCCACAGGGCTGTTGGAAAGCGGGGAGGTCTTGGGCCTGACGACCCAGCACCAACCGCTAACTGCCCGTCAGACGGGTGACTCAGACGGGACGAGCAACGCCACCGAGGCCCTGTTGATGGTGGCGGCGGCGTTCAGCGGGACCATGCGAGCGGCGGAGCCGGCGGCGGCGGCGGCGGGCAGCACCGCCCCGCCGCCGCAACAACCACCGCCGGGGTTCGGAGCTGCCGCTATGCAGGCCGCCGCTCCGGCGGCGGCCCCCGCCCTGCACCAAACGGGCGGCCTGCACGGAGCCGCGTCCTCCCCAGATCTGACCAATGCCGAGTCCGCAGAGACCAGAGGCAAGGGCCCGAGCTCCGCCTGTGTCGCCACAGGCCCAGCCGCAACGGGGCCGCGTCAGTCGCCGGTGCTCACGCCGCGGCCCCACGCCATCTCGCCCGTTCTCAAGGCGGGGCTGGGGTCGGTGGGGTCGGCGTACCCACGGGACTCGAACGGGCCGGCGGCGGCGGCGGCGGGGGCGGCGGCGTACCGCACTTTCTCGGCCGAGACGGTACGGTTGCTCCAGGACCTCGAGGAGGCGGCGGCGGCGGTTGGGCCGCACGTGCACCTGCCGGCCCCGACGGAAGCGACGGGGCCCATCACGGCGGCGGCTGCAGAGACAGCAGCCGCCGCTGGCTCGGCGGCGGCGGCGGCGGCGGCAGCCGCGGCGCCGCCTGCGGACGCGGGCCGGAGGGCGGGGCTTGGGCACAGCATGCGACACAACCTGTCGCTCCCTTCCACACCGCTCGTGGGTCACCGCGTAGAGGCGTCGCCCCTGCCCCCGCGCCGCGCGCCGCCCTTTACGCCCCTCGTAGGCGGCACCACGACCACCGGACCGTCGGCCCTGTCCGTTGGCAGTCCCCTGTCGCTTGGGCCGTTCGGCTCCCTGGCGGCCGGGCAGTCGTCGGCGGCGCCAACCACCAACCGTGGCGGCGCGCTGGCGGCGGCGGTGGCGGCGGCCAAGGCGGCGGCGGGCGGCGGCGGCGCGACGGCGACGGCGGCGCCGCTGCCGGCTCGCGCGGCTCTGGTGTTCAGCACCGTCCACGACGCGGTGTGCTTCTGCGTCCACCTGCAGGCAGGTTTGGCAGAGAATGGTGGTGCCCGCAGTCCGCTCGGCGGGCCTCTGTGTCTGCTGTGGCCCCCAATCCCCGCACCCGCCCTTTTCCGCTGCCCGCGACCAGCGTGCCGTGCCCTGCCGGTGTTTCAGCTAACACACTAGCAAGCAATGTTCTGTCACTTACCTTTCTTACTACTGCCCACCCCACCGCCTACAGGCCATGCTCACGAATGTCAGGTGGCCCCAGGAAGTCCTCGAAGCCCAGGACTGCGCCACGGTTGCCGTACGCCCCCGGCCGCTCGGCGGCGGCGACGAGGCCACCGCCGCCGCCGCCACCGCCGCCGGCGGCCAGGGCCGCGGCGGCAAGCACGACGGCGGCGCGAAGGGCGCCGCCGCCGCCGCCGCCACGCACGGCGGCGAGTCCGGCGGCGCCGTCGTGGTTGCGTCGGCCCAGTCGTCCTTTGTCGTAACGGGCGCGTCGGCGTTCAGTCCGTCGGGAGCGGTTGACAGGGTGCGGTCGCTGATTGGCGCTGGGCACAGGGTCAAGTCGGGGCGGCTGCTCCGTGCGTTGCCGGTGTCGCCCCGGGTGGGCTCAATGCACAGCCAAGGCAGCGGCGGCGGCGGCGGCGGCGGCAGCCCGGCGGCGGCGCTGCCAGGGCCCGAGCGGTCGGCGCCGTCGATCAGCCGGTTCGCCTCCGCCGCCTCCGTGGCGGCGCCGTACGGCGGCGGCAGCGTTCACGCCGGGTCGCTGGCGCCGTATCCGAGCGCCGTACTGCCAGGATCACACGGGATGCAGCCGTCAACGTCGTACGGCAGCATGGGCCAGGGCGACTCATGGATGAGTCATGCCGCTGGCGCCGCCGCCACGCCGTCGGCCATCAGTCGGGCGGGCAGCGTGACGGCGTGGGCCAATGCGCCCAGCGGCCCTCCCGGGTTGCCGTCGGCGGCCGGGAGCATCGGCCTGCCGCCGCCGCCGTCACTGCCATTGCAAACGGTATGCGGGTTACTCCCGCCGGGTCCGGCGCTGGGGTTGCCGTACAGCAGTACGGCAGGCGGTGGAGGTGGCGGAAGTGGGTCGGGCTCGCACACCGGCGGCGCCACCACGCCTCGCTCGCCCTTGGGCCCGGGCCCCGCGCGGTTCACGGTGAGCAGGGCAGGCTGTCAGGAAACGAGGTTGCGTTGACACTTGCCGCCTGAACGCATGTCTGGGCGCGTTCGCGTTCTTTTGGAAGCGGAGTTGGGGACCCCAACTTGGGGCGTCCGTAGCTGGGTGGTGGGGCTGGGCTCAGGTTTCAGGAGTTGTCATTATTGGTGCTGCTTGCTGGCCCCCGGTTCACGAGGCCTGACGCATGCTGGACCCCGCAACCCCACAGGCTGCTGCATCGCCCCTCGGCAGCGCCTCCGGCATGCTTCCCATGGGTGGTGTGGGGAACGGATCTGTCGTACAAGCCATGGCCCCTCCGCCCAGCATACGGGTCGCGGCTTCGCATGTCGCACGCCTACATGCGACCGGCCGCGCGGGTGTCATGCCATGGCGCTCGGCGAGATCGCTCGAGACCCCTGGCGGCGCCTCCGCGATCTTCGCCCCGACCGGCGGCGTAGAGTACGACAGCAGTACGAACGCCGTCATGTCAGACCTGGATCTCGACGGCGCGCCTGGTACGGCGCCCGGCCGCAGCGTGATGGCCGTGAGGCAGGAGAGCTTGCTGCGGCAGGGATCCACAGCTGGATCCACGGGCTTAGTCATCGGTGACATCGACCTGGATTCCGAAGCGGATCTGGCGATGATGCCCGACGGCGCGCCGCCGCCAGCAGCCGCCGGCGCCGTGGTGGTGTCGTGTGGGCGGGTGTCAGCCGTACAGCCTGTCATTGCCAGCCTTGGCGGCGGCGACGGCGCCCATGCCACGGCATCAACCGCCACTTTCACAGAAGTCGGATTCGCGGACCTCAACTCGGGCTGTTTCTACGACCAGATCACGGTTTCGCAACTCCCGAATACGGAGTTTTTTCGCGACGGTGCGGGTCACGGCGGCACGACCAGCTCGTACGGCGGCAGCGGCGGCGGCAACACGCGCGCCGGCTCCAGCAGGGCGCCGCCGGCGCTGCACAGCGACGGCACGGGCCCCGGCGGCGGCGGCGGCGGCCGTACTGACGGCGGCGGCGCCCACGGCGGCGGCGGCGGCGGCGGCAGGTACCGGTCCAACGAGCACACTCTGTCGTTTCCGGCGCCTCCGCCGGGCGGCGGGGACACTGCTTCCTTCGACCCAAGCTCACTGGGCTCCTTCACTCTCCACGCCCCCGGCGGCGGCGGCGGCGGTGGCGGCGGCCCAGGGCCGGTGGCGGAAGGCCTGGAGACGGCCTTCGGCGCTGCCGCCAGCGCCGCCGCGGCGCCCGCCTCCGTCGGGCCAATCGCCGCCGCTGCGGCGGCGAGGCGCAGCAGCAGCACCAACGACGTCCGCCTTGCTCCCGCCGCCGCCACGTCACTGGCGGCGGCGGTAGCGCCGCTACCTCCCGCGCGGCTTCCCTTACACCTAGCGCGCCAGTTCCCGTCTGGATCCGATCGGGCCCGGCCCAACCTGACGATCCAGGTTCCCCAGGATCCACTGGGCGTCATAAGCGACGGCGCTTCATCTCCCGGGGGCAGTACGGCGCCGTACGGCCACGTGGCGGGCTCGCGGCTGCAGTTGGTGTCGCCGCAGCTTAGTAAGGGCGCGCTGGCTGCTGTGGCCGTTGATGCCTCCTCGGGCGGTTACGGCGGCGCCTCGGGCGTTGCACCTGCCGGCGGCTTCCAGCGCGGATCGTCAGCACAAAGTCCGCTGTGGACCCCGCCCCTGCCAGCAACGCCGCCGCCGTCGGCGTCGCCGTCGGCTCATGGCGTCGGGGCCGCCGCTGCCCTAGCCACCGCCGCCGCCGCCGGCTCCGTGGGCAGCAGCGTCGGGTCGCCCTTCGGCACGGGATCCATGGCGTGGATCGTACGGCAGCAGGCGTTACGGCAACAGCTGCGGCTGGGCGGCGGCGACACCTCCGCCGTCGCGTCCCAGCCCGTCGCCTGCGTGCCGTACACCGCCGGCGCTAGCAGCACGCAAGAAGTTGACGCGGTGCCGGTTGGCCACGGCGGCGGCCACCAATCGATGCCCCTTCAGTTCCTCGAAGCAAACGACGAGACCGGGGCCCAGCAGGGGCCCGGTCAGGCCCAGGGTCGCGGTGCCGGCGCCTTCAGCGCGGGCCTGTTCAAGCTGCCGCACCGCCAGTCCGAGAACATGCTCAGCATGCAGGCGCCGCTAGCCGGGCCCACGGGGCCCGGGGCCCGGATGGGCCCCGCGCCGCAGGGCGGCTCTGGGGGCGGCGCGGCGGTGCGGAGCTTCGGAGAGCAGGTGCAGGCCTGGGCGGGCCTGGGCGGAACCTGGATGAGGGCCTCCATGGGGCCTGGGCGGGCCTGGGCGAGGCTTCATAGCGCTGGGCTATGAGCTCATGACGACGAGGCTGCCGTTGATTGACGAGTCACCCGTTGCCAACCGCCAACCGCCATTCCCCAACCCCCAACCGCAGGTTCGCATGACCTTCGAGCAGCTGGAGTGGACGGAGCTCAGCAGCGCTGACGAGGCGGGCGTTACGGTCATCTTCCGTGGCCCACGGGTGGTGTGCGGCGTGTCGACGTGGCAGGACGGAGACGACGATCTGGACTGCCGCCGAGCGGGTGCGTGTGCGCGCGGACGGGGCTGTCTTATTACGGAGCCTGTTTGGAGGTGGTTGTGGATTTCAGGGTTGTGGAGCGGGTGTCCGCCCGGTGGTTGAGGGTCTGCTGGTCGTGCCGGTGCGTAGCGGGGCTGTGGTTGAGGAACGCAAGCGGGCGCAGTCGGGGTTGTGGAGCGAGGGCGGGCGGGGCTGCGGACAGAAAACGTGCTCGCAGTGGGGCTGCCGGGGGTTCACAGGGGCTCGGGCTGCAGGCATGCTGTGTCGCCCGGGATTGCCCTTTGCGGTGGGACCCTTTCGCCCATCACCCGCCATTTCCCCCTGAACCCCCACGGCCCCGGATGCAGCCCTGGATGCGGAGGAAGCCGCAGACCCTCTGGAGCGCCACGGCACCGGTGCGCTCACCACAGCCGACGGCATGCTGACGCTGCCGCCGTCAGACCGGCCCACGGGCCACACCGACGGCGGCGGCGGTGGCGGCGGCGGCAGCAGCTACGTGGCGCACGGCATGTCGCTGTACGGCAGCGCCGGCGGCGGAGGTGTGGCAGCAGCCGCCGCTCTCGGCACCTCGCTGTACGGCAGCGCAGGCGGCGGAGGTGCAGCAGCCGCCACGGCAGGAGGCGGCCCGGCTGATGCCAGCCTTCCCGACCGTCGTACCCCGCCGACGCCGCCAGCGTACGGCTCACTGCCGCCGACGCCGCTTCACCACGGCGCCGTGCCGCCGTCGCCGTTCCTGCCGCCGCGGCCGCCGCCGTGCTCCGCCACCGGCATGATGCAGCCCTTCCCCAGCGGCTCCCACCCCTACGCCTACCCCTACCCATACAACCCATACAATATGGGAGCCGGCGGCACGCCAGCGCTGTTGCTGCCTGTGGCGGCAGCGGTGGCCGCGGCGGCGGCAGACGGCGGCGGCGGCGGCGGGGCCGTGACGCAGCGCGGTCTGGCGACGGCGGAGGTGGCCCGGCGGCAGCGGCAGCGGCGGCGCATGCCGGCTCCGCTGCGGCGGGCGCTGGCGATCTGCGAGGCGGGGCAGGGCGGGTTCGTGCTTTTGGACGCCGCAACGTACGGAGCCTCGGAGCAGGAGGCGCTGCAGGAGCAGTGCATGGTGGGTTGCCGGTACGGCATTGCACGGTACCGCACTGTACTGCACTGCACTCGAGTGTGTCCATCGGGGTGCGAGACCGTGCCGTACCGGCTGTACCGGCTGTACCTGTACATTGCTGCCCAGTTTTGGCGCTTCCATTCCGCATCCCTGGCGCACAGCGTTGCCGTACCATTGCTCCTACCTCTGTGGGTCCTGCCGTCCGTACTGTACACGCAGGTGCTGCACCTGGGCGACTACGTCCTGGCCCCCCTGGAGCCGCCCACGCCCCTGGACCTGTACCTGGCGCTCGACTTTGCGCACCTCGCCCGCCTCGCGCACCTGCGCCCGCTGGCGGCGGCGCAGCAGCTGAGCCTGGGCCTGCTGTCCGCGCCCGTCAACGCCGCCTCCATCTGCTTCTCGCTGGTTGTGGGCATGCAGGTGCGGCGGGGGCGGAGGCAGTGGCGGAGGCGGGGGTGAAGATGGGGGCGGAGGCGGGGGCGGAGGCGGGGGCGGAGGCGGGGGCGGAGGCGGGGGTGGAAGCGGGCGGGTAGGGCCGAGGCCCTTCGACCTCGTCCGCGCGTGGCCCAAGGTCAGCCAGCGGGGCACGTGCTTGCCAGTCGCCTCCCTGCTCGCACAACGCACGCCCCTCCCTCTCAACCAACCACCTTCCGGCCCCAACCCACCTCCCCGCCCCAGACGCTGCTTGCGTGGAACAGCGACGTCGCCAAACAGGCGCTGGGAGTGCTGCGGGCGGCGGCGCTGCCGGCGTTGGCGAGGCATGGCGGCTACCTGGTGAGTCGGGTCGGGTCGGGTCGGGTCGGGTCGGGTCGGGTCGGGTCGGGCGGGGCGGGGCGGGGCAGGAGGTTGGGGCGCAGGGGTCGGGGGGGGGCAGGAGCTGGGGCTGTGTGCGGGAGTCGCTGGGCGTTCGGGGGCGGGGGGTCCTGGCGCAACCCTCGGGTTGCATGCTGTACGGGTGCGGGCAGCGCCCAGGAGCAGGGCTGGCGTTGCTCACGTGCCCGCTCCCCCGCTCCCACAGGTGGAGGACGCGGACGGGCTGCTGCTCACGGCCTTCCCCAGCCCCCGCTCCGCCCTGGCGTGGGCGCTCGAGTGCCAGGCAGAGGCCAAGCACCTGGACTGGTGGGCCTGGCTGGGGTCTGGGTGGGCCTGCCGTGGGGGCTGGGACGTGGGAGGGCCTGGCTCGGGCCTGGGTGGGCCTGGGCGGGTTGCTTGGCCTGATTGCAAGGGTTGGCTCGTCATGGCTCATGGGCGGCCGTAGGGCGGACCGTCCTCTCCTTCCGGCGCAGCCCTGGCATCGGACCCCCGAGCACCCGATCCGGCCATTCTCCCGCTCTCCTTCCTGGCTCAACCTTTCCCACAGGCCCGAGCAGCTTTAGGCCCCTGACGCATGTCACGCTCATAAAATAACTTATGCTTCTCTGTTTGCGACACCCTCTCCCACAGGCCCGATCAGCTCCTGGCCCACGCCCTGGGCGAGGCCGTGTACGTCAAGGACGAGGACGAGGGGGGCACGGGGGAGCACCCCCACCACTCGCCCTCGCCCTCGCCCTTCCCAGGCGGCAGCGCCGGCGCCCCCACGCCCCACCCCCTGCACCCCCACCGCCAGCACTCCAGATACGGGCCCGGCCTGGGCCTGGGCCCAGGCCCAGGCCCGGGCCCCAGCGCGTTTGGGGTTTCTGACGACGAGGGCGGGTATGGCATGTCGGCCGCGTCGAACGTGCAGGGCCCCTCGCCCGGCCCTGGCACCGGTATGAGCGGGACCCCGCCAGGGGGCGGAGAGCAGGCGCGCGCGGGCGGAGGCCGGGCGTATGAGGGCAGGCGCACCAGGCGGCACTTGGTCTTCAGGTGCGGCCGAGGGTTCTTCGGAGCAGGCCAGGGCAGGGCCAGGGGACGGCTTTCCTGGCACTCCCTAGCCGCCGCCGCCCTCCTCCGCCCGCCTTTCGACCCCCTTCTGCGCTCGCTGATCCCCTTGCTCCGGCCCCCCCACCCATGGGCCTGCGCTCCAAGACCCCCCCGCTCACCTCCCCATCACCCCTGCCCCCTTGCCTCCCTCCCTCCTCTCAGGGGCCTGCGCTTCAAGTCCGGGCTGGACTGCGGCGACGTGCTGGCCCGGGTGCACACCACCACGGGCCGCATGACGTACCGCGGCCGCGTCATGAACCGCTCAGCACGCATCGCAGGCATGGCGTCGGCGGGGCAGGTGGGGCGTGCGGGGCGGGGGCTGCAGGGCGCGGGGTTTGCAGGGCGCGCTAGGCAGGTGGTTCCGCCCCTGCCTCGGGGGAAGGCGCGGGGGTTGCAGGGGGGTCAGCAGTGTCTGGGAGCGTGCGGGCGGGGGCGGGGTCGCAGGCTTCGCGGGTGGCTCCCATGCAGCCAGCGGACGGCACCCCACACCTGCGCGCGCTGGCCCTGACAACCTATCGCCCCTGTGCTGCGACCGCGCACCGGCTGCCCCCGCACACCCCACGTAGGTACTGTGCTCGCGGGGCCTGTGGGCCGACAGCGGTCTGGAAACGGCGCCGGACCTGGGGTCTGACGCTCTGGCTGTGGGGGAGTCGCTGGGGGAGGTCGCGCTCAAGGGCCTGAGTACCAAGATGGAGGTGATCAACGTCATGTGAGTGCAATTTCTATGTTTTGGGCTTTGGCACAAAGTGATTGTTGACAAGCTTTCGCGGTTCCTGTTAGAGGGTTTGGGTGCCTTGGACGCCTCTGGTCTCTGGGGATGCGGCTGTGGCAGTCCAGCGCAGCCCAGCCCAGCCACTTGCACGATGGGGCTGCAGTGCATCACATAAGACGGGTTGAAGTGCTGACAATCCCCTGACTGGTTCGCTTTTCGCGCTGCTGCCCTCCCGCAGCCGCATCCTGCGCTCGGATCTCCACACCATGGCCGCCTCCTCTGTGGACCTCCACTGCCTCACGCCCGTCCGTCTCGACGCCATCGACCCGGAGGGCCTGGGCCTGGCTGTGGGCAGCATCGGGCCCGACGGCGGCGACGAGGCCGACGTGGATGTACGGCACTCAGATGTACGGCAATCGGCGGGCGACCGGGTACGGCAATCAGCCGGCCGTCGCGCCGCCCGCCACGAGGAGGTGCCGATGCTGCCGGGCGTGCTCATGCAGGCCGTGCCGCTGCTGTCCGACTCAGAGGATGCGGATTCCGGATCTGAATCCACTGGGTCCAGCGAGATCCAGGTCGGCAAGCACGTCATTCTTGGATCTGACGCTGGCGGGTTGGGGTCCGATACGGAGGACGCAGCCGGCGGGGACAGGCAGAGGGCCTCGCACGACATTGCCACGGCGGGCAATTCCATGGCGCCGGCATTACGAGCCCGCTTGCGTCGGAACCTTCTGGCAACTGCCGACGATCTAACTTCCGTCGCGGCGGCGGCGGCGGCGGCGACAAGCGCCGGCAGCCGCCGTTTCGCCGCCGGCCAGCCGCCGCTGCCAACACGGCGCGCCTCCGTCGCCGCCATCGGCCTGACAGGCGCCGACGGCGCCCCTTCGTCTGCCGCCGCGCCGACGGCGGCGGCGCCTGCCGCCGCGGCTGCCGCCGCCGCCGCTGCCAGGATGCGCCGCGCGAGCATGCTAACGCAGGCGCGATTCGTGTCTACCATCGGCGCCCGCGAGGCTGCGCCGACCGCGCGAGGCAGCACCGCCGGCGGCATCAGGGTGGCGGCGGCGGCGGCGCTGGCACACTCTGCCGGCGGCGGCGACGAGGAGGAGAACGATCTCGCCGCTAGGCTGGTCGAGGACCTAGCCATGGGCGATTCTGACGACGACGACGGCGGCCTTGACGGCGACGGCGACGGCAGCGACGGCGCCGGCGGCGGCGGCAACGACCGCAATTCCGCCAGCGGCGTGGCGGCACTCGCCGGCATGCTCCGCCGCGGCGGCGCGCGCGTTGGCGGCGGCGGCACGGGCCCCGGCAGCATCGCCACTTGCGTCGGCGCGATCAGCCTGGCGCCGCCGAGCGCCGCCGGCGGCGGCCACCGCGGCGGCGGCGGCAGCTCCGCCGCCGGCCAGTCGATGGCGGCGCCGTCAGCGCCGGCGGCGGGGGCCACCAAGATCAAGGCCGCTCTCAAGGCTGCCTGGCGGCACGCGATCTTGGACGAGCATAGCGGCGGCCCCGGCCTCAGCGGCATCGTGGAGACTTCAGACGCCGGCTCCGTCGGCGCCGCCGCCGCCGCCGCCGCCAGCACCGCACAGCAGCGGCGCCGGTCCGCCGAAACGCCTGCCGCGGCAGCGGAGGAGGGACACACAGCGTTCGCGTTTGCGCGGAACTCGATGGCAGCGGCACCGCCTGCCGCCTCCGCCGCCTCCGCCAGTACGACAACAGCGGGGGCGGTTCGGGACGCTGCCGGCCTTGTGGGCCTGGGCCAGAAGATCCGCCGCCTTCCTCAGCGCCGCAAGAGCGAGCTCACGTCCGCCGTCGTTGGACGGCCAGCCCCACAGCCCAGCCCCGGAACCGCAGGCGGCTCACCGCAAGCCCTCGCCGGCGCCTCCGGTGGCGGCGGCGGCGGCGGCAGCGGCAGCCGCAGTTCCGTCGCCGCCGCCACTGCCAGCCCAGAGCGCCCGGCGGCGGCGGCGGCGGCAGGGGCGGGCTCCGCCAGCCCCGCGCCGAGCCTGTTTGATCGCATCAAGAACTTCGCCGCTGGCGGCGGCGCGCGTGCCGCCACCGGCGGCGGCGGCCCGCGCCGCTTCGGCGGCGCCGCCATCGACGCTGACGTGGACGACGAGGGGCCGCTGCGGCCCATGCCTTCCGCCAGCTCCGAGTACCACGTGGGTTCCCGCGCCGCCTCAGTCATCTCGGCTGCCCGCATGCGCCTTCGACTCGCCAACGGCTCCGACGCCGCCCACACGCCCGGCGGCGGCAGCGTTGGCGACGGGGGTGTGGCGAGCCGCGTCGACAGCGTTCTGATGCGGTCGGGCGGAAGAGGCGCCGACAGGGAACGCGACGTCCTGATGACAACGGAGATGAGCCTGGGGTCCATGACGACGCGACGGCACGCGCCGCCGGGGGTTTCGGAGCTGCTGGGACTAGGATCGGGGGCCTCGGGCGCGGCGCACCGCTCCCACTCCTTCCGCCAGCGGTTGGCGGCTGGCGGCGGCGCGGAGCTGAGCAGCTCGGCGGATGAGTCATCCCAGGCGACGGCGGTTGCAACCAGCGGCTACGTCACTGTGTCGTCGCCCACTGGCGCGGCGGCGGCGGCGGCGGCAGCGGCGGCGGCGGCGCATGGCGGCGGTGGTGGTACCGCCAGCCGGCTAGGGTCGGGCCCCAGCGGCGCCCGGGCCCGCAGTGGTGTGAGCGGGCCGCGGCCGTTTGCGGCGGTGGGCGGACTGCAACACGGCATTGTGGAAGACGAAGGTGGGTGAACCCAACAGTGGGAGGACCGGGCAGGCGCAGCATTGCGAACCTGCGATTAGACGGGTGGTGGGGTGCCGTTCAGGCGGGGCTTCTGGCCTGCGGTGGGCCGCCCTCCTGTCGCCCGCCCCAGACCCTCTTCGCTGTTCCAGGGCCTGGTTCCCGGTTGGCGCATGGCACTGACCCCCCCCCCCCCCTTCCCCCGCTCACACCTGCAGGCGAGGCGCAGGCCCACCAGGCCCACCAAGTGTCTCGAGAGCTCCTCGCCCCGACGCGCTCGCAGCCCGTGCCCAGCGCCGCGCCCCCGCTCACGTCCACAGCACGCGACGCGGACAGCACCGCACAGCGCAGCACGCCCAGCACAGCAGCGGGCGGCAGCACCTCTGGCGGCAACGGCGTCTCCTCCAGCTCGACTGCGGCGCGTCTGCCCGCGCGCCTCGCCTCCTTCACCGCATCCTTCCTACACCGCGCCAAACACAGCAGGGCGGCCAAGGACTCGGTCGCAGGCGGCCAGCCGCCCGCCTCCCCGACGCAGCACGGCACGCACTCCACGTCACCGCACGCGGGCCACGGCAGCGGCAGCGGCTACGGCGGTCTGGCGGCGGCGGCGGGCGGGCCACGGCTCGTCGACACGCTGCTGCGAACGGGCAGCAGCGAGATCAACACGGGCACCACAGTCGAACCAGAATCGTCCTACATCACAGTCACAGGCGCCGCCGCCGGCGGCGTTGGCGGCGGCGGCGGCGGGTCGATTTCGAGGGCGCTGGCGCGCAACGCCAGCGCTCACGCGCGCTCCGGCCGTATCCTCACGTCCGGCGGCGGCGGCAGCGCTGGTGGCGGCAGCGCTGGCGGCGGCGTCAGCGGCACGAGCGCGCTCCATGTCAGCAGTGTGCCGCCGCCCCTGTCGTCCGCTTCGACTGCCATTCGCCAGGCGCTCCTCCGTACCGTGTCCTCCCGCCGCGTGTCGTTCGACAACACAGCCGCCAGCAGCGGCGGCGGCGGCAGCGGCAGCGGCAGCGGGCTTGTGACCACCGCCGCCAGTCCGCGCCTTCACCCGCTCGGGCGCTCGGTCTCCCGCAACATTGCGCCCAGCCCGCTGTCGCCTGGCGGCGGCGGCGGCGGCGGAGGCGGTGGCTTGCCGGCGGCCACGTCTACCTCCTTCACGACGAACCGGCCCGCCGCAGCTGGCGCCAGCCGGTCCTTCCGCGCAATGCCGGTCACTGCTGCCGCCGCCGGCGGCGGCCTGGCATCGCCGCCGCCTGCAGCCCTGCCGTCGGCGCCGCCGCGGCGGAGCGCGACCCTCGCCTCAAGCTCCCAGGTCCTGCTGGCGCCCGCCCCCGTCAGCGGCGCCGACGGCGGCGGCGGCGGTGGCGGTGGCAGTGGCGGCGGCATCGGCGGCTTCTTTACGGGCATCCACTCGCTGCTGGGTCTGGCGCCGGCAGCCCATGGGGTCGCCTCCGCCAGCGGCGTCGCCGCCGTCTCGGGCGCAGGGCCTCGGTCGACGCCGGGGCTGCCGCCGTCGGCGGCTGGCGGCTCGCCGCCGCTAGGCTCAAAGGCCAACCGCCGGAGGTCGGCGCTGATGCCGGAGGAGGCTGCCGGCACCGGGCCGCCGCCAACCGCCAACCGCCAGGCCCGCCGACGGTCCGTCATAGAGGTCAGCGGTAACGTCATGGTCCTCAATCCTGGCGCGTCGTACGCCGACCGTTGGGGGGCACTCGACGATGACGGCGACGCTGACGGCACCGGTGCCGGCGCGGGCAGCGGCAGCGGCGGCGTCGCCGGCTGGGCCGGCGGCGGCGGCGGCGGCGGCGACGGCAGGGAGGCCTTCAATGCAGCAGACTTGCTCGCCGACGGCTTCAGGGCCAGTAGCCACCACGTAGCGGGTGCGTCCATCAGCGGCGTCACTGGCATCGGCGGCGGCGGCGGCAGCAGCGGCTCACCGCGGCCTGGGGCCGGCCAACACTACCGCCCGTCGGCGTCATCCGTGGGCGTCGCCGCCGCCGGCGCCGCGCCGTCACAGCGGAGGGAATCCGGCAGTGGCGACCGGTTCGGCGGCGCGAGTCAGGCGCCTCGGAAGCAGCGGTCCACCGGGTTCAGGGCTGCCTCTGGCGGCGCCCACTCTTCGCCCCAGGCCGGCAGCCCCTCCCGCGGAGGCTCCGCGACCCAGCAGCCGCTCTTCTCCCGCCGCAGCCGCCCGACCGGCGGCAGCCGTTACGGCAACGTGGGGCTGGACGACACGCAGGCGCCCGGCCAAGATTCCGGCTCGCAACTGCCGCTGGGCTCGATCGCGGGCGTTACGCCCGTTCCCAGTCAGGAGCTGGAGCATGGCCCGCCTGGCGCGGGCTTGGGCCGCTTTGTTCGCGGAATTAGCTCGCTACTGCGGGCGGACAGCGCCACCAAGCTGCCTGGCGGCAGCAGCGGAGGCGGCGCCGCCGCCGGGTCGCGCCGGCCGTCGGCGGCGCAGCGCGCCGCCACCGGCCCCGGCACGGCGGTGCCGTTCTCTGGCGGCTCGGCGTTCATCGTCTCTGTCACAACCGCCGCCGCCGGCGGCGCCGCCGGCGCGGCCGGCGCCAGCATGCCTGAGGGCCTGGGCAGCCCCGGCACGACGGGCGACCTCACGCCGCTACGCAGCGGCGGGCTGACCAGCGCCGGCGGCGGCGGCGTGCCTGCCTTGCTGCCGCTGTCGCCCAAGTCCCCGGGCAGCCCCGGAGGCTCAGCGGCGCGGCGTCTGGTTCCGGAGCTCGCACGCTCGGCCCGCACCTTGGTCAACAGAGTGCTAAGCACGGGTGGCGGCGGAGGCGGGTCAGGAGGAGGCGGGTCAGGAGGAGGCGGGTCAGGAGGAGGCGGGTCAGGAGGAGGCGGAGGCGGTAGCCCGGCGGCGGCGCTGAGGGGCGAGGGGCGCAGCTCACGGGGGGTGTCGGACACGGGCACCGGGGGCGACGGCAGCGCCCGGCGCTTGACTCGGCGCAGCAAGCGGGAGGGCAGTGCTGGCGAGGTGCTGGAGGAGGAGTCGGGTGGGTCGTGAGGAATGCAAAGAGGGGGATGGGGCGGCCTAGGAAGCGCTGAAGGAGTGCTCTCGCTGGAGGCTTACTGCTACGGTCGGCCGTGAGGACGCCGGGGGCACTCACATGTAGGGCCAGGGCTGGCGGGCGATGATGCTGAGCATTGCCCGGGCTCTACACGGGAGACATCTGTGGGAGCGTGATCGGGCTTCCGTGCTGGGCTTCTTTGGGCTTCCTTGCAGGGCGTGATGTTTAGGCAGGCTCGCATACCGGTAGGGCACGTCGTCAGGCCCTCCCTACGCTGGAGGATGGGGTGCTCAGAGCGCGCGCGCGTCGTCATGTGTTGTGACTACCAGTCTGGGACTTAGCTGTGGGCGTTGCTGTTCGCTTCCTATGCTGGTTTTGTTTTAGGGGGGAGTGGGAGTGGGGAGGAGAGGGGGGAGGTGCCACGCCTGCTGGCTCTACGCTTGGGGCTGAGGATGCTTGAAGCAAGCAGCTAAAGGAGGCCGGGGGCTGGAGCGAGGTGCGGGTTGTGCAGGGCCGTATGCCGTGTTCGTTTGTGCACGCAGTTTGTGGTGCATCACTGGGCCACGTCGTGACTCTACGCTCCTTGGTGCGACGAGGTGGGATAAGGACACGGCATACGGTTATCTGGTGGCATCCCTTGCATCCTTATAAGCCCTAATAAGCGAGCTTGATCGCGTGATCTTCAAGATCAGGTGTCCGCTTGGAACCCTAATAAGTGAGCATGCTTGGGTGATCTTACGCACGTGCCACTGGGTGACAGGTCCCCTGTCCATGAAGACCTACCGGCGGAGGATGGGGCCTGCTGAGCAGTGTCCATTGGGGGGCATGCCACTGCCGATTTGGACCGGCTGGCGTTGATGGGTAACGGGAACGATGATGCGATATGGGATGGACTGCGGGTTCTCAGATGCACAGGCGAGATTGCGGGGAGCGTTTCGATTGGACGGAAAGGGCGGCGGCCAAGGGGAGGGCTTGGGACGCATTCACCCAACGCGGCGGTAGCAGCTTGAAAGCAATGGCCTGTTTTGTTGGCGAGGCGCCGAGTTGTGAAGGGCGGGGGTCACACTGTTGCAATGGGGGCATTGCAGCAAGCACGTAATACTGATTGCGCGTAATTGCTGTTGTTGTTGCACGACAAGGGCATCAGCCGTGAACTCCCATACGGGCCGTGGGCCACAGGGACGTGTGTGTCCAGTTGGCCCCATGTGTCCATGGCGGCTCCACGGGCTCGATGATCTACAACATGAAGGAGCAGCCAATCCGTCTCGGGCTCTCGGCTCGCAAACTGCGCCGCCTCACGGGTCACGGCCTCAGCGGGCTCAGCCCGTACCGGTATCCCCGACGACATCTGCACCTCCCTCCTCCCCCCCCCCTAGCCTGCGCTGCCTCATGGCCTCCAGCTCCCGATCCGGATTCTGTTCCCGAGTTCGCAGTGGAACAGCCATGGGGGGATGAAGGCATGCAGACAAGGTGCAGGTGTGCGCGGTGCAAGGTGCAAGGTGTCCGCGAAGAACCCAAGAACGCCCGCCGCACGGGGCCCGGGGGCCATACCCTGGTCCCATGACTCCCATCGTGCTGAACCGCAGCCAAGGCCGCAAAAAGTACATTTGGTCCACAGCTGGTCACCTGGGGACAGTGTGGACCGTACTTTCAAAGGCGGCGGCAGACTTCGCCACCCATCATTACGCCAACCCACTCCTGATCCCTGAAGTTGATCGCATCACCGGCGAAGCCGTCTCCGTCCCATCCCCACTCCTCCTCCTCCGCCACCGTGCGCACAGCCCTTGCCGCCGGGGCGGCTGGCGCCCGGGTGCGCTGCTGCTGGGGCGGCCCTTCCCTTGGCACGTATCGCTGCGCTGCGGCAACGCGCCCCCGAGTTCTTCACCGGTGCTGTTTCGGTGGCACTCGCGTCCCTGGAGCTCACCGTTGCTCTAAGTGACCATGTCAGTCAAGTCACCATTAGCCAGAGGTCGTTTGCCGGCTGGTGGGATCGCCTGCGCGCTAGCCTCTCAAGAGGCGGCTGATGGTGGTGATGCCAACCTAAGGACACATGGACGGGTCTTGCTGCCTATCCTTTAGTAGTGCCAAGGGAAGGTGCCGTGGACGGCACCTTCCGACCCCAAGCAGGCGCAGCCGGCCTCCCGACGGCCGTGCAAGGCCGTGCCAATACACACGCCCGCTCCCCCCTCCGACCCCTCCTCCAAGCCCTCCGACCTCGCCTCCAGGCCCCAGACAGCAGTTGGGTCCCGACCACCCCCCCTGAACTCCTGACACGCTCAACTGCCCAGCAGCACTCAACTGCAGAGCCTTTACGACTCTTGCTCCCACACGACTCCTAAGGGCTCCCGGTGGCAACCCGTTCGCCCTCTGCACCGCACCCGCCTCCAGGCAACTGCTAACGGCCACCCAGCTACCCTCAAACCGAACGTGCCAGTAAATACGCATGACATATCCCCGTGGGCAGGCGTGCCTTGCTCTGGGCCCTGGGCTGCTCGGCGCCTGCCAGGCTCCGGGCGCCTTCTGGCCTTGGTCAATCCCAGGGTTGGGGTGGGGTTAATATAGACAACGGGGCGAATCGCACCCCGTGGCACAGGGCATGCGGGACATGTCCTGAGATGTACCCCTGTGACTTCGACCAACGCAGGTGCGCAGGGCGCTCCCTGCAGCGACCCGTGCACGCACGAGAGTCTACGGAACTCAAAAGCTTCTGCGGTACTCCGCCGACGAAACCATACATGTTCACAGTGTCCTGCTTCACCCCTGCTGAAACGCAAAGCCCGCCGATGAGTACAATTGCGAGCTATGCAACAGACAGAGTCACATATAAAGCACGTCGGAACTCGGCACGCCGTGGCGCCCGGATGGGTACTCCGCGTAGTAAACTGGGCCAACCCGAGGAGTGGCACCGTGTTGACACGCCAGTACGCTAGATCGACAATAGGACCAGAAACTCACCAGCTGTGACCTTATCGCGGCCTAGCGTCTCTTACGCTGGAGCTGGAGGTCCTCAGTAAACTCTGCATACGGAGCTGCACGGAGCCGTAATCGGGCTCAACCATGTCCGTTGGAATAAGCTAGCTTGCCCACGGGCTGGTGCCGAGACCGGCGAGGTCGCGTTAGGCGATGGGCGGGTGCTTGAGCTTGGGTGCTTCACTCCCTGGGGAGCAGGCACACCGGTCCAGAGTTCCTCCTCGAGATGGAGACCACCAGCCAGCGCTGGTGAGGGATGGACTTGTCTGGCGCGGGCGGGGGCTCTGAATGGAGCAAGCAGTCCTGACGCCGAACGACCCCTTTAGACCTTCCTGAGACTTAAGTTTGGCGTTGACCCTGTCTGACAGCGTTCATCGGGCTCTCCACAGGCGGGTGACGAGCCTCAGGCGTCTCCGCAGTCTCCGCGGACTTCCCCGCCAGAAGCATGCCTCGTTGGCCTCAAGGTATGCGCATGTTTGCAATGAACCTGGGCAGTCGTGCCTTTGTGTTGTCCCGCTCGCCGGCGCCCCGACCGGCTGAGCAACTTTTTGGTGCTCGCATCGCAGCTGCACGGCCTCGCGGCTGCGGGCGACACCTCCAGCTGTGGAATGTTCTTCAGCCGGCTTGTGCTGGCCCGAGGTCACATTTTGGCCGGCGTTTTTGAGGGGATTTTGACCCCGGCGGCTGCCCAGTTCTGCTGCGAGCACATGTGGGATGCTTTCGCACAAGCGGCGAGCTCGTGGCAGCAAGCTCCAGCAGCGGCAGTGGTGAGACGAGTGAAAATGTGGTGACCCCGGGTCACCGTGTGTTCGTGCCAGCCCCTGTCAGGGCCCGGTGCTGGAGCGTTAGTCTGCGGCTTGTGAATTAACATTCGAAAACCCTCACTTGCCTCATCCTGTGCTCCCGCTTTTCCCAAAATCATGTTCCAGCTTCGAGCTCTGGACCGGAGCTTCCTGGCCAGCTCACAGCTGCCGCTGGAGGCTCGCTTGGCCAGCGGATGCTCGGCCACGCTCGTCCACATCGACCTCAACGCTCGGACGGTGACGGTTGCGACCGTTGGAGCCGGCGGCTGCGTGGGGCTGGGCAGCGGCGGCGCAGACTCGGATCGCGGCAGCGGCAGCGCCAGCGGCAAGAGCGCTACGGGCAGCGGCTCACCCAGCGGCAGCGGCAGTGCCGCCGGCTCGTCGGGTCAGCTGCAGCAAGTGCGGCGGCGACGCGGAGGGCTCCTGGGCCGCCGGCGTCGAGGGAGCGGCGCCGCCGGCGTAGTGGCGGCCCTGGAGGTGGCTCCGGGCCGGCCGCACCCCCAGAATCTGCGGCTGGGCTGGGGCCCCGACGCCCGGCGGCCAGGTCGCGTGGCGACGGTGGAAGTCCCGAGCGAGGACGCCAGGTGGGTGACGAGGGTCTGCACAGAGCGGCCTGGGCCGCTGCGCGCAGTGGGCTTTCCACCTAGGCGCCACTACTGTGCTCGAGGGCCTGAACCGCGACCCCGCTGACCGCGACCTTGCTCCGCCCGCCCGCGCCCCTTCCCTTTCCACGTCGCCCTCCTCCAGGCGGGCGTTAGCCTCCCTTGTGGCCCGCATCCAAGCAGCGCTGGCGCCCACGCTCCCCGCTTCACTCAGCCTAGCCTCGGACGTCTCCTCGTCGCCGGCGGCCTCGCGCGCCTCCGCGACGGCCAGCTCCGGGCCTGGAGCCGCCCAGGCGTCTGCACTGGGCTTTGGCTGCGCCAAGGATGCCCTGCTGGTGGCGGCATTCAATGCAGCGCAGGTGGCGGCGGGGGCGTCGCCGCAGGGCCGCTTCGCGCCGCCCGGCCGCCTGCAGTGCAGCTGCGAGGTTCGCGTCTCCACACGCGCCCTGGTCCCCGAGGACGAGTGCCTGGTGGTGCTAGTGGGGAGCGGCGGCGGCAGCGGAGCAGACAGCAGCGAGGCGGCTTCCGCCACCACAACCGCGGCCGCGCCGCCGTCGCTGGCGGCCCGGTACGCGCGCCTGAGCGCCGCCAGCACTGGGAGCGCCGCCAGCGGGGCCCTGGCGGCGGTGACCAGCACGAGGGGCAGCGGCGACGGAGGCGGTGTGGCGGCGGCTCTCAGCGCAGCGGATGCGGTGACGCTGGCAGCGGCGGTGGCGGCGGCTACGGCCGACGGGGCGACACGGTCGGGCGCCACGACTGCGGTAGGTCTGGGGAGAGCCGCATGCGCCCAACCCTAACGGGGGTTGTCGAGCCCTGGCCTAACCGGCCCTAGCCTTACCGGCCTTAGCCTTGCCGGCCCTAGCCTTGCCGGCGCTAGCCTTACCGGCCCTAGCCTTACCGGCCCTAGCCTTGCCGGCGCTAGCCTTACCGGCCCTAGCCTTACCGGCCCTAGCCTTACCGGCCCTAGCCTTACCGGCCCTAGCCTTCTGCAATCTTTTTCGCTGGTGGCCCCTCTCCGCTGTATCCCGGCCGTGTGCCCTGCTCCTGGCTGAGCCTTCTGTCGTGGCCCGGGCCCCCAACGTCGCCCTTCGCAGAGTACCGCTGAGCGCTCCTCGGGCAGCACCTGGGGCTCAGGCGCCGCCAGCGGGACCGATCCCGCCTCCGCCGCTAACCGCTCCAACCGCATGGAGGTGCTGTACGACAGCCTGGCGGCGGCGGAGGACCAGCTGACGGCGGCGGCGGCGCGCTCACTCCGCGCCAGCAGCGGCATCTCGGCCGCTGCCGTCGGCGACGGCCGGGACGCAGGCGGCGACGGCCTCTGCGCATCCAGTCCAGGGGAAGACGGGGCTCAGGCGGTCGCGGCATACGCACTCGCGGCGGCAACGGCGCGGAGCCGTACGACAACGACTGCAACGACGGCGCAGCCCGGCGCTGCCGTGTGCCTTGCGCTCTGGCTGGACTGGGGCCCGCCCGCCGCAGCCGGCACCGGCGGCGCCGTCGCGCTGGCCGCCGCCGCCGCTGCCCCGGGAGGCACGCTGGCTCAGTCACACCCGGCCATGCCCTCCGTGCTCCGTCGCTGGGACCTGGCCCGAGGCTATTGCCGCTTCCTCGTGGCTCGGCGGCGGCGGCTGCAGGCGGCGTGGCACACGCTGGCGGCGCAGCTGGCAGCGGCGCCGCCGACGCCGGCGCTGCCGACGCCGGGCGCCGCCGTCGAGGTCCAACGGACGCCGTCGGGCATGTGGACGCCAATGACGCCTGCGGCGCTGCTGGCGGCGGCGCCAGGCTCCGTCGAGTCTGGCGGCGGCGCGGCGGCGACGAGTAGCTCGGCGGCGGCGGGCGCGCTCGGGATGCGCACCACGTCCTTCACCAACCGGGCTCCAGTCATGATGGAGTTCGTTGAGTCGGTTGCAGAAGATGCTCCTTCCGCCCTTGACGCACGGTTGGGTGTTGGGCGCAGCCAGCCCGACTCGGCATGCGCCTCAGGCACGGGCGCGTCTGTCATGGCGAACGCCGCACGCATGGATGAGTCAACGTCGTACTGCCAGACGCCGGGCATTCGCTCGTCCCAGGCGGCGTACGGCAGCGGGCTGCTGGTCCAGCCGCTAGGCGACGACGAGGACGAGATCGAGCTGGGGGACGCGGAGGAGGTGGCGGCGGTCGCTGCCGCCGCTGCTGCTGCCGCCGCCGCCGCCGCCGGCATGATGGTCGGCGGCGCCTTGGCCGTGCAGCGCTCAAGCAGGTCAAGCCCTAATCTAGGGCGGCCTGATGCCGCCGCCGCTGCCGCCGCTGCCGCCGCGGTCGTTGGTGCAGGTTCCGCCGCTGCCGCCGCTGGCCTGGACGACGACGGCGCCGCCAGCTCCGGAGCGCTGGCCCTGAGCCGCGGCTCCGCCGCCGGCGGCGGCATCGACTGGTCGCTGGTCATGACGGCGGGAGGCCAGAGCGCCGCCGCTGCCGCCGCCGCCGCCGCGCTGGGGGCGCAGGGCAGCGTCAGCGGCATGTCGGCGCCCGAGAACTCCGCCGGCCACACGCCCATCCCTTCAGGACCCAACCGGCTGCCGCCTATCAGCACCGGCACCGGCACCGGCGGGGAGCGCGAGCCGCACGGCCTCTCCATCGGCAGCGTGGCCGCAGCCCACCGCCAGCGGCTGATGCTGGGCAACGCTTCGCCCGGGACCTCGGCCCTGCCGCACTCCCCACACGCGCCAGGCGTGGGGGCGGTCTTCTTCCCTCGGTCCACCGTGGCCATGCCGTCGGCCGCCGCGATCTCGGCGGGCTCGCTGAACGCGGCCAACGCGGCGGCGGCGATGGTGGGGGGCCCGCGCAAGGACACGCCGCTGGCGTCGGCGGGGCGAGGCAGCACGGCGTTCGCAGGGGAGGTGCTGCCGCCAGGTGCGTGTGCGTGACTGCGCGTGCTTCCGTCCCTCGGCTCTTGCCCTGTCACCCGCTGGGCCTGCTGTGTGCTGCGCCGACCTGTCGGTTGCTTCGTCTGGTCTGGCCCTGGTTGCTTCGTGCTTGCCAGCATGTCATGGTTCCAGCACCGACGTCTGTTTCACCCTGTGCCCGGGCAGGCTCGCGTACGGCGCGAATGTCGGGCGACAGCGATGGCTCCGAGCCGCTGGACGAGCTGATCTCAGAGGATCTGCCGCAGCTGCGGATCGAATCCACGGCTGAGCTGGCGGCGCTCATGGCCGAGATCGTCATCACGGAGGACGGCGAGGTCGTACAGACAGGATCGGAGGGCGGCGGGCGCGGGTACGGCGGCGGGCGGCTCGTCCACGCCCACCACCACCACCACGGCAGCGCGGCGGCCAACCGGCGGCCGCTCAGCCGTCAGGGCAGCAGGGGGTGGCAGCCGCGCCTGGCCATTGTGCGGGAAGACGCCCGCGAGGTGTGTGCGGGGCCTGGGTACGGCTCCGGGCTAGGGCACCCAGGCGCTAGGTCTGGCCAGCTGTGGTGCTCTAGTGGTATAGGCTGCAGCTTTGCATGCTGGGGGCTGCAAAGTGGCGAGGGTCGCAGAGGCAGCTGCTGGGCTGCCGGCTTGGCTCCCCCTCTGCGCCGCATCCCGCTCAGCAGGGCAGAATGCCCCCAGCACCCCAGACAATTCCAGCTCCCGCGCGCACACCATCGGCCCCGCCCCTCCCTCAACCCCCGCCCCCTCGCCCCGCCCCTCAGGCCAACCCCTCCATGTCCGCCTCCCAGTCCGTCAGCCAGTCGCAGCTGCTGCCCTCCGACCCGCACCTGCGCTTCCCCGCCATCTCGGAGGAGCGCGCCTCCAGCCAGGGCTCCAACAGCAGCACCACCGTGGAGCACACGCAGGTGCGGCTTCTGACTTGTGGGGTTCGCTGTGCTCGTTGATTGCGCATGTGCTCAGCACTCGGGTGCGGGCGTGTGGTCGCGTGTGGGCGGTTGTTGCCCACGACCGAGGGGCAAGGGTTGTGGGCACGACACTGGGGCGGCTATAAGGGCCAGACGTTGGCCGGCTGGTACCGGGCCTTCCAGTAGGGCTAGCGAAGCGCACAAAGCGTGCAGCCGCAAACGGCGATCCGTCAGGGCTCAGATCCGAACCCTGCTGCTGAGGATGAGAGTACTGCTGCTGCTGCTGCTGCTGCCGCTGCTCTGGCTCAGCTGGCTTCATACTCATCCTGGCCTGCCCACCCGACCGTGTTTCGCCACCCACAGGGCAGCAGCTCGGAGCGCAGCAGCCCGCCCAACTCCGGCACCAACCGCCCGGGCCCCGGCACCGGCCTGGGCGAGGGCAGCGGGCAGGGCACGCCCGCCACCGGGAGCGCGGGCACCACCCCGAGCAGCAGCAGCGAGGAACCGATCGGGGCGGCCGGGGCTGCCAGCGACTTCGAGCCCGCCACATTCGCGCCAGTGGCCGCAGCAGCGGGGGCGCCCGCTGTTGACCCCTCCACCTCCGCCACACCAGGGGCAATGGTAGCCGCTGCAGAGGTGCTAGCGCAGGCGCCGGCGCCGTCGGTGACGCCCAGGGACGTCGCGGCCTCCTCCCCGGTGTCGCCATTCATCTCTGAGCTCGCTTCGCCGCTCACTGGAAGCGCAGCTGCAGCGTTGCTCTCAGGCCGGGAAGGCGAACGCGCCGCGTGTACAGGCGTCGCCACCAGCGCACCGCCCACACAGCCGCTGGAGTCGTACGACTCGGCAACCCGGCCTGTCGCGTCCTCCACCGCGCCAGCCAGCGCTGCGCTCCTGGCGGACGTCCTGCACGACCTCATCCCCTCTCTGGACCGGGAGCGGATGGCGGACGAGGGCCTGCCTCGCGCCAGCATCAGCGGCGTGGTCATCATTGGGTCCCAGTCCAACACGGCCAGCCCCTCCCGCCCCCGCACCATGTCCCCCGCCATCGCCGGCTCCTCGCCGGCGGTCCGACGGCTCTCACTCTCGGGCACGGCGGCGGCGGCCGCGGCAGGCGCGCGCTGCAGCCCGGGCAGCCCCTCAATGCCACCGCGGCGGTCCTCCCGCGGTGCGTCGGCATCAGTATCTGCGGTTGCGGTTGCAGCCGGCGTGATCGTCGCCTCCACGCCAGCTGGCATCCGGGTCGGTGGAGGCAGCAACAGCAACAGCGGCAGCGGGGCCGACATGGCCCTCACGCCGCCGGCAGCCGCATCGGCCAGGGCGCAGGCTGTGGTTGCGGCAGCCTCCGCTGGCGCTGGCGCTGGTGGAGGGGGTGGCCGCCATGTGCCCAGTCATGGGGGCCGCACCAGCGTCCGGTCCCATTCCTCCACGGGCCTTGCCTCGGGTGTCTCGTCCCCATCCAGGGAGTCGGTCATGGGCGCAGGGACCGGTGGCCGCAGCACTGCTGCAGCGGCAGCGGATGGCATGGGGGACGGCGAGGGGACGCGCTGGCGCGGCCGCGGCCGTGGGAGCCGGGACCGCCCAACGCTCGGCATGGTGGGCCGGTCCCAGTCAGCCCTGGTGGCCCGCACCCACCATGCCCTGTACCCTGGACACGCCAACAGCGGGCCCCGAGAGCACACCCACCATGCCCACTCCCATCACCACCACCATCAACACGCCCACCCGCATGGCGGCACCGGAGCGGCCATGTCGTCGGGTAGCAGCACTGTTGCCCGGCGCTCGGGCACTGCTGATGTCACGCCCGCCCCCGCGCTCACTGGTGCCCCCGGCTCCGACGCGGGCACGGCAGGCATGCTGGACCGGTCCTGGTCCGTGGGCTCCACCAGTGGGCCGCTCTACAGCCTGCTGCACTCGACCCTGTCCAAGAGCTCCATCACCACTGCCACCGCGGTGCCCACGCCCGGGTGCACCTCGACCCAAGGGTCCGGCATGCGCCTGCCCATGCTGGGCATCGCCAGCATGTTGAGCGGGCCGCCGCACACGGCAAGCGTTGCGGGCGCCTCGGTGGGAGGCGGCGCGACGAGCCCAACGCGCGCCAGCCCCAACGACGCCAGCCCCCACCCGGTCAGGGGCACGAGCGCAGCGCTGGCGGGCATCAGCATGAAGTCGCTGCCGCGCACGCTGTCTCCTGCCACACTGGAGGGCTCAGGTGGCGAGACGGCTCAGGCGTCTGGCGGGCAGCCCCCCGTCGTGGAGGCTGCTTCGGCCGCAGGCGATGCAGCCAACGCCAGTGGCTCCAGCGGCTCTGTAACGCCTGATGCAGCTGCCGCAGAAGCGCAGCCCATCTTCTCTGCAGGCCTGACACGGCTTGCGGCACCTGCCTCAGCTCCTCCGCTAACGTCAAGCTCACTGGGGCAGGCTTCACGGCCAGAGCCTGAGCGCCAGCTCCACGCACCCATCCTGGCCATGCCGATGTTGAGCGGCGGTTCTGCAATGGCCGGCGCCGGCATGGATCCAACGGCGTATGACGAGACGGGCGTTGGCGTGCTGCAACGCACCTCGGACACCCGCTCCGATGCTTCGGCGGCCTGGAACAGCACCTCGGCCTGGACGCACTCGACGCGGACGACCTCGGCCTTCACGGACACCTTTGGAGGCGTCGGCGGCAGCAGCCGCGTAGGTCGTCTCGGGTCGGTGAACCCGGGCAGCACAACCAGCAGCGCCCTGGGCCTGCACGCAGGCGGCCACGTGATGAGCCTCAACACGGCAACGCTCCCCACCTACGGCGGGACCATTGGTGGAGGCGGCGGCAGTGGCGCGCCCATGGGTGGCGGTCACCAAGGTGCCTCCAGTGCAGCAGGCGGTGCGGCCGGCATGGACACGACGTCAGCCCTGCTTGGCATGGGCATCGGCCTCCGCCCCGCCTACTCCTCCGTCTCGGGCCTCCTCGTGACGGCTGACGCAGCGGCGACCGGGTCCAACACACAGCTGCTGGTGCAGCTTGGCGGAGCCCCGCCGTCGTCGTCGCTGTTCAGCCCGCCCTTGGCCCAGCGTGCGTTCGCCACGGGCGGCGGCGGCGGGCCCCAGGTCGCTGGCAGCGGCGCAGGGGCCGGCTCCAGGCTGAGCCCCACGGCTGCCCAGGCGCAGCAGCTGCGTGAGTCAGTTCTCGCCGGTCGCATCGGCAACCTGCCGTACGAGCACCCGCCGCGGCAGGCGCTGTCCATGCACCAGCTGCAGCTCGCGCCCGGCTCCGACCCGGCCCACGGGCAGGACGCGTCCGCTGCAGCAGGCCAGCGCAGCATGATGACAGGCGTCGGTGCCGATGCTGGCATGGTCACGGTCTCGGCCTCGCCCAACACCTCCGGGTCGCAGTTCATGTTCCCGCAGCCGTTCCTGGGGGCCTCGGGCATGTACGACGCTGGTACGGGCCCAGGCCCGGGCCCGCTCCTGGCGCCCGGGCTTGGCGGCCAGGGGCCCCTGCCGGGCCACGCAGCGCTCATCCAGCTCCAGGCCGCCGGCACCGACTCGCCCTCATCCAGCAGCAGCGCCCTGCTCCCCGGCCCGCCCCACCTTCCCCATCACCACAGCGCCTCGCACGCCTCCAACCTCGGCCCGCTGCTCATGCCGGCAGCGTCGGCGTCGTCCGCGGCGGCGGCGGGCCCCGTTGGCTCAGCGCGAGAGGCGGCTGGGAGCGGCCGCCCTGGGAGCTGGCTCGGGCGGGCGGGGGCGGACAGTGGTGCAGGCACGCACCGCCGGGATGGCCAGGAGTAGGGGAGCATGCCATGAAGGGGCCCTGCCCGGGCGCCCTAAGGTGTGTGTTGCTTTTGTGGTGGGTGGCTCGCTCGGCCTGTGGCCCGCGGCCCATGGGGTCAGACTCCGAGTGCAAGCTGTCCGGCTGTCCGGTGGTGTGGGTGTCAGTTCTGCCAGCTTGAGCGGCCAGACAACAGTGTTCAACGCAACGACTGAGGACGCCACGGTGATCTGACCCAAGAGCAAGCACAATGGCAATGTTTCAAGGAGGTGGGACGCTGCTGCAGTATGCGAATAAGCAGCGGCATATAATCTGATCTACGCAGTCGTGGGGTTGAAAGGTGCCGGGAGAATCTTTCGCGCCTCAGTTTCGATGCAATACTGAGACGATATCGCGGGGTTCATACCATTGTCGGCTCATGTCTCCAGGTTGGACGCAGGTTAGGCCCTAAGGATGCCCTGGTTCGTTTAAACCAGGGCCGGTGGTTGGGCCTGGATCCCTTCCCCCTACGTTCTCCTAGCCCCCCCCAGCATCGGAGGAAGTGAGCAGGGTTTTGCCCGCTTGTCCGAATCTGGAGCAGGCATCCGAGCCTTGCAAAACCGCTCAACGGAGCCAGCGGCGCAAAGTGCCGCGGCTTCCTCGTCTGGGAGCTGCAGTCCGGGCACCGGATGCATTAGCAGTGCCCTGTGACGCGGTTTGTGGAGATTAGATTGCTGAAATGACAAGTCATACAAGCTGGGTCTTGGTTAACGGGGTATCAGGACTATTTGACTTTGGTGTGCTGTGCGTGGCCAAACGCGCGACATACATGCGCTCGAGACGTAGTGTCTATGCTGCGTGATGCGGCCCAACTATGCTCCTGAACTCATGTGCTGGCGGTGCAGGGTTGCCTGCGCTCTTGAGATGTAGGGTTACTGATGTGGTGCGTTCAATAAATATGCGGTCCCCAAGTCCAAGGGAGGAGACGGCTTACTTTGTTTGGCTTCACCAGGTCGACCTGAGTACGGCGGCGACCAAAGCCCTGCTTAATTCGGATGAGCTTCGACGTTGTTACCGTGTTGCTGGCAGGCTCGTCTGGGGCTTATGAGTGCGCTTGCGGATCGTGATGCGATGGGGTGTTGTAGGGGATTCATATCCGTGAGCTGTTGCTACCGGTGCTGGTATGGGTGCTGCATGGCCTATGTGTGGGCTCAAGCGCGCGTGTATGGCAATGCACGCGAAGATATGCTGGCAGGTGTGGCGTGTGCAGGCGAGAGGGCTCGTCCAGGACCCCAGGTGAGGCCCCCTTACGTCGGGGCCTCTTGTGATCCGGCCCTCGGCGTTTAGGGCACTGATCCCTGGTGTAGGGGCCCGCAACATGCAACACGGGTGACTGCACCCAAAAGGCAGGGAACCCGGCTGAGAGCTTTACCCCGCGAAGCCGGCAGCACTGGAACTGCCCAACTGTCAACGGCAGGCCTGGCCCATAGTGTATTGCGGGCCAGTAGTGCGCTGTGTGCTGCTCTTCCTATACCGGGGTACATGGCTCCCTTTCCCTATGAAGTACGACAAGCCAGGACCGCTACAGACGGCTGGAGGGTTGCAGAGGACAAGCTGATTTAGAGTGTACTGCTGCGTCACCGTTTCTTGGTTGTTGCCCGCCTGGCGGCGATTCATTTAGATCAGTCGACGGGGACGACTCTAGGCAAGGGGATTGGGGTGCGGGCATGTAAGGTGATACTGGTGAAGGCCACGTGCATTTCTTGGGCTGGGCAGGGCTGCTGTCTGCAGGGTCAGAACTTAGAAGCGACATGCCTGTGCCAACCGTATATATATGAAGGCAATGCCTGTGGTAGGCGTTCAAGCGCCTGCACAGACAGGTCTGGACAGCCCAAGAGGCCAGCCCGAGGTTCGTTAGAGCGGCTCAGGACAACCAGCGCTGAGTGAGGATGGGGCGGACCCGAGAAGCCCGAAAAACTGTGGCCGCGGAGAGATAAAGCAAAAGCGACCACGGTGGGACTCGAACCCACAATCTTCGCCTACATCCATACTAATCGGAGAGCGACGCCTGATCCATTAGGCCACGCGGCCTGCCGTACACGTCAACGTGTGGAATTTTACTGAATTTGAATCGTAAATTGCCGGCCCGAAAGGAGCGCGCCAGCGACCCAGTGACATCAGGCACTCGGGGAACGGTTCGCCTCGGGAGGGGCCCGAGCTCTCACCCGGAGCGACCCACTTTCACTAGCACGTCCTTGAGCCACGCCGCGCTCCATAGACTAGTAGCCTGTAGCCTCTGTGACACGACCATGGCGGCAGCAGCCCTGCGCTCGGGCGCGAGGGCGCTGCTGCGGCCGGCGCTCGCCCGGCGCAGCCTCCTCACAGTGCGCAGCAGCTTGCCCCTCGCCGCTGCCGCCAGCAGTAGCACCAGCAGCAGCAACAGCAGCAGCACCAGCAGCAACCGAAGCTCCTGGTGCTGGCTGCTTGGGGGCGCTGCTGGGCTCGGGCTCGGGCTCGGCGGCCCAGGCGCAGCCCATGCGGGCGGCTTTTCAGAGAGCTGGGTCCCTGGGTCGGACGCGGAGCTGTCCCCCATTGAGAGGGAGCACCGAGACCTCGCAGCCCGCATTGGTATCATGGTTACCAGGCTCAGTCAGCCGCTGCCCCCGGAGCACGAGATGGCCGAGCTGGCGGCCGGTGCAGGCATTGAGACTCGGACCAGCCAGAGCCGAGGCACAGTCCGCCTCAACCCGCACCTGCTGCCAGGGATAGCTGAGGCAGCGGGCTGGTTCGATGTGCCCTACATCGAGACCCGGGCGTCCGATCGGTCCATGATTGCAGCAGCAGCGGAGGTGCTCTCCAAGGACACCAAGAGGCGGGACCTCCCACTCCCGCCCTGGGCTGTCAAGATCTACGCCGCCATCTCCTCATCTCACTTTGACCTGGTGAGCCCTGAACCACCTTGTTCCCTGGCAGTGCCCCCCGCCGGTGTAGCTAGGGAGAAGGGAGTTGTGGGACTGCCCCTCATGTGCATGGCCGTACATGGCCGTACATGGACTGGCCCGCGTGGAAGCGGGCGCGGGATGAAGCGTGGCAGCGCAACAGCAAGGCGGAGCAGCAGTGGTACCGGGGTGGGATGGCCGGCCCGCCCCCGGCACACCTCCTGCCTCAGTGAGGGAGCCTGGCGGGCTCATAGCTAGGTGGTATGCCGTACATCCGGATCCGAATCAGATCCAGAGACCAGGTGTGCCTTAGACCGTATTTAGATTACATGTCTTTGGACAATGACCGGCCAACGGGGTGTGGGACGCTGAGGTGAGGTGAGGGGTCAGTCGGCGGGGGCAGGGGCAGGGCAGCGGGCGGGGTCCGCGAGTGGGGCGCAGCGGGTGGCTCGCCGGCTGCGTGCGGCTTTAAGAACTGGGGCGGGCTGTAGGGCTCTAGGCGCTCGTAGGTCTCAGCGGTGCTTGGAGAAGGCCTCGTGAAGGGGCCCCTCGGGGGGCGCGCTAGGGGCCGTGGGGAGCCTGGACGGGGCGGGGTCTGAGCTGACCCTTGCTCCAAGGCAGGGTCAGCTTGGCAGCGCTGGCGCAAGCGGGAAGGCGTCAGAAATGTCTGAGGGTGCCCCCAGGGGCAGTTAGGCCGGAGGGGATTGGCGGAGAGAACTCGGGCTCCTCCTCCGTCCGCCAGGGTCCTCCCCGTGCCCGCACTGCCCCCTGCCCGCCTTGCAACGCCATCAACTTGGGGCTGGGAACAGTGACACCTAAGCGGGACAGCGGAGGCAAGCTTGGGTCCGCTGGCTAACTTGGGTTATTATTGATAACGGGGCGTAGTGCTGCGGTGACTGGCGTCGCATTATGTTGGCCGACGCAGAATGCCTGTGCCTGTGAACGGGGTCCGCTAACTTGGGTCCGCTGGCTGGCTGGACGAATATGGGCAAGGCAGGGCCGCTACTCGGGGGTGTGAGTGGCCAGAGCCACCAGGAATGCAATAGGCTCCTTCCCCACACGACGCCAGCCGCTTAGGGGTGGGAGGCTAGCACCGGGGCCGTGAGGCGGGCCGGGGCCGGAGGCGGGCTTGGCCAATCCCGCCGGCTGGACGAACACAATCGTGCCGTATCCCGTCGCATCGCCGTGGTTGCGGCCATCCAACCTCAGTAGCGCCCGCAGCCTGTACCGTCATGTGTTTATTCTACCCCTGACTTGTGCAGGGCTTGCGCGTGACGAACCCATTTCGATTTGGTGTGGGCTAAGTTGCAGAGAGAACGGCCTGTAGCCTTGTATACATCATTTGCTTTAACGTCAGTGCTCTGCCGTGCTGGGATGACGCCTGCTGGTGAAGATGCCGCTCAGAACGGTACGCCCGGAGCCGGTGGCAACGCACCATAGTGGCTATTGACGGTCAAATGTGTATGTCTACCACATTGAGCAGCTGGTGGGGCCGCTCGTGTGTGGTGTGCGCTCGCGGATTGCCGTTGAGCCGCGCATCTCTCGGCCCACGGGGCGCGCATTTGTAGCTCCGAAGGCGTAGGCATGAGCATCACATCAGCAGCAGGCCCTATCACGTTCGTGCCCTATCGCTGTCCGCCGACATTCCCGCAGGCATGGCGGCATGTATCAGCGGTCCTCAGGCGTCCGACCCGGCGACGCTGACTCCACCCGCGTCCTTACTCTTGATGGCACCGGTTACTGCAGCGGCGGCGGCGGCATCGACTGCCCCGGCCCCAGCGTGCCTCGGCAGCAGCCTCAGCTGGAAGGCACAGCCTGTGGGCGACGCCAGGACGGAGCCGCTGCCGTCGCCGCCGTCGCCATCAGTAGCAGCGGGTCGGCTGGCCACAGCCCCACCGCCGCAGGCGCTCGACTCCGCCGCGCCGGTGCTGCCGGCCGCCCCCGCTCTATCAGCAGCGGGCGGCACAGACCCGTCGTCTGTCAGCCGTGCGGCTACCTTCGCATCGGCGCTGCTGCCCCGGGCCAGTGCGACCCCGGGGCCTTGGATCCAGCAGGATCTGGCGGGCGGTATGGACGCCTGGATCCAGGAGCACTTTGGCTTGAGCTTTGAAGCCGGCGAGGTTGCTGACGTGGCGGGTAGCACCCGCACCGGTACAGCGCTTGTGGATTGGGCGCCCGAACCCTCTAGGGCTCCTCAGGCCCCAAAACCGCAAACTGCTGCGGCCGTCGAGGAGTACGCCGCTGCCAGCCGTCCGCTGCAACAGCTGCTCCCGCCGGAAGCCCCCACGGGTAGCACGCGTTCCCTATTCGAGAAGGCGGGAGCGGTTTGGCTGGCACCAGGGCCAATGCTCCAGAGCACCGCAGTGACACGCGCCGAGGGCGTTGCCCGTGGCTTGGCTGCCGGCCCCTGCGCCTGGGACGGCGGAGTGGCGGAGGACGCCCGCCTCACCGTGGGCGGCAGGAGGGCGACGGCCCTGCAGGCCTGGGCGCGTGATGCCCTGCCGGTGTGGGATGCCGGCTCGGCGCTGGACTGTGGGGGCGGAGCGGGGAGGGGAGGCAGGGGCGTCAGCTCATACTTCCTGGCTGAGGGAGGTGCGGAAATCGCACCTGGAGGCGCTTCGCCGCGGGTCCCCGTCGCAGCGGGGAGACCGGATGCAGAGCTGTTCCTGTGCTTGGATGCGCCGGTGAGTGTGTTTGCGTCACGAAGGAAGGACTGGAGCAGGTCTAGTCGGCCGCGAGGTTCTGTCCTCGGATGCCCCGCTAGCCCACCTCCCAAGCCTCGGGCCACTGAAGCATGCCGCTCCTGCCCCGCTCATTCCGCCGGCAGCGCCTTTGCTGCAGCCCCGGGATCCCGCCGACCTCTTCCTCCACGCCTGGGCCCGGAGCGGGCCCGGGTGTCCTGAGGTCTTCCTCCACGCCTGGGCCCGGAGTGGGCCCGGGGGCCCCAAGCCCTGGGCCAGGGGCTGCCCGCTGTACCAGCGGCAGCAGCAGCCCTTGCAGCGCCTTGTGCGGGCGCCTCCATGTCACCGACTGCAGCAGCAGCAGCGCTGCCGCAGTGCTCCTTCTGACTGCAGCCTCCAGGAGCAACGACGATTCGGCTTCCCGGCCGCTCGAGCCGCAGCACGCATCGCAGCAGCACTTGCGCTCGGCAGCAGAGGCCGCACGGCACGACACGGATGGAGGCGACGCGTTCGTGGTGCTGCCTAGGGCCGGCCCCTCGCCGCTGCTCCAGGCGGTTTTCGACCTGATGCCGCCGGCGCCCCCACATGGGGGCCACAGGGGCGCTCGGCGGCAGGGCGGAAGTGCTCCCAGCCCCGCGGCTGACGGGCTGCTGGGCGGCGACGGGGTGATTGATACGGCCCATGGCTGAGTCGTGCGTGCGGCGCTTTGTTACGGGGCCACCTGCCAGGCTTGCCGCGTCCCAGCCGCGTCCCAGCGGCGAGATGACTAGCAGTGCTGGGGCCAACAGGCAAGGGCTGCCCCTACCTGTGCGCGCCGCTGTTTCCGTGCGTTGCGTGCACATGTTAGTTGTATGGGGAAAGTACCGGTATTGTTGGGCATGACATTCTCTGTCTTCCAAGGTCATTGGAGGCCAGGGTGCGTTGTCGAGTAAGATTTGAGGCAACAACTTGGGCTGTTGTACGACGCTGCGATACCGGTAGCCTGATCCTCATTCAATCTTCAACTTCAATGGGTATGTACACCGAATGCACAAGTAGTGAAGGTTGCCGGGCTTTGTCTTTCTGATTCTGATCAGAACTGGTACGGCGGGAGTCTGCCTGTCCTGTATGCGCCGCGCACTGGGGAGGTTATTGCCGTAATGGTTATTCGTGAACGGTGTGCGTCCTTCTGCTCAACTGCAAGCTGCGGCATTGCTCACACACTGTGCCGTGAAGCACAACTCTTATGCATTGTTGAGGGCCGCAGCGAAAGGGCCGAAACGAACCTCATGTCTTGTGTGCTGTGGGAGGGGAGGCACTGTGCAAAGGTCCATGGGGGTTGGGTCACACTGAAGGAGTGGGGTCGGCAATTCCGCTGGGCTGAATGTGTCGAACGGTGCGAACGGTTGGGTGGTTCATATTGAAGGGTGGCCGGGTGCAGCGGGCTACGGCGTGGCGCCCTCAAGCGGTGCGGTGGGGCGGAGGCCCGGTGTAACGGTAGGATTCCTGCCCAGGCATCAACCAGTGCACAGTACCTCTTGTTACACCCGGGGACTCAGGGAGTGGGGGGGGGGTATTGGCGCGTCAGGACTGGACGTGGGCAAGATTGCGCATTGATCGGGTATACGGTACCCGACGGGGGGGGACGGTTTGATGCGAGGATGGATTGAGGCAGCTGTCTTGCCCGGGGGCCGAGGCGTGCCCTGGTGCCGGGAGATGGGGCGCTTCGGGGCTTGGGCCCCACAGCCTGCTCTCGAGTACTGCCCTTTGCTTGCCTGCCTTGGGGGTTGGGGCAGCCACCCCGCGTCCCAAGTATGGCAACGCCATTCCATGGGTGGCCCGACTCCTGCTACTCGGTCCTGCATCCCCCCCGTCTCCTTGCGCCAACTTGACTTACATGCGGAGTCCTCGGTGTTCACGTGAAGGACCCCCGCAGTGCGCCTGTCTTTAGAAATGCACCCTTGAGCCTTGACCCAGTCTGCACATGAATATGGCGGGCGTCAGGCCATAAGCCCCCTCATTGTTATATATCCGTCAGCCCCACGCCCTGCGCCACGAACATTCAGGGCTCCCGTTTCTGTTGCTGGTGCAAGCGGCACACACGACGCGTCCGCTATCCTCGTACCCGGTACTCATACCCTGCTCCTCATGCCAGCCCAACCACTCGGTGATGTCACGCATACCGCATGCGGCAGCTTCCTCACATGCAGACGCAACTCCCCGCTTACTATCTCCTGGCCACTCCACAAGTGTTAGCGCTCACACGCCATCCACACCCTCCATCCACAGCCCCAACGCTCCCAAGCGAGCTCCGCTACAACCCCACAGCTATCACGGTTGTTGATATGTACCGCTTGCGGGTGCTCGCTACATGCACGCAGGTTCTCCACAAGGCTTGCAGAGCCCTGCCGCGTCCATCACCGCCCGCTTGAAGTGCTCAGACACGATCGGCACCCGCCTGGCCAGGCGAATCGCTCCCGCTGCCCCCCTCCCCAGCCGGCGCTATCGTGGCCCCCACCATTGCCGGCGCCGACGCGTGCAACTCTCCCTTGGAGCCCCCTTTGCCGCCGCCCTTGCCCCCGTTCTCACTGCCCTTGCCCTCGGCCCCGTGGAGCTCCGACGGCACCCGGCTCCGGCGCTTGAGCGGGCCCCACGACAGCCACGACTTGCTCGCGCCCGAGGCCCCCTGCACTCGCTCCCGCTCCTCCTCCTCGATCTCCGCCATGGCGGCTGTGATGGCGGCGCCCGCCCGCATGGCCACGTAGGACGTGGAGGCAAGCACTGGGGGGGGGGAGGGGGCCGAGGGGGACGGAAGGAAAAGAAGGGGGAGGGAGGGGATGTGAGAGGGTTGACATGGCGTAGGGCCCGCATGGGCACGTAGGGCGTGGAGGCAAGTGGCCGAGGGGGCAGTGGAGGTAAGGAGACGGGCAGTAAGAAATAGTTGTGAACGGCTTGAAGAGGACGCTTCCCGACCCTTCCACAGGTGTGCGCCCAGCCCCTGCCTCAGGGGCCCCCTTCCCAGCTGTCCCTGGACCCTCCTCCGCTCCCCCTCCCCCCCTCCCCCCCGCCCCCTCACCTAGGAACATGGCCTGCGCCATGAGCAGCAGCATGGCGCCGTACTCCAGGAAGTCCACGTGCAGGTCGGACCACATGGCACAGAGATTGACCAGATCTGCGCCGCACATCTGGTAGATTTGGTGGCAAGGGGCGGGGCAGGGCACGGGGGTGGGTGCGCAGGGGGTGGCAGCGGTTAGCTGGCATGGGAGCAATGCCCGGGTTCAGCAGTATATGTGGAGGGCACCAAGTTACGGATTCGGGGCTGGGGGCAACTGAGAGAAAGCCCCCCGCACAGCCTTGGCATGCAAGGAAAGCATCTTACCGTTCCATTGTTGCCCAGCTTCCTAAGCCCAATATTGGAGAGATCAATGCAGACGTCTGGAGAGAAGGACACCTTGGAAAAAAGCCTGAGCGCATGCAACGGGTGGAAAACGGGCGGGCAGGCGGTACGGCATTTGCACGTGAGAACGTCAGGGGCGGGAGCCCTGGAGCGAGCGAGCGAGCGGGGCCCGTGAGCCGCTTAGCATGCACAGCACAGCTCGTGATTGCCGAGCGCAGCACGCAACCCCGTGTGTTGCAGGGGTCCGGCAGCGTACGACACAGGCCGTAGGGGCAACGGCCACGCATGGGCGGTTGACTCACAGGGCCACGGCATTGTTGCAGACCTGTACGGCAGGCGGCGGAGGCGCATGCGTGAGGTGGCGGCCGTACAGTATCTTGCCGTGGCAGATGTGGCAAGCAAGCAGTGCACTGCCGTACGGCTCAGTGTGGTATGGTACGGCACACGCCTCACCTGCTCCACGCCGTAACGTGCCACCCACAGCACCATGCCGAATGCGAAAAGCAACATGGTCACCTGGGAGGGAGGACGCGAGCCAGGGCCCAGGGGTGAGTCACGCGAGTTCAACTATATGAGCCAGCGCAGAAGCTGCCATCTACATCTTCCCCTGTCGTCACCTGCTGGTTATATGGTCGCCCGCCCACAGCCCCCGCCACCCGCCACCACCGCCCCTCACGTTCAACCCAGCACACATGCCCCACGCCCTTCCCAGTCCCATCTTCCCATAACACCTTACTCCGCGCACTCCCAGCCGCCACCACCGCTGCCCGCTTCCGGTCATCCCAACCCCCGTCCTCACGTTCATCTCGATCGTCAGCAGCCCCGCCAGTACGGCATGCGCCCGCCAGGAGCTGCGCATTGACTCCAGGGTGGGCGCCGCGGGGCCGCAGCAGCGGCACAGCTGCGGCACGGGCAGGGGTGGGGGTGGGTGGGGGGAAATCGGGTGATGACGGGAGGGTGCGGTTAGGGCGAGGGGTGTACCACTAGGGGGGTGAGGGTGGGATCAAGTGGGGTCTAGGGGTCAAGGGTCTTGGCAGGCAGAGCAGGGCCTAGCTAGGGTGATAGGGGCTGTTTGTGTGTTAGCCGAGGAAACTCAATCGCGGCAGGAAGCCGGCCGGCCCTGGTGTGGCTGCTTCCCCTTTGCAACCGGCGCCCGCTCGGGGATGCCCTTTGCAGCTGAGTCTCCTCGACCACGCCCTGTTCCGCTCCCGGAGGGCCCCGACCCGACCCAGCCACCCCCCACCCACCCCGCTGGCGGTGGGGCGGATGAAGAGCGCCGTGAACACCACCAGCAGTCCCACGAATCCGAAGATCACGAACACGGCAATGATAGCGTTGTTGATGGTCTGCAAAGGGGCGGGGATGCGGGGCCACCGGGAGTGCAACGCAGGCTCAGCACGGAGCGGCGTTAGTTCCCCAGGGCGGACGTGGGCAAGGCCGCCCCAATGGTCAACCCTTCCACCGTTTAGGCCCAGGCCCAGGCCCAGCCCTCGCCCAGGCCCAGGCCCATCCCAGGCCCATGCTCAGGCCGTACGGGCCCAGGCCCACCGTCCAGATGCTGTTGGGCACCACTCGGTTGAGAGCCGTGGTCACGTCCTGTCCAAGGACGTAGGGTGACACAGGGACACAGTTACCGCACATTTGCCGTACAGTCACTCCCGTACTGCCGTACCACCACGGCCCCGTTGCACTTTGCGAGAGAGGTGCATGGGCATGGGCATGAGATCGCCAAAAAAAGCAGATGGGTTAACAGAGCTGCATCGACACCAACAGAGGTTGATCGGCAGGGAGGATGCGGGGGCGCCTGTGCGGTTGGGGGGCAGGGGACCGCCCTCGGCCGCTCACACAGGCACGCTGCCCCCCTCACCGCGATTCCGATTGCGCCCAGCACCACTCCACAGATGTAGCAGGCCAGGCCCACACAGATCCACACCACCAGCCTGGCGTTGGGGGCAGCGGGGGATGGGGTGGGAGGATGGTGTCAGGAAGAGCGTGTGCGTGTGCGTGTGTTTGGTAAGCCAGGCCAAGCCCGCGCAGACCCAAACCCCACCAGCCTGGAGGGCGCGGGGGGCGGCGGGGGGCGGCGGGGGGCGGCGGGGAGCGGGGGGTGGAGGGAAGGTGGAAGGGTGGGGGGGCCCGCGCGGGAGGCCAACAATCAATATCGGGGAGCAAGCCAGCGGGTTCCGTGCATGGTCGACGGCTCCTGCCACAAAGCGGGCCGCCCCCACGTCCCCAAACCCATTCGATGGAGACCAGGGCGACCATCCTCGCCACCACGGACCACCGGTGCTGCAACCACCCCCCTGCCCCCATCCCCTTCCCTGGCCCCATCCCCTGCCCTGCCCCCCATACCCCCATCCCCGACCCCCCCCCCGCCGCTCACAGGTAAGGCTGCACGACCGAGGCGTTGAAGGCGTGCAGGATGAGCTTGTGGGACACACGCATGTAGTTCAGCGTGGGGCTGACGCCCGCGCCCGCGCCCTCGCTTGTCGGGCCGCCGGGCTCTCCACCACCGCCCCCAGCGTGATCGCCAGCCGCGGCGTGGGCCTCCAGGGCGGGCTGCCGCTTGGACATGGCGCGGGCGCTGGCCTTCTTGTCGGCGGTCTTGCGTAATACCTCGTCCAGCAGTTCCGTGTAGACGTTGTCCTCAGCGGCTGAGTTGCCGCGGACCTGACAAGAGGGAGGGGGGCAGGGGGGGTGTAAGGGTAAGGGTAAGGGCAAGGGGCGAAGGGGAGGGTGGTACGGGCACAAGGGTGGTCACGCTCACCACCACGAAGGGCAGCACCATAGGACAACTGTATGTAACTGTATCTGTACAACACGCACCATGCACCGCACGTGGCTCAACGCGTCACGCACCGCACGCATGTCTTGCTCCGCACGCTCACCATCATGATGGGCAGCACTATGTTGCAACACGCACCATGCACCGCACACGGCTCAACACGTCATGCACCGCACGCGTCTCAGCACGTCACGCTCCGCACGCACGTCACGCTCACCATCATGATGGGCAGCACCATGGCGAAGCACACGATGGAGGAGGCCAGGATGAGGCCCGTGATGGCGCCAAGGAAGTTGGCCAGGTTGGTGTGGTGGAAGCCGCGGATGCCCTGGGGGTGGGGGTGGGGGTGGGGCCGGGGCACAGGAGGAGGGCAGGGGCATGTTTGGCTCTCTGGGAGGGGTAGGAGGGTAGTGAGGTGGGTGTGGTGGGAGCCGCGGATACCGTGGTGGTAAGAACATAGTGTCAAAGTACGTGGGTGCAGGCCATGTGCGAAAGCCGGGGAAACGTACCGTTAGCGTGGCGGAGAGCCGGCTCTACGGGAGCTCAAAGCCCGGACCCCCGACCTAATCACACAGTGCGTGTGCCCAACAGTCGGCTGTGCGAGGGCGTGCAGCGTGGCCCGCAACTCAGCATGCCAGATCCATGCCAGATACATGCCAGATCCATGCTGCCCGCTCACACGCCAGGCGCCGGTGGGTGCGGGCCCCGCCCATTCCACCCCAATCCCACCCCCACCACAACCCACCGCATCAGTCGTGACGATTGGGCCCGCAAAGGGGCAGAGCCCGTCAAAGGTCATGCGAATGGGTCCGAACCGAAACTCCTCCCACAGCGGCGACGGTCGCTCCATCTCCCACATGTGTGTGAACGCGCGGCGCCACAGCGGGCCCGTCACTGTGTTGCCCTCGGCCGCCGCCCTGGGCAGGAGCAGGGGGAGGGAGGGGACAAGAGCGGGGCTCGGGGGAGGGACAGGGCAGCGACGGCGACGAGGGGGAGGGAGGAAGGGAGGGGTGAGCGCGCGCGGGGGTCGGGCGAAAGAAAGGGCATCGACGGAGGAGGGGGGGAAGGGGTAGAGGCGGTGGCGGTACCCGGGCTGGTCTGTGAGCGCCACATAGGGCGGAACGCACAGGACGCAAACCCCAGCCCGGGCCCAACCAGGGCCAGCCCAGCCCAGTCCGGGCCCAGCTCACGTAAAGTTCATGGCGGTCCAGTCTGACCCCATAGGCCGCACAAACAGGTCCTGTCAGGGGGGGTAGGGGTGGAGGGGGGCCGTGAGGCAAGTCACAGCCCGGTCGACCTCTGCAGCGGCAAATGGCTTGTGCATGACGACTGCAGTGATGCAGGTTATCTGCAGCCCTACTCAAGTCTTCTTTCCTGCCCCCACATAGCATTCCCCTCATCCTCCCCTCCCCCCAACCGCCCGGCCTCCCCCACCAGCATGTGGTAGATAGGCCGGGTTGTGGAGCCCCTACGGTCCCTTGCTACCCCTCTTTCCCCCCACCAAACAGCTCTGGCTTCCAGTTTGTTCAGTTCCTCCCCTCTTCTTCCCCCCTCCCTCTCCTCCCCCCCTATTCCCCAAGGCCTCGCCTCCGCCCCCTCCCTCTCACCAGCATGTAGTAGGCCGGGTTCAGGGTGGTACATGGCACTCGGGAGGAGATGTTGTTGCCGAAGCAGGTGAGCACGCGGGGCGAGGACGTGGTGATGGTGGCACCCCAGATGCCTGCGGGCGCATGCAGGTGGGGGTGGGGCAGGTTTGGGTGGGAGCAGGGGCCATGCGGGCAGGGGGCCTGCACGGATTGAGGAGTGCATTCCCTCGCCAAGAAGGCTGGCGCACGGACCGCACACCGCACGGGCCGCACAGCACGGGCCACACAGCGCACCGGCCGCACAGCACTAATCGAACACCGCAATGGCTGCACACCACAGACTGCACACCGCACGGGTCGCACAGCACGAATTGCACACTGCACAGGGCGCACAGCACGGGCCACACATCGCACCGGCCGCACAGCACAAGCCGAACACCGCAATGGCTGCACATCACGGATCGCACACCGCACAGGCTGCACAGCACAAGCCTTGGCTAGCGGACAACATGGGGCCGCACCTGGGAACACCGCCCAGGCGTACTCGTTCCGCATTTGATCCAGGGTCATCTCTGCACCAGGTGCCAAGGGAGGGAGAGGGGCATTGCTCAGGCGATCCAGAGACAAGGGAATCCACTGTGAAGCCCCGTAGGGACCGTGCTCAGGGAGGGGAGGGGGGATGCTTAGGCATCCGGCCTTGAGGGGTGGTGACACGGACACAGGCCGACGCTGCTTTGGTCCCCGCTGGCCCAAGCTGGGGGTCCTGCTCTTGCCTGCAGCCGAGGGCGTCACCACCGCCCTTACCGTTCAGGAAGGGCAGGAAGAGCGTGTTGTTCTCGTCGGGGTACAGCACGGGACCTTTCTTGTAGCGGTCTGCAGCAGCCGTAACGCCACAGCGTGGCTTGTGAGTGGCGGGCGGACATGGGGTGGCATTGGCAGCTGCTCCCGACAGACCGCCGGACCTATGTGTACGCCCAAGAACGAATAGCTGAGGTCGTGCTCTGGGGCGGCAGCCGCTGAGGGCTGCGCTACGAGCTAAGACGCCACGGGAGCCCCCACCGAGCACCAGCGTTCTGTCCCGGCAACTCTGCCCACCTGCGATGTAGACTCCGTCCATATTGAGGAGGAACGAGAGGCGTACCTGGGGGTCCGCCGGGGTCAGGGTCAGGGTCAGGGATCGAGGCAGCAGGAATGTGGGGCCGCGGCCACGGCTTTGGGCCACGGCCTTGGACTCCCCTCATGAGCTCATAAACCAGGGCTCAGTGCAGCACTTGCCTTCCCGGGGGTCAGCGTTCACGCACGCACGCATGCAGTCCCGATGCCCCGATGACGCACAGCACAGCACAGCATCCCTCGCACACGCTTCCTCGGCACAACAAGGAAAGACCTGTCCGCTTGGGTGTCTCCAAGCCAGCACCCTGACGTACCTCATACAAACACCAACGAGGTGCAGCGAAGCACCCCGAGAACATACTTCCTAGACAGGCTGTTCCACACACGCTTCGTGTTGAGCTTCCTAGAGACCCCACCCCAGCACGCCCGAAAGCTAGGGTCTTAGACATGCCGTCCCAGCAACCCAACCCAGCATGCCCCACACCTTGGCGTAAACGGTCAGCGGTGAAACGCCGCAACAACAAGCAAATAAGCCAAGCAGGGACACCCCTTGCACCCCAAAAGCCCCGCACACCTTGGCGTACACGAACAGCGGCGTCTCCTCGTGGTAGTTGGCGTGGGCGTACAGCCCCGCCATGGTGACCAGTCTCCGCACGCCCTTGGGGTCGGTCTGGGGGGAAGGGAGGGGCGTGGGGGGGCGTGGCGGGCCGGGGGTGGGGCGGGGTTGAGAGGACGGCAGGGGGAGGGGACGGGGGAGGGGACGGCTGGGCGGAGGACGCGCGTGCTCGTTGCGAGGAGGCGGCCCGTGATGCGGTCGCGGGGAGCCGCGTTGCGCAGGGGGGGATGGGAGGAAGCATGTAAGGCGTTTGGACGGCAGAGCAGAGTATACTCTGTCCGACCCAAGCTGAAAAGAAAGGCCCGTGCCCGAAGCAGCTCCCTCGACCGCGCCCTGAAGCTATCTAGAACCTCTACCTGAGCTCCTCCGCCCCCCTCGCCGCTGCGGGCACGTACCTCATACCGGCACTCGCCCGCATCGCAGTCGAAGTCGGGCAGCCAGCCGTGCTGGCTGTACTGCGCTCGGCGGATGGCGGATGCGGGGTCCTCCGCGTACAAGTCATCCTCGCAGACCCACACCTGCGGGAGTGGGGTTGGGTCGAGTTTACGTGGCGCGGTGGGGTGGGGCAGGGTGGGCTGGGAAGCGGTAACTGCTGTTGAGATGGGTTCTGCAGGCCGGTCCCTGGTACAGTAGTCCCCGCTGTGCCCCCGCCTCCCTCCTGTACACCCCACACACCTTGAGGTGCTCTAGGTCGCCTGTGGTCCCGGGGAGCACACAGTAGGGACGGAGGGGCGGAGGGCCGGAGGGACGGAGGGGCGGAGGGACGGAGTGAGGCAGGGCACGGACGAATGTAGCACGGGGGACACATGACCCAACCAGGGGGCGCGGGGAAGCATGTAAGCATGCCATGAGGGGGGGGCAGGACACGCGAGTATGCATTCAAGACGCGCTGGCTTTCCCCGCCGTCGCCCCAAGGCTCACCCTCGTGCCACCCGTCGGGGCACCTACGGAGAAGACGGAGAAGGGGCAGGACAGATCAGGACGGGGAAGATTAGGCCAAGGTCAGTGGGTGCCAAGACCGCTCTATGTGATGATGATTCCCCAGGCGGGCGCAGATCCATGCACACGCCTGCCCTTCACAGGGTTACACAAACCCGCCTCCCCTTCGTCGTGCCCGCTCGCCGCAGGAAACCCAACAGACGGAACCTCCAAAGCACAGGGCCCCCAGAAAAGCTCAGGGCCCAGGCCCAGGCGACCCACATGGCGTACTCGACGGCCTGGAACCTTCCGTCCACCTGCTCATGGGGCGAGATGGGCCCGGCGGGTCCCAGTGGGGCCTGGGTTAGGAAAGGTGGGAACGCGAGGCGGAAGCGGGGGACTGCAGAATCGCCTCTTCCCCACCCCGCCCTATCTCCATCCCCATCCCCATGCCCACCCCACCTGCGTCGCCACTAATTGATTACTGCATCCCTGCGCAAGGCAAGGCAGGAAGAGAAAGGACATTGCATGTTGACGGTGAAAAGCGGGTTGCTCTATGCTCCCCCTCGCCGCATGTCACAGGCGAAGGCAAGCTTGTCGGGGGAGGCATCGCCCGCTAGCAAATCCGCACCGGTTTCCTGTGCGCCTCTCTCCTCCCCGTCCTCCCTCCCGCCCGCCCGCCCGCGCCTCACGTTCCAGGGGTAGTAGTAGTTGTATGTGTAGACATAGGCATGGGGTACGGCGGCCCCCGTGCTCGGGTCCCGCGGCCGGAAGACTGCGGGTGCGGGTGCGGGAGGACATGTAGCGAAGAGGAGGAGGTTGAAGAGCCTTTGCTGCCGGGGGTGGATACCCTCCCCTCCCCTCCCCCCTCCCTCACTCCCCTCCCCCCTCCCCTTCCCCCTCCCTCACTCCCCTCCCTTTTCCGCTCCCCCCCTTTCCGCTCCCCCCTCCCCCCGCCTCCCTCCCCTCTCCCTCCCCCCTCACCCGTGTAGTACACCTTGCCCGTCAGCTTGCCGTCCACAACGGGGTCGATCACGGCCTTGCGCTCGATGGTGGGTCCATCGTCCACCTCAAAAGAGACCTGACAGGGGGTGGGCACGAGGAGGGAGGGCAGGCAGACGGAGGTCGGCACGGGGAAGGGCAGGGGGAGGGGGAAACGGGGCGGGGGTGGGCAACGCTCTACACTCCAGACGTTCCAGGGCTCGCGGTTGCCACTGGGGACGAGGCCAGCCTCTGGGACGCCTGGCGGGGTGCACGGTAGCCGGTGGTGTTCACGGTACCCATACGTTGGTGGGATTGGCCGGTGGCCTTCAGGTGGGTGTGGAGTCGGGGGCCGGGCTCACCTAGGGCGGCCTGGCTGCTGCGCGCAGCAGGGACGACATGACAAGCCCCCCAGCCCCGCGGCACCCGCCCGACTCCCGAGCTGCCCGGCTCACTCACCTCCCCCGTGCTCTCGTTGCGCGTTGCGTTCACGTACATCGTCGCCAGGTACTCCATGTTCCTGTACGGACGCGTACGGATGTGTACAGACGTGTACTGGTGTCGGTGTACGGAAGTGTATGGGTGTGTGAGTGCCCGAGCAATGCAGGCTCGCGAGGCCGAGAGCGCACGGAGGGCGCCACCTTCGGAGGGCGACCCAGGCGTGTGGACCCCCCTAGCAAGCTCGGCCCAGATGCGAGATGTGATGTGTGAGATATGTAACCAGACTCGCCGCGACTCACATCAGATACTCCACGATGCTGGTCGTGGTGTTGCCCGGGCCGTCGCCCTCGGAGTCGTCCCCCTCCAGCACCTTCGTCATGTTGACTAAGCGCCACGACCGCGTGTCGTACTTCCTCGTCTGCACGGTACGGCACGCACACACACACGTGTGCGACGATGAGCCCGAGTCGCGTTCCCAACACAGCAGGGCCTGAGAGCGAGGGCCTGGGGCTGGGGAGGCTGGAAAGGCCTTGCGAGGCCGCTCGGGGTTCGTCTGAACCTGCTTCATCGGCGCCAAGTCGCGAGCGCATCCGACCCGTGTCCTCCTCGCCCCAAGCCCCCAGCATCGCTTTACCTTCTCGAGGTATCGTGGGGGGTCGGTCAGCCACGAGTTGTCCAAAGGGTGCTGCGGGGTGGTGGCATGGGATGGCGCGGCAAGAAGCGTTCAAGCATACTAGGGTGCAAGGTACGGCAGTAACGGCACCACGGTTGCTGGGGAGGAGCGGTAAGAACGTGTGACACATTGTGTTCGCAAGGCGATACAAGATAGAGTTGAAAGAGGGGCGAGGCAGGCGGCTTCCTGTCCGTGCCACTCAAGGGACCGTTGGGAGTGGGGGGCACAGCAAAACCGCCCGGTGAAATCGCTTCAATCCTACCCCTCCGAAGCGCCCTAGCAGAGGGGACCAAGGGTGGGAGGGGGACCCAGACAAAGCGTGTGGGGCCAGCGGGAGTTGTGCAGCTCGGGGCAGCAAACACCCTGATCCATCCATCAACTGTACCAAAAGGGCCTTGTACCGAAAAGAGCAACTCAACACACCTGGTAGAGGATTGGCGCGAAGCGCACCCCCAGCCGGGTCGCCTCTCGGCGGCTGGAGGGCAAGCGGGCGAGGGCGGGGGTGAAGGGCAAAAGAAGGGCCAAGGGTTACTGGGGCCGGGCGGGTGGACAACCAATCGCTCCAGCGCTGCTCCGGGACTGGGGGGGTTTGCCTTGCTCAGCCTCTCTCGCCGGGGCCCCTCTTGCCAGGGCCTGGGCCCGTGGGCCCGTGGCGCTTAGGCACCGCCCTGCGGCCCCTGCCCACCTGACGTTGCGTCGCGGGGGCGGGCAGACTGGCGGGGGCTTGAACGCGGGTTGCTTAGCCAGCGCGCAATTCTGTCCGTTTTCAGGAGTGGACCGTCGGCGGGGGAGGGGAGGGGGAGGGAAAGGATGGAGACGCCGCGACAGCGGAGGTGGGCGTGAGCTAGAGCTTAGCGTGTGGGGTGTGAGGCGTGGGCAACTGGGAGAAGCCAAAGGGGGCGCCAGAGGAGGGCTAGCCTGGGCGGCTGGGGCACCGACATCCCAGAGGGGTTGGTGTCGTCCCGCGTCTTTCGGGAGGGTTCAACTCCACCGCTCCGACCAGCATGTGTGATGGCCCTAGGGGCTTATCGCGTGTGCACACGCTGGAACAGGGCTTGACCGCAACGCCAAACCGGTGCCTCCGAGCCAACACGCACCTGCCCTGCCACGCCCGAAGCCCAGTCCATAGTGGTGTCATATGGCTCTCTATCGCGTCCAAGCGTCACCGCTAGGAAGCAGGCCAAGACGACAGCCCGCAGCATCCTCCCGCGGCGCGGTTGCGCGCCAAGCGACTAAGCCACGACTGATGCAGCTACTGCGGAATGCTGAACGCGATAGTCAACATGGAGTCTTGTTTGGCGTTTGAGAAAACCCGGCTGTGGTCACACTGCTCGCACTCGGGTGCGCTGTCAAACGTATCCTTGCGTTGCCAGCATGCAGGGAACGGGTAGTTAGCTGCTATGACTGCGTTCTCAGCGGTAATCTGTATGCATGCAGCGAGCACGGCACCGACCGCACCGTTGGCACAGCTGCTCGGCTCCATCGAACACGTATTACACGCCAGCACGCCGCCAGGGCCGCTCCGCGCAACTCAGCGCAACCATCCGTCGACTTCGAATCAGCCACAGACGCATAGCCGGCCCAGGGCGGCCGCGGAATCTATCAACCGCCCGCGCAGGCACAGCATGCCTCCGCCTCCGCTTGCAGCCACGGCCCGCCCCCTCCCCGCACTGCCGGCTCCATCCGCCCGTGCCCCACCTCCACCCTGCACCCCACCGGCAGACCCCCCCGCCTCCGCACGCTCTCCAGAGACCCCCCCACCGCCCACTCCTCCCACTTGCTCCCGGCGCACACCCTCACGCACGCCAGCCGTGGAAGCGCCAGGCCGCCCCCGCCCGCCCCCTTCCACGCTGCCCCTCCCCTCCCCTCCATCAGCCCGTTCACGCCCTCCACCTTCCCATCCACCGTCCCCCCACCGCTGCCGGCGCGCAACCCCCCATCTCTTACTCTGTCACCATCATCTATGCTCACCCCCAGGACCCCCCGCAGCTCCAGCAGCTCCAGGGAGGGCGGCAGGCAGCGCAGGCGCAGCAGCGGGCCCACACACAACACTCCATCCAGAGGCGTCGCGTCATGGGCACCCCACAGCTGTCCCAGACCCGGCCAGAAGGCCGCACGCGCCAGGCACGAGACGGCGAACCGACAGCCGCCCTCCCAGTCCCGGCACGCTACGTCGCCGCCGCCACCTGCACCGCCGCCGCTGCCAGCACCACCGCCGCCGCGGCCGCTGCCGCCACCGCTCTTAACAGTTGCGATGGCGCCAAAGGCAGGGTCATCCACGAGCCCATCCTGCCGGGGGCCTTGCCGCCGCACCGCGATCGGAACCGGAGGCAGCGTCGGCTCAGGTCGGGTCTGTGCCCGCCGAGCGGCCGCCATCTCGCCATCCGTCTCCGCCAGCTCCGCAGGCGGCGGGTCCAAAAGGCCAAGCAGCCACGCCGGCAGACCCGCGGCCGCCTCGGCCTCGGCCTCCGGAACCAGCGGCCAGAGCGGCGGCGCGGTCGGCGGCGGCCGGGCCGACGATGCGTACGGCACAGCCGATGCGCCGTACGCGTTTACGAGCTGCTGCAGTACCATGGCGGCACGTGTGTCGGCGGCCCATCCCGCATGCTCCGCCAAGACACCACCGCCTGTGCCGTCATTCCCGCCAACTGCCCGCCGCTGGGCTCCGAACGTATTGGCTTCACCGCTGCAACCCTCTTTCTCCCACGCTGCGGCCTCCAACCGTACCTTGTTCGGTGCCCCCGGGTCCGGGTCTGCTGCCGCCTCCTGCTTTGCCCCGGTCCCCGCTGCCGGCCGCAGCCAGCCACCCATGGCCCCGGCCACTACCGCCACCGCCGCCCGCGGCAGCGGCCGCGTCTCCCAGTGCGGCGGCCCCCACAGCGTCAGCTGCAGGTGCCGCAGTCGCCCGAAGCCCCTGAGAGCAGACACCAGCCCCTCTCCGCAGCCCCCGCTGCCCTCCGCCCGCCCGCCTCCACCTCCGCCAGCCGCCGCCGCCGCCAGGCTCTGCGCCGCCAGCTCCTCGAGGTACGGCAGCGGCGCGGCGGAGGCGGCGCCGCCGGGCAGCGCCACGTCAGCAGGCGCCGCCAGTTCGAGTGTGTGGAGCGCTGGCAGGCTGGCGGCTAGCAGGACTAGGTCGCCGGGGGTGGGGAGGGGTGCGGCGTGGCTGAGGTGGGGGCCGCGGCGGTGGCGCCCCGGGCCGCTGTAGAGTGCGAGGCATGTGATGTGGCGCAGGCTAGCGAGCCTGTGGAAGGAAGCGGGGAAAGGCAAGCGGCAGTGGGACTCACGTGGGGCGCGCTCGTGACAGCCTTCTACTTGACACCAGCAGCACGCTCCTGCGCGACCCCTTCTTCACCGCAGCGCCAGACCCCGTCCCTCCCCTTCCCTCCGGCCTCCCTCCCCTTCCCTCCGACCTCCCTCCCCTTTCTCCCCCCTTCCCTCCCCCCCATCCCCTCACATGCCCCAGGGCACGCTGCCTGGACGGCCGCTGTGGTCTGGCCCCAGCGCCAGCCCCAGCCCCGCCATCCGCCCCGCATGCGCCGCCGCCGCCTCAACCAGCGCCCGGCCCGCGTCCGGCGGCAGCCCCGCAGCGTCCGGGTGCCAGGCCAGTCGCAGCATGGGCCGCAGCGGAGCCACCCCCGCGGCCCCCGCCCCTGGCCCCGCCCCGGCGCCTGAAGCGGAGTGTGGGTGCAGGGCGGCTGCTGGGGAGCCCAAGGGCCGGGAGGGGAAGGAGGGGACAGAGGCGGGCAGAAGGGGCCAGGGCGGGGAGGAGGAATAGGAGGCGGCGGGGGAGGGCGGCCAGAGGCTGCCGAGCAGTCCGGCGGCGGCGGCGGCGGCCCGCTGCGCCCAGTCCGCGGGGTTGGAGCCGCTCGGCGGCCAGTTGTACGACCGATCCTGACTGTCGTACAGCTGCAGGTCGAGCAGCGCCAGTTGCTGACGTGGCAGGAGAGGCAAGGGGCAAGGAGGGAAGGATCAATGGGCGAGGAGGCAAATGGGCGAGGAGGCAAGGGGCAAGGAGGGAAGCAGCACCCGGACGGGACCCGCGAAGCGCATCAGCGGTGGTGGTATAATGAGAATCAGGAAAGCCGGCCCAGGACTCGCATCCCGCCGTCCTCTTCCTGCTCCCTCGGCCTCTCCACCTGCTTCCGCCCACCCACCGTGAACATGGCCAGCGGCATCGCCAGATCCCTCCACCCGACGGGCCCGCCGCCGCCGCTTCCGTTGCCTCCGTACGTAGTCGTATCTCGCCCCGCAGGCTCAGCACACAGCCGCAGCGGCGCAAGGCGCAGCACGCGCAGCGCGGGCAGGGACGCGGCCAGCATGGCCAGCACGCGCGGCGGCGCCATCTGGCCGCCCAGGCTGAGGCTGCGGAGGGTGGCGGCGGAGGGGCTGGCCGCCAGGCAGTCCCCCTGGAGGCAGCCGGACACGGGCCGGTAGCGCTGCACAGGGCCGGGGCGACAAGGCACAGCCGGGGGCGGAGCGTGACGAGAGGTTGGAGCCCCCCCTGGCAAGCGCAGAGAGGCACAGGCGGGTCTAGATGTTCAGGCGAGGATGCAGGCCGGGCATGAGTCAGGTACCCCTGGCTAACGCCCAAGCCTCGCCGCTGCTGACATCCCACACCCTGCCTGGAGCCTCCACCCCGCACGCCCGTGAGCCCCCCGCAAGCCCCCCGCCCCGCTTCCCCGCACCCACATAGCCGCCCTGCATGTGTTGCTGCAGGGGCCCGGGCGGCAGGAGCTCCAACGCCGTGAGCCCCGGGCCGCGGGCCAGGCCCTCACACAGCCCCGCCTCGCACCCCTGCGCCAGGAAGCAGCCCCGCAGCGCCAGCGACCGCAGCCGCCGCAGCGGCGCCAGCGCCAGAGCCAGCGCCTCGGGGCCCCAGAAGGGGTAGTCCGTGCCCACCAGCGCGGCGGTGCGGCCGCGGCGGCGGCCGGGGCGCAGGTTGCGGCAGGGGCGCAGCCGCACGCCCTCGAAGTAGGGCGCCTGGGTGGGTGGGGCGGTGGGGGGTGCGGGGGCGGGTGGGTGGGTGGGCGTGGAAGTTGGGGGCGGTGCCGGCACTGACCGTGGCAGAATGGCCGGCAGAGCATGCCATGCGCTGGGGGGCAGCGTGACGCCCCGACATTGCTGCCCGAGGACCGCAGCCATGCCCACTGCGCTGACTCTGGGGCGGGCCTCGCTCGTAGCCACAGGGCTCCCCGGCCCCTGCGAGACTGCTCACACCAGCGCCCGAACGCACCTGGCGCACGCACAGCCGCTCCAGCAGCCCGTGGCCCCCCAGGCCCAGCAGCATGCGCGTCAGGGACCCTGTCCCCGCCATGTTGCCCGACACGCGCAGCTCCATGGAGGCGGGGGCGCCCCGCAGGCCCGCGGCGCGAAGGAGCGCCGCCCACTGCGCCGCGGGGCGGCTGCGGCCCGAGGGCGTGGCTGCATCGTCCAGGGGGAAGAGGACGTGGGGGAAGGCTGGGGGAAGGGCGGGGGTAGATGCATTAGGGAGGGGGTTGACAGGTTGGGGCGCAACGAGTAGGGTGCAACGGGGCGGGGATCGGGCGGGGGGGGTCAACGGGGGGTGGGAGGGCGTGGTGGGGGGCAACGGGGTGGGGGGTGGGGGGGCTTGGAGGACGTGGGCGCACCTCCGTGGATGGCCGAGCGCCAGGCCCTGCAGGTTGCCCCCGCCACCAGCCGCTCCTCGAGCGTCAGGTGCGACCCCAGCAGCGCAACGACCTCGGGCGGAAGATGGGGAGCCTCGGCGCCGAGACACTCGTCTGCGTCCGTGGAGGCTTCCGCGGGTTGACCAGGAGCTTCTGAGCATTGTTCAGGACAGCATGTTTGCATTGTGAGTTAAGGGAAGCGCAGCTGCGCAGGTCTCGCGAGCTTGGAAGATGTTGCGCCACTGCCCTGCCTGGCCGTCGGGGAGTCCTGGGTCGGCCTCTGCGCGCTGATTACTTGAAGGGCGGTGTACTGTTATAATGAGAGTGAGCTGGGGATGGGGGAGGTGGGGAGGGAGTGCGGGGCCTCGCGGAGGTCGCGGGGAGAACACGATGTGGGGGCACGGCCGCGACAAGAAAGGTAGGGACTGCCCCACTGCTCAGAGTATCCTACCCTCCCTCACCCGCGATACATAACACGGCTATTGTCAAGGGGCAAAACAGAATGGCACTTGGCGTGGACTGCTTTGCACACCCCCGATCATAGCTCCCCTGATCCCTGTCATTGAATACCCATAACGTAAGACAGTCCGTTTGGAGCGCCCGCGAGGCGCGCGGGGACCATGGCTGACCAGGCGGGGCTAGACACGCTGCGCCTGGAGGACTCGGACGATGACTTTAAGTACGAGGAGGTAGATGTCATGAGGTACGTGAGACCATCGCTGTGCCTGGAGAGTTTCGGAAAGGATTCCTTCGATGGCCGTCGTTGGCGTCCCTGTGGCGCAGCGATGGGGAAGACGACGCCAGTGAGGACCTGGATGCCGCTCTGCGTAAACTTCAACAGTTTACTTCGAAGGTGCGTGTTGCGGGAGCGCGGCCTGTGCTCCGCAATGTTGCCCCCCGGAGCCGGTCGCTAACCGACGGCCTTTCACCCACAGCAAGAACCAGGGCCTGGAGGGAGAGCGAAAACGCCAGAGGTCGCTCCGGGGCAGGTGGTGAAGAAGCCGGAGGTCATTGATGACTTCCTGCGCAACTTCTTCATCAAAATGGGCCTATCCCGCACCTGTGAATGCTTTGAGGCGGAGTGGTACGAGCTCAAAGCCACGGGGAGGCTGGACAGCAGCACCACGGTGCCGGACGTCTACCTGCGGAACGCGGTGAGGGGGGGGGGTCGCGGGCGCGTGGGGCACACGCACCCCAGCCCTTGCTCGCATAGGGCACGACAGCGCTAGACCCCGCCCCCAGCAAGTCACCTCAAAGCTGACTGACTGCCAGCGACCGTGCGAAGTCCTGTCAAGTTCCGTGCGCACAACTCCTCTCCTTTGCCGACCCATCTCCCCCGCTTGCCCCTTTCCTCCCCTCCCCTCACCGCCGCCCTCCGAAGGAACTGGAGGACGAGGTGGCGGGTCTGCGGCGGGAGCTGTCGGAAGCTAAGTCCATCGCGGCGCGCGCCAGTGCCACGTGGGACACGTTCCGCAAGGAGCGGGACTTCCACCGCATGCACCACAAGCGGGTGGCGCAGGTGCGGGGCTCGGGGGGCGGAGTGGTGTGTGGGGGGGGGTAGTTGGGGTGGGCGGGAGGAGTGGCGCGGCTTCAGTGGGTGGGCAAGGTCGCGCAGGCGGCGAGCTGCTTGCGAGGCGAGCTGGTTGCGAGGCGAGCTGGTTGCGAGGCGAGGCGAGGCGGGGGGGGGCGGGGCGGCTGGACTGGAGCGTTGAGAGCGAGGCCTCATGCGGCCGCGAGGAGCCCCAGAGCGTGCCCCCAGCGTGTCCGGAGTCTGTCCGAGTGCCGGGAGGGCGGCGGCCTTGGCGAGCAGCAGCGGGCGCAGGGCTGGCCAGCTACCGGCTGCGTCATGGGCGGCCCCGGCCAGAGGCGAGGGCGGTCCTGGGGCATGGCCCTGGCGGGGGGCTTCACAGGCGCTGTCCCATGCGGGCTGGGGGCGGACCGCAGCCGGCAGCGGATTCGCCTGCCCCAGGCCCGGAGGCCGGCAGCTGCTGCTGTGGGGGCTTGGCGGCACGCAACCAGGCCGGGGCTCGGCGCCGGGCCGGACGCCTTGGAGGCGGCACCGCCTTCTTGGCGGGGCCTGCAGCCGCCAGTCACCTGCTCAGCTGCCAGCTCAGGTTCAGACGGGGGCTCGTGCGGCTGCGGCTTGTGGTGGGGGGCTGGCGCCTGCGGGTTGCCCGCGGGCCTGCGGGCTCAGCCTCAGGCTCAAAAGAAGGCGTGCCATAGCAGGCGGCAGGCGGCCGGAGACGGCGGGCCCGGCCAGCCGGCTCGCTGCCCGATGGCGTGCTGACGGGGGGGTCAGGAGGGGTCAGGAGACAGCCGCGGATGGCGCCACGGGCTGCCGCTAGCCGGCCAGATGCCTTGACCCCTCGGCCAGGGGACGGACACGCGGAGGGGCGCCGGCAGGGGCAAGCTTGGGAAATGGAAGGGGCGTGAGAGCGCGTCCTGGCAGGGCCATTCCCGGCCTGGGTCCTCCCCGCGCCCCCCTGGGCCGCGGCCCCAGCGCCCTCGTGCCGGCGCTGCCCGGCCTGCAGCCACTCTGGGCGGGTGGGCTCTCGGGGTTGGCGCTGTCTGCTCAGGAGGCAGGGCCTACCCAGTGCCCGCCACTTCCCGGCACACCTGGGCTTGACAGCGGCACGCTGCGGGTCACTGCACCGCCACTGAGAGCTCGCCACCCCCCGGCGCAACTGGAGGGTACCCAGCGGAACGCCACGGAATGCTGTGGAGCCCACGGGGGCTCCGATGTGGACGCACCGGAACCACCCGCCGCCCTTGGAGGTTCTGCTTGCCCCCTCTGGACACCGCCAACACTCTCCCTTTGAAGCCGCGGGGCACGCTTAGACGCGCGGTACCGGTACACGGTGCTCTCCGCGCCCTTCCCTCGCCCCCGCTCCCGCCTCCAGCCCCCTCATCCCCCACCCCCCCTCCCCCTCCCCACCGCACCCCAACCCTTCCAGGAGAAGAACAAGCTGCTCGCGGACCTGCGGCGGCTCAAGGAGCACTACGCCAAGTACGAGCCCACCATTCTGGAGCTCAAGAAGAAGTACGAGACGCTGATGAAGGAGAAGATGATGGCCAGCCTGGAGCGGGACAAGCTGGCGGCCAAGGTGGGAGGCAGCGGGCGGGGGGTAGCGTGTGTGGTGGTGGCGGTGGGGTGTGTGCTGGGCGCTACTCAGATGTGCTGAGGGAGCGAGGGTGGGAGCGAGGAAGTGAAAGGGCCGGCGGAGTCCTCCGGGGCCCAGCCGCCCAGGCTCGCCACACCCCAACCCAGATCAGCCACAACCCGTTCCTGCCCTTCCCCCACACCTGGCGGCGAGGAAGTGCGTCCTTGGCACCCTAGGCACCCTCCAAAACCCACCCACCCACCCACCCACCCACCCACCCCTGCCCCGACCCAGATCGAGGCGCTGGAGGCGGCCGCCGCCAACGCCGCCGCCGCGGGCCTCTCGGGCGAGCGCTCCTTCGGGGCCTCTTCATCGGCGGGTTTCCGCGCCGGCCCCGCCAACGGCTCCCTCTCGGCAGACGCGGCCAACCTCTCGGCCCGCTCGGGCGCCGCCGCCGGCCCCGGCCCTGGCCCCGGCCCCGGCGCCCCGACCTCCATCCCCTCCGCCGGGCCGCGGAGCGGCTGGGCGAGCCTCAACGCACCGCCCCGCCGCAACCCCTATGCGGACCTGGAGTTCCCGGCAGCTCCCGTTAAGATGCTGTCCCTCAACAAGACTTTCAAGGGGCACCTGCTGGGAGTGGCGAACCTGGCCATGCACCCCACCAAGCCGATCCTGGTGACCGCGTCGGACGACAAGACGTGGAAGATGTGGCACATGCCGGGTGAGGGCCTGGGCCCGGGTGGGACCTGGGACAAGGGCCCGGGGTGGGCCTGGGCGGGGCCTTGGGTGGGCCTGACTTCGGATTGGGGAGGGCGCTGTGGGGTGCGGGCGGTGATCGGTTGACGGTGGGAGGTTGAGCCACCTTGCCCTCCCCGGCTCGCCCTCAACCCGTCCGTCCCCGTCTCATGTTTCCCCACCTTCCCTCGCCCCCCCTCCTCCGCCCTCTTGCCTCCCCTTCCCCCCTCAGGCGGCGACCTGATCATGGCGGGCGAGGGGCACAAGGACTGGGTGGCGGGCGTGGACTTCCACCCGGCGGGCACGTGCCTGGCCTCGGGCGGCGGCGACACGACGGTCAAGATCTGGGACTTCGAGAAGCAGCGCTGTGTCACCACCTTCACCGACCACAAGCAGGTGTGCTTGCGGGGGGGGGGCTTCGGGGTGGAGTGGCGTTGGGGGATGGAGGTGTGGAGGGCGGCAGTCCGGGGACACACGCCCGTACCGCTCCGAACGCCGATAGACCCGATCCTCGCCTCTCTTGCATTTCCCTTTCCTTCTCCTTACCTTCCCCCTCCTCTCCCCCCCCCCAGGCCATCTGGTCCGTCAAGTTCCACCACCTGGGGGACGTGGTGGCGTCAGGCAGCCTGGACCACACGGTAGGGGGAGGGGCGGAAGGGCGGAAGGGAGGAGCAGGGCAGCAGGGGCAGAACGTGGGGGCAGGCAGGGCGGTGGGCAGCGCAGCGCAGGGCAGGGCTGCGGTGGGCCCGGGTTCAAGGCCGCACGTCGGCCTGTCACCACCGCCACCCTCTCCCGTCCACCCTCTCCCCTCCTCCCCCTTCCTTACCCCTCCCCCCTCCGCACACCCCTCCCTCCCCCCAAGGTCCGGCTGTGGGACCTGCCCGCCTCCAAGTGCCGCATGGCCCTCCGCGGCCACGTGGACTCCGTTAACGACGTGGCCTGGCTGCCCTTCAGCTCCTCGCTGGCCACCGCCTCCTCCGACAAGACAGTGTCCATATGGGACGCGCGCGCGGGGCTGTGCACGCAGGTGGGGGGTGGCTGCGTGGGGGAAGTGTTGGGTGGGGGGCTGTCGGGGGCTTGGGGAGGGAGAAAGGGGGTTTGGGAAAGGGAGGGAAAGGGGCGGGCGGGCTGGTGGATGGGTGGCATCTACCTGGCTTCATTGCACACCATGCCCTTTGTTGACACCCAACTCCAACCCACCCAACTCACCCCCTCCCCTCCCCCCCACCCACCCCCCCAGACCTACTACGGCCACCAGAACAGCTGCAACGCCGTGGCCTTCAACATCCTGGGCACGCAGCTGGCCTCCACGGACGCGGACGGCTGCGTGAAGCTGTGGGACACTCGCATGACGGCCGAGGTGGCGACGATCAACACGGGTGGGTGGGCGGAGGGGTGGGAGATGGGGGGTAGGGGGTGGGGCGACGGGGGTGGGGTGAATTCTGGATGGGGGTTGGATGAGGGGTGGGAGATGGGGGGAACGGGGCGGCGGAGGGGTCGGAGGGCGAGGCAGGGTGGTGGAGGGGCGCATGGCGGTAGAGGTGGCCACAGTGAACACGGTGGGGCCGGAGTGTGTGTTGAGGGGAGGGCGTGGGCTTGCGGACTGCGGCGCAGCCCACACCCCACAACCCACTTCCCCCCTCTCATCCCCCCGTCCCCACCCACCCCCCGCCCCTATCCATGCAAGGACTCCCTGGCGTCGGCGCGATCCCGGTCAGCAACAAACACCCCCCACCCCACCCCACCCCCCAGGCAAGCACCCCGCCAACCGCGCCGCCTACGACCGCTCGGGCCAGGTGCTGGCGGTGGGCTGCGACGACGGCCGCATCAAGGCCTACTCCACGGCCGACGGAGTGCTGCAGGTGGGGGCTGCGGAGGGGCTGGGGGAGGGGGCAAGAGGTTGGGTGGGGAGGGCGGCGCGTGGGGTTGGGTAAGGAGGGCGGCGGGCTTGGGGTGGGAGTGGTTGGTGCTAGTGCGTTGCGACGTGATTTGGAAATGACGGAACCCGGCTGCGGAACAGGAAGGCGACGCGGTCCCGCTCAGTGCCAAACACTCCCACCCCCAACCCCCCTCCCACCCATGCTTCCCTGGCGTCGGCGCGATCCCGCCCGGTACCAAACACCCCCACCCCTAACCCGCCCCTCCCACCCACTAACCATTCGACGCTCTCCCGCTTAACAGCTTCAAACACCCCCTCCCACCCACCCCCCGCCCCCCAGGTGGAGCTGTCGGGGCACGAGGACGCCGTGCAGGCGGTGCTGTTCGACCCCGCGGGTCAGTTCATCATTTCCTGCGGCTCCGACAACACATTCCGCCTATGGTCCTGAGCTGCCGCGGCCCGGCCACGACCCGTGCCACTGGATCCGCGGCGCTGGATCCGACCACGTGTCGCGGGATCTGCGCGGGATCCGCGGCGCGGGATCCGTGCCGCTGCATCCGTGCTGCGGGCTGGATCGGGACTCCAGGGCACGGTGGCACCGCCCGGCGCGAGCGTGCGGGCGGTGCGGGTCCATGCGGCGCTGCGAGAGCTCTTTGACGGCGCGAAGCACGTGGCTGGGGGGCAGGCGGGCAAGCGTGCGGGGCGGGGGGGTGAAGTGGTGCAGGCGAGGCGGTCTCAGGCCCCGGCCGTTGGCGTGTGCGGGGCGGCTGACGGACGTTCGCTGGTGGTGTGGAGGCGCGCGGTGTGGGGCCTGGACTCGGGGCGGTGTGCCTCGGTGGTGGGGTGCGGAGGCGGCGGGGTGCCGGTACCGGCGTGCCGCACCGTGGGCCGGGCCGCTGCGGGGGTGGCGGTGGCGTTGGGTCCGGGAGGGATGCGGCGTGAAGCGTGGGAGAGCAGGCGGGGGAGAGGGAGGGTCTGAGGGGGAAGGAGGCGTGGAGAGCATACGGTAGCAGGCACCATGGGTGCTGGCGGGGGTGCGGGGGGGGGGGCGTTAGGGTGGGCCGCCACAGGGACGGAGCCGCAGAATGTTTGCGGTACCTACGGTGTGTACGACTAGGCCCCGACACCTCAGACATTGCTGCGAGCTGCGAGGGAGAGGTGAAGGTGGAGGCGGCCGGCGGGAGTCAGGACGGGACAGGATACATGAGTCGTGTGGCTGCCGGGGATATGGCGGAAGGTGGCTGTGGGGACGCAGGCATAGCCCCCGCGCAGCACACAAGCACCGAGGCTATCTAGCACTACACGGAGCGGTACGCGCAGAAGATGTAGTCGGTGATGCGGCTGATAGCGGCTATGCTAGCGGCTGCTGCTGTGGGGACCAGTGCGGCAGTCACCAGCGTCTTCGGGTCGTGGGGCTGACGTGGGGGCGTGCAGCTGGCGGCTAGGGGGCGCTCAGGTGACCGTGGTCAGGGCGTAACGCTCGGGCGTGAGTTACCAGTAGCAAGTCTAGCAACGCTAGCAACGCGACTTGTTCTCGGGAGTCCCGGCTCTGGCCCCGCCTCGGCTGCCCAATTGCAACGGACGCTGATTCAGTCAGGGCTCAGGGGCCTGGATGCAGTCAGCGGGGCACAGTCAGGAGTCAGCACCCTTCGGAGCCGGCAAAGGCCCAGTCGTTTCCCGAGGCAGCCAGGCCTGGTCAGCCGCCCGGAGAGGCTGCTGGTTGCTGGTATCAATCCCGTAGCTCGTCAGGCAACCCAGGCAGGGGAAAAGGCACGATGCAGTCGTCGCAGGGAGGTAACTGTATTGCGGTCGGGGGAGGGCAGATCACGTGCGCGTAATGGGCAGGAATGGGCCAGGGGACGCTGGCGGCAAAGCGCCTTCTCCAAGGTAGCACTGTCTTCACGTCTCATGCTGCCGCAAATAAGCCAAAGCTTTCATCAGTAAAGCAGTATAGCTACCCTTTCGAAAGGGTACGCACTGTGAGTGTCGCGATTATTTGAGAATGATTGACATAGCTTCTCTTATTCATCTACCAACAATATGAACTCATTCAGCCCGCCCACGACGAGGCGGGCTTTGCACGAGGAGTTCGGCCCCGATATTTATCCAGTGGTGCTGGTTTCTTTCGTGGCAGCGTGCGCTGCGCATACGCCTGGTGACATCGTAGCTCAAAATCACGCCGAGGAGGACCATGGAAACGCGGCGCCCCAGAGTGGAACAACGAAGATTAAGTGGTGCAACGCCGTCGCGTGTCGCCTCCTGGCCGATAGCACGAGTCAACTACCACCTCGGCGTACGAACGGGGCGGAGGAGCTCACAGCGCGGCTTCTTGCCATCGTCCCCGACATCGCAACCGTGGGACCCCAAATGCTCGAGGCGCACACAGGGGCACGCGAGCTGGCAGCGCCAGGATTGCGCGTGTACGCTGTGCTCTGTCGGCTGCGGAAACGTACCCGTAAGGCGGGCCTGCTGACTCGCTGCTTACGTGCGGAGGCTGAGGGGTCCGATGAGGACCATCCGGTCCTGGGCAGCCTGCTCCTCCGGCTCACGCCCCTCGGCCCCGGCCCCACTGCCTCGGCCCCCCCTTGGCCGTTGGCGGCGCTGCCCGTCGAAAGCCACCGCACCGCAAGCTCCGGCCCGACCGCGGGCCTGGTGCCTCTCCTGGAGGGCGTTGCGCTGCCCAGCAGCGCGGGAGGGCCGTGTCGGCCAGCCCCGGGCCCCAGGGAGCCCCCATCCCGGGGCATACCCCAGCCCCGGGCCCGGCTCTCCTCCACGGGTTCGGCGGACGGGGCAGTCATCCTAGCGCTGCTCCGCCTGGGCTTCGTGTGCCTGGAGGGTCTGCCGGTCATCGTGACGGCCTTCGCCGCCGATGGCGCCTGCAGGTGAGCGCCCGCGCCGTTGGCGGGTGTGCGATGCACGCTGGGGGCTGCTGCGTGCGGCCCTTGTTTGTTTGCCCCGGCGGGCAAGCCCACTTAGCTGTGCTGCTAGGGAAACCCCTCAGCCCAAAATCCGCTGATGTGCAGGTTCGCTGATTCACCTGTATTGTGCGCTCCATTCCCGCGCCCTGCCCAGGTACCAGAACGCCGCCTCCGAGCTCTACTACGGCCGTCGGACCGGGGCGCCGGCCGCAGAGGGCCAGGGACCAGCCGGCGCTGCGGACAGCGCAGACTGTGGAGGGCCGCGGGGCGGCGCCGCGCCGCCAGACGCCGACGGCGGGGTGGCGTCGGGCCCTCTGCTGTGGGCGGCGGCGCTGCAGCAGGTGTTTGCGTGGGAGCCGTCCAAGTTGGAGCAGCTGCTGGAGACCACGCGTCTGCAGGCTTTCGAAGCGGATGCGGAGGAGGAGGCGGAGGTGGAGGCGTGCTTGGGAGGAGGGAGCGGCGGCGTGTGGGAAGGTGCGTGCGCGCCAACGCGTGCCGCGGCGGCTTGGGGACCAGCAAGGGGGTAGATGGGGCCCGGCAAGGACAGTGGCGGCCATCCATTACGGATGGAGTGATCCTCAAGGGAACGGAACCAACATGTGTCCCCACTGCCTGCCCTCATGGCCGTGCTTGCTGGTGCACAGGCATCGTGAGGGTACCGGCCTCGCTAAACCCGCTTGCGGCCGCGTCGCAATCGGCCTCCGCAAATGGCACCGCGCCCCAGGTCGAGGCAAGTGAACGCCGGGGTTGCGTTTCGTGCTATAGATGCAGATAGGAATGGAATTGGGCACGTGTATGCATCTGTGCCGTGGGGAAGTTTCGTTAGTCCTTCGACTGCCGTGTCCTGGCTGCATACTTGTCCTCTGTCTCCCCGCCCGCCCTCAATCCTGGCGAGCGCGGGAACGCGGGGAGGATGGAGTTGCCGCTGGGGCTCTATCCGTCCTCCCACTCCCTGACATGTCTTCCATTCCCCGCTCCTGCCCTGTCAGTCCCTGGAGCTCCCCACCCTGCGGCCCTCACACGCGCTCCCAGACGCAGCCGCTCTCCTGCCACCCCAAGCCGGGCCCCAGCCGCCCCACGCCTCGGCGTCGTCCACCTCCACCGCCGCAACCCCGCCCCCGCATCCACCTCCGGCCGCCCTCCCGTCACCGCCCCTGCTCTCCAGCCCACAGCAAGGCCGCAACGAAGCCGGCCCGGCGCTCCTGCCCGTGGACGTCACCGCCGGGGCCGCTGCCCCCGAGTTTGCGCCCCCCGCCGTCATGGACCGCACGCGCGCTGGCCTTGTTGTGGCCAGGGGTAGCGCGGGCACCACGGGGCCGGCGGGCGCCAGTGCTGTGCCGGTTTTGGCGGCCGGTGAGCCAGCGCCCGCGTGCCGTCGCCTCGGCATGTTTCGCTCCTTCACTCTGGGCTCAACCTCGAGGGGGGCTGCACTACTCGCCGCAGCAGAGCCCTGCATCGCCTCGGGCTCCACCGTGGGCCCCCCCCCGGCTGGCGGCCGCCCTGCCACCTCTTGCCTGTCGGCGTCCGCCGCCAGTGCGCGGGCTGCCGTGGAGAGCGGTGTTGCCGAGGCCCGGGAGGCTCCGTCGGCGCAACAGGAGCCGCAGGGGATCTTGGCGGGGCGCAGCTTGCGGTGCGGTACGGCAACGGGGACGAGCGAGGGCGAGGGTGCGGCCCACGTGGAGCACGTGCACGTGGATGTGTACGACAGTGGCGCGTGGGCCTGTGAGGACCCCTGTGGCCGGCTGCGGGTGCCCAGCGCGGCCATCGCAGTGGCGCCCAGCGGCGACCTGCCCTCCGCGTCGCAAACGGCGTCGGCTGGAGGGCGTGTGCGGCCAAACTCGCTTGGCCAGGCCACGGTGAGTGGTGCTTGAAGCAGGGATGCCAGCTATCGAATCTGGGACACGTAACATTCCTGCGTGCGTGGGGTTTTCAGTGTGAGCAGGGCGTTGAAGTGTTAACATGAAATGCGTTTGGCCGTGGCTTGCAGGCGGGCTCCGCACATGCCACCCTGAGCAAGCAGCTCAGCCACAAGACGCTGTTCACGTCAGTAAACCCGCTGGCGACTTCCAGCTGGCAGGTGCGGCCTGCATGCAACCCTGCTGCACGTGATGCGATGTCGTACCATGTACGGCACACGCCCTCCTCACCTCCAGCTGCCCCCCATGCAAATGCCCCTGTCTAACCGGTACCATATCAATCGCTGAACGCTCTCCTGTCGACGCAGGTTCTGTGCGAGGAGCTGCAGGCCTCCAACCCGGGCGGAAGCAGCGGCGGCGGCGTGCGGAGCCTGTTCGACACGCCCCCCAGCTGCCAACGCGCGGGTGGGGCGCCCCTGCTGCCGGGCGTACACGGGCCGTTGCGGGCGCTCGCCGAGGACGAGGCGGCCGCGATGTCGATCGAGGCCGCAGACACGGTGTCCAACGCATCCAAGGTTGCCGAGCGGCTGTTGATGTACTCCAACTGCCCCTCGCCCTTGGCGCGCCGGGCCGCGACAGAGACGGGCGGTCGCGCGCTTATGCCGCCGCCGGCGCTACCGCGACCGCTACCGCTGCAGTCGGGATTGTGCCCGCACGACCCCGCAGCAGGCGCAGGTAGCGAGGTGTCGATGGCAGGGGGAGGCGGCGTGGAGGTCTCGGGCCCCGACGTGGAGTCTTCGTCCATACCGTGGCTCCTGCTGGGATCGTCGCGACGGAATCTGCGAGCGGAGCCGTCTCCGGTTCGGCCGGGCCATGCGGGCCCGGCGCCGGCGCCTCCCTCCCGGCAGAGCACCGAGGGCGAGCCCCTCTCGCGGAGCTCCCTTGCAGGCCGCATCTGGGCCGCGGTTCGGAAGGCCGGGCACAGCAACAAGGGGCAACGTGACCGCGACGACAAGGGCAGCTGCGGCGAGGCTCTGTCGGCCTCCGCCTCGCCTGGCCCACCAACGCCTGTGGTGTCTGCACAGAGGGGCGCGTCGGCTGTGACCCTGGGCGGTGTCACATACACGGCGGGGGTGGGGGCGGCGGTGGGGCAGGGGGAGGTCCGCCGGCACCACCACTCGGGTGGGCTGCCCCACCGCCGCTCGTTCTCGGCCTTCCGCCTCAACACCAACAGCACCCTTCTGGCGGCCGGTACGGGGTCAGCGCTGCTCCCCACTGAGTTACCTGACGGCAGCCCCAGCACGGCCCAGCGCTCCGCAGCAAGCATGCGGGCCGGCTACCCGGCCCACCTTCGGGCCAGCTTCTCCATCAGCCGGCCGCAGCTTCCAGGCAGCTTCCAGGCGAGCGCCCTCACGCACTCGGGCACGGGGACCCACGTGCATCCTGCCGGGGTGCAGCACGCCCTGCAGCAGTGCTCGCCGCCCTGCGCCTCTCCCCGGGTCGTGTCCTTTGCCAACTCGCTCCGACACGCGCCGCTCAGCCAGCGCGGCCTGCACCCCACCAACCGAGCCACCCTGCACGGCAGCTCCCTGGGCAGTGCTGGCCTGGCAGGCCACACTTGCGGCGGCGGCGGTGCAAGCGGCCGCACCCCGCTCCCTGCCAGTCCCTGCACCGCTGCCGCTGCTGCAGCCAACCTCACCAGCCCCAACAGGCGCCACACGGTGGACGGTCCTGGCTCAGCGGGTGTCATGGGAGCCCCTCACGACGGCGCAGCCTCAAGTGCTGGCCTGTGCCATGGAGCGCACTCGCCGCACGTGTCTGGGGCTAACGCTAGCAGTGGCGGTGCGGAGGTCGGGCTGCAGGCGGCGGTGGGCACCCCGGACTCCGCCACTACAACCGACACCCTTGCCGCTGCCCCAGTGGCACCGACGACAGCCGCTGCCGCCACCGCCTCAGCGGCAGCGGCGGAAGCAGGTCCGGGGGCACCCGACGCGACAAGCTCAGGGGAGGGCAGGGCACAAGTGGTGCCGTCTGGCGGCGCTGCCGTACCACCCCTGCACGAGACGACCGCCGCGCGCGCTGGCTCAGGGGGCCGGCAGGCGCCAAGCTCTTGCCGCCCGCCGGCCGTCCGCCGGGCGCTGCTGGACTCCCAGCCGTCCGAGCACGCCTCGAGGATGCGGGCCTTTGTGGAGTTACGGGCGGCGCGGCGCAGCTGCAGCCGGGGCACCGGTCCCAGCAGTGCAGCCGGCGGCGCCCACAGCCGCAGCAGGCACGGTGTCGATGCGGCCAGCGGCGGCGGCAGGGCTGGCGGTCGAGCGAGCAACTGTGCCGAAGGCAGTAGCTCGGAGAGTGAGTATGAGGCTGAACCTGCGCAGACGGCCAACGCGCTGCGGGCTCCGGACGGAGCGCCGGCGGCGGTGCTGACTGGCGGTGCTGGCGGCTGCAGAAGTTCGCCCGATGCAGCTGCTGCCCCAACCGCCATGCACATTGCGCGACAAGAGGGCTCGGCGCGGTCGGATACAGAAGAGGAAGTGAAGCCTCGGGAGCAGGAGGAGGAGGTGGCGGGAGAGTTGAAAGAGGCGTTGGGGCAACCCCGGCAGGGTGCTTCGTGTGATCTGGACGGAGGCCTGGCCTGGCACGAGGTGCGGGCCGCCGCGGTGACGGACCCCGACAGCGGCGCTCGGTACCTGGTGGTGATGCAGAAGGACGTGACGGCCAAGGTGGAGGCAGAGAGGCACATCGCGCAGGTGGGCGGGGTGGGGCCGTCAGGGGCTTGGGGCTTGGGGCTTGGGGCTTGGGGCTTGGGGCTTGGGGCTTGGGGCTTGGGGCTTGGGGCTTGGGGCTTGGGGCTTGGGGCTTGGGGCATGGCAGGTTGCGCCAGGCGGGACTGTTGATAAGGGACGCTCAGGCGCTTATGGGTGGGGGATGTGGCTGCTCGGGTCTTGAGCCTTGGCCAACGTGAACCCTGTCCCACTGCCCCAGGTGTCGGAGGCCGAGCACCGGCTGCTGGAGCAGATCTTCCCTCGCCACGTGCTCGCGTACATGACGGAGGAGGGCTTCACGCCCCCACCCCCGGCGTTTAACGCTCAAGCAGAGGGGGCTGACAACACTGGAGGTGCACAATCTGCACACCGGTCGCTTACCACCCTTGCTGCGTGGCGGCCGTACGTGCGGGACTGCACGCGCCTCGCCACGTGGCACCCGCAGGTGGGAGGGGCTTGGGGCCGTGTCACAAGCCGTTGCCCCCACACAGTACCGTGTTGCCTCACTCTTGTGGGCCCCTTTTGCCCCCGACAGGTCACGGTCCTGTTTGCCGACATCCAGGGCTTCACGCCCATGTGCAAGCAGCTGCCCCCTACCGTGGTCATGAAGTTCCTCAATGACCTCTTTGTGGGCTTTGACTCCCTGCTTGACGTGTACGGAGTGTACAAGGTAGGGTTGAGGTGCACCCCCTTTGCATCCAAGCTCACAAGCCAAGGATTGAGCTGAGCCTAACAACTTCCTACCTGCCTGCACCCCATCCCCCTTCAGGTGGAGACTATTGGCGACTGCTACGTGGTGGCGGGTGGGCTGATCACCGAGGACGCCGACGGCATGGCGGCTGTGCAGGGTGGTGGCGAGTCTGACCCACAACAGGCGGACCGGGTGTTCGCCTTTGCACAGGTGAGCGGCATTGGAAGAGGCGGGGGCAGTGGGGTCCAACCTCGTCTCCTCTCTGACTCTTGTCCACTTACCCATCATCCCGTCCCCCTCAGGCCATGCTCCGTGCCGCCAGCCGCGTGCTCATGCCCACCACGGGCGAGCCCGTCAAGATCCGTGTGGGGATCCACTCGGGCCCCGTGGTCAGCGGCGTGGTGGGCACCCGCATGCCCCGCTTCTGCCTCTTCGGCGACTCCATCAACACCGCCAGCCGCATGGAGAGCACCTCGCAGCCCGGCAGCGTGCACGTCAGCAGCGACACGGTGAGCAGCAGCCCCTGCCGCCCCCTGCTGCTGTCGGATTGCACCTCCCAACTCGCTCTTGACCCGCCCCCACCCGCCCTCCTCCCGACCCGCAGTACTCCCTGCTGACCTCCAAGCACGCGGGCTGGGCGCCCACGGGCGGCATCGAGGTCAAGGGCAAGGGCCTCATGGAGACGCACCTGTGGGCACCGCCCGTGCCGACGTCAAACGTTTAGCTAGCTAGTTTGATGTGACTGGAATAGCAACTAACGGGCATGGAAGCAACGCAAGCAATAGTTTGCTCCTTTGTCAACGCTTGGAAGCAACGTAGAGGAGGGGCCCCTGGATGCAGCACCCTCCTCTGATTTTGAGTTCCCGTTTTCGTTAAGACCAGGTGGGTTTGTTTAATGTGCGTGCGCCCTTGGCGTAAAAAGAATTAAGCGGCTTGGCGGTTGTGGCATGCGCGTGATCTAAAGATAACACGCTGATTTGATTTGATCCCCTGTCAAAGCGCCCATCCTTTCCCGGGCCAGGCATCTAGTCAAATGGTAGTACCGCCTGATGTTCCAGAAACTGTATTGTGGCTGTCAGGTTCAGCATCCGTGATTGTGACACCACAAGGCATTCATTCATGGTAGTAAGTAACTTCATTTCTTTTGCTGGGTTAGAAATGTTGGCAGTCCCTACGTCAGTCCTTAGTCGGGTTCTGGCCGGGTTCGGGCCGAACCCGGGTTCGTGCCACCCGGTAACCGACCCCCAAACCGCCCCCCAACCGACATGCCCGGTTCGCCGAACCCAAACCCGCCCCGGTCGCAGCTCAAATTGACACAAGGCGGTTCTCCGTTGTGGGTTCTCGGGTCCATGGCAATCGCAATGTAAGCATGCACATGAGCCCAGAGCTGCGTTTCCCGTCACTTCCCGTCACTTCCCGTCCCCTCGCGTCATCTCGCGCTTTGCCACTCGCTGCCCTGCACCCCTTCGCGCCGTTCCAGGGTTGCAAGCTAGCTGCCACGCAGGAGAGGCGTGCACAATCGTTCGGGGTCTGGGTAAGATTGCACTCCAGCCGAGCGACCGACTGTGCCCGATGCCCAGCAGCTGACCCGATATGCATGTCCCGCAAAGCGGCCGTGTGGAGCAGCAGCAGCACAAACCAGTGTGAAGGAGGCCCTAGGCACTCGACTCCGCAGCGCGAGTCGCCCTGATAGGTCGCTCCAGGGAGCCTTGACAGGGCATGTCAACCCGGTTACCGGGGGCGAACCGGGGGCCAAACCCGGCAGGTTTGGCCCCTGGTGTGTTCCCCCTCTTCACCGGCAAACCCCGCCCAAGCGCCGATGCACGTGTGACTGGCAAGCAGTTATAGGAACGAAGACCTGTTTCCCGCTGGTTCCCCGTGCCTGCCCTGAGGGCCCCAGCTGTCATGGTGCGATTTCGCGGACATGGTCCGCAGAACGGTCAGGAGAACGTTGTCACACATACTGGAAGACACATACACTGTAGATGCATTACGGTGCAACAGCAGAGATGAGGACTGAGCGACAAAGAGGCAACAGCCGACCAATGCCCAAGTCCGGCTCTTTCGCTTGGATTCTTTATAACATACCTTAATCCTGAGGCGTATTCATGATGTATCAAGAACGAAACGGGCTTTGCGTCTCAGGACCACAGTGCGGCGTGTCGGGGGGAGGCGCGCTGCTAGTCAAACTTGTGCTTTGTGCGATGTCCTCCCAGGAGGTGTGCGACAATAGGTAATGGATATGCAAATCGGAGGCCGCGATTGGGCCCGTGCGGTGGACAGAATGTGCTGTGAGACCGCGCGACGGTGAGCTCAGGCAACGCGAGGATGTCTTGAATGATACGCGATCAGTCGAAGGCTGGGATGGGCAGCTAGCACAACCCAAAGTTTCTCAGGGGGGGGGGGCGGCGCTGTTCGACGCCGCCTCCCCCCCCCGCCGCCTTTGCCCACGCTCCCCGCGTCATTGCGCCCAGTTGTCTGTCACTAATCCCGCCCCCCCGCCCACCCCACCAGGCCTTCCCCCGACAGTTGTCTGGAAATAGCGAGGCTGCTACTAGGGAGCTGATATGATTTGGCAGACAAGCAGAAGAGCTAGGCGAGCGCAGCAGGCCTTGCGCAAAGGCGGTTTCCCCTCCTGTCTGGGCAGCAGCCCGTGAACTTGGCGTGTTGGGACCGGGGCTTGACGCTTGGCTCGGGGCAGTAGGGCTTCTGTCTGCCGTCTGCCCCCCCCCCCCCCCCCCCGACCTTGGCACGTTCCGTTGAGCTGCCCCCCCGCCCCGGCACTTCAGGCCGGGCCCGGCCTACATGCTCACGGACGTCGTGCTTCTGAGGTGAGAAGGCAACACAGATGGCGGATTGTTTGAGGGCGGATGCAAAGGGGGCATGCTAATCTATCACTACGCCAGAACACGAAGTCGTTTGCTCCACTCGCACCCTCTGCTCCACTACTCCTCACGTCAACTCGTGCTTACCCCCTTTCTCTCCCCCTTCCCAGTTCATACACGACGCCGTGGCCCTGCCCGCGGTGCCCACCCTGTTCCTGTTGGCTCCCGCTGGAACGCACGGCCGTGCGCATGGCCGGCGCTGCCTAGGCCATGGAGGCCTCCACGGTGGAAAGACGGAAAGGTGAGGGGCTATGGGAAGCTGGGTTGAGGGTGTGAGACGTGAGATGTGAGGTGAGGGGCGCGTGGACAAGGTGAAGGGGGAGGGAAGCTTCCCCCATAAGGCAGGCGAGAGGAGGTGGGTGGGCGGAGCGTGACCTTGCCGGGGTAGGGGGCAGAAGGCGGAAAGGGGTGATGAGGTGCTGAGGTAAGGACACGGACGCACGGGTTGGGGAGGCCTCCCCCGCCCTAGGGCGGGGGCATGAAGTGCGGCCAGGACATCAAGCAAAGCCGCGGCATTGGTACTGAACTTGTCACCGTCCCCCCTCCCCCCTCGCCCCCCAGGATGCAGGAGGACTCATTGGGTGTGCAATGACATCCCGGCAGGCTGCGCTTGGAGAGACAGATAGGAAGGTCGGGGCTTTGACATAGGGTTAACACCGGCTATTTGAGGCAGAGGTCAGCATGTAAAATCCGAAAAAATCCGAGTGTCAATACGGCCGCAGAACCACTTCGGATCCACCCGGTTTGGAAGGCGGGTCACCGGGCCGGTTTTCCATGTCTCCAAACCCGGTCTCGCAGGTTCGGGGGTGGGTTCGCCAAACCGGGTCGAACCGGGCGGCAGCCCGGTTCGCCGAACCCACCCGAACCCGGGCGGTAACCCGCCCCAGGACTGACGTAGGGAGTGCGGGAGGGCGGTTGGGCGAGGGCTGCAAGCCCCGCGCTGCTGGATGGGCAGCGATGCTCGAGAGTCTTTGCAAGAGCCCGGAACATGTGGGGATCGTCGCATCAGTTGAAGTCTGCTGCGGTGATTGTCGGCTGGTCGTCTGTCGGCAGGCCCAGCGGTGAGGGGACAGCTCTGAGGTTCCAGGTTGCTGGTCGGTGGAGCAACGCCACTGTAGCTGCCTTGCCCTCTCAACCAGGTCATTGGTGCGTGATCATTGCTGTTGCCTCATTCGTTGCCGCGGTCGACTCGCATGGCGATTGCAGTGGCTGTGCGTGCATGACACGTCGGCAACACATGTTGACAGGAAGAGGCTTACTGGGCTAGGGAAGGGTCATTGGTCTGAATGGACCTGAAGTGGAGGCAGGCTCGAGCAATCAGCTAGGTGCCGTGGGCGGGGGCCTGGAAGAGCGAAGAGGTGCAGGCTGAAGGGAAGGGTCCGGGTGTACACGGCACGTCCGCCGGTTTGACACGAAGAAGCTCGAAGGAACAGCTAGGGGCCGTGGGGACTGGGGAGTCGTACGCTCATACCTACCCATAGCCACAGGGCTGTCAGGGGGGGGTACAAACAAAGTTGCCCGATATCATGCCCCAAAGTTCCCCGACCCCCGGGACCGACGACCGACCGACCCGTACAGTGTACGACACTGTCGTACAAGGCCTCGTACTCCATTTTATGCCTTTCGCGTTTCGCTGGACTGCTGACCGTGTGCTCTATCCATGGGCGCGCACAGCACTCCCGGTGGCCCACGTTGGTCGGGTACCATCAACCATGCCACGGACCCCGACCCGTCGTTGCTAGTACTGTGCGATCTGAGACGCGGTAGTGGAAGGCGGGCTTCCGGGAGCACCTGGGAGACGCCTTTGGGTGGCCACGTGTGTGCCCGGGGCCCGGCATGCCGACATGTCCCACCGGTCCCGACTCCCTAACACCGCAGGAAGGGTACCACCAGTGTTGCTATCTTCCGTGGCGAAGGTTTCTGAAATCCCAGAACTTTCCTGGCCGGCTAAGCAAGAATGTTAAGCGGCGGACAGAACTTTCTCGCCGCTGGGGGTCAAAGTGTTACGGCCAGAACACCTTCCTGCGGACCCCCAGAGAGGGTTTCGATGCGGCGGAGGTGGGGCCTGGTCACACCTGCCCCTCCCGGCCCCCCTCCGCCCCGTCACCTCAGCTGCACACCCCTGGCAGGCCCTGGCTTGGCCCCCTACACCCCGCATAGCATGCCACACTGCCAAGTCACGGGCCCTGGGACAGAACATTGGGGCCTTGCGGAGGCAAAATGATCCATGGCGGGCAGAACTTTTGCGTCATTGGGGGCGGAAATGTTACCTTCTGCCAGAACTTGTCGGCCATAACGGCTGGAAATGTTCCAGCGCCCGTAACATTTCGGTAACTTTGTAACTATGATAGCAACACTGGGTACCACTGCTAGCATAAGTTCTTGCCATGCTGCATGCTCAGGGCGTGCGGGATGATGCTGGGCGCTGCTCTACGCCGCGGTGAGTCACCGCCGGTGACAAAGTCCCGCCGCACAGCCTCCCAGAGTCCCCCCAACCCCCCCGACCGACGACCGACCGAGAACTTTGGGCCCCCAAAACATGAAGAGGCGTACTGGGCCAGGGCTGCCTCTCTATCTCCTACGCGCGAGATCTCAAGAACGACGCGTTGTAGGCTCGCTCAGGCTGGCTGAGTCATGAGATCGAAGGGAGTGGGGGACTCATTACAGGTGCGTGGGCCGGTCGCGAGCTCGCCGGCCCTGGGACCGCGAGGCGCTGTCAGCCGCTACCTACCTGCGCCCATTATTCTTTGCAACAAGAGCGGAGGCGGACAGGCCCCCGGAACCAGAACCCCAAGAACGTGCACACGGCCCTTGCTGGGGACCGTTCCCCTCGCCCCAGGCGTCAACTCATCGCTCGGCAGTCCCAGACAGCATTCGCCCCACTCTTTCCCACGTGTCGTCCCCAACAAGGGGCTAGCAAGCAAGGCTCACACTTGCAGGCTCAGTCAACAACGACGTTGCACGACGCAAACCGCACAGAGGGGCAGCGCTCAGCGGAAGAAGATGGCTGCCCATCCAGTAGGAAGGGTAAAGGGCCCAGCGCCCCACCCACCCACCAGCCATGGAGCCCACACTCGGCGCACAATCAAGCCACCACCCGACCCCCCGTCCATGCAAGCACCCGGGTTGGCCCGACAAGGCAAGTGGGCCCGCATCCTACTATTAACGCCCCAGTCACGACGAGCAGCGTTGCCGAGAGAACCGCGGCTCTTGCAGGCGAGCATGATCGGCATCAACAGAGGCCGAGCGGCGCAGCCCTCATCCAACGCCCTCCACTGCCGCCTGCCCACCTCTCCTTCCCGCTTGCACGCAAAGCGATGCACGTGCACATACACCTCAGCAGTACGGCTTTAGCGAGCCCCCACTCACACCTCAGCAGTTCTCAAAGACTCATTGATGCATGCATCCACACGCGTGCAAATCCTTGGCACACTTAGAGTTTGCAACATCGGACGCAGCAATGCACATTGCAACGCTAGGCAGCACTGCACAGGGAAGAGCAGACCGCCCTCAAGCCGGTCAGTCTCTCTTGCCCATGCAAGACATACAGGAATCTAGATAGGCACTCAGTGTGCACACCAACACCCGTGCACCAATCGCATTGGCTTCTCCAACTTTACTTCTCCCTGCATTCAAATCTTCTCGCCGCGCTAGTGCCAAACAGCACTCTATGTGCCCGCATCCGCACAACGTTGCCGTTGCAGCGGCCCTTTGACTTCATCTACTTTTGTGGGTCACACAGCGTTTAGCCACGTCCCTTGAAGCGTGCAAATTACCTGCGTACCCCATCAACGCGCAACCACCACTCGACGACTGCTCAACTCAGCTGGCGCAGAGACAACGCCCATCCAACGTGCCACCGCCGAGTGCAAGCAAGCCATGCCGCCAACGCCAACGCTAACGCCAACGCACCAACTTGCATACAAAACCTGCCACCACACGCAGACAGTCCCCAAAACGGCCGCCCAGGCCCAATCCCAAACAATTGCCCATAAAAGTGGCCGAAAGAAGTGAATCCCGGGGAGCAGGCCCGGACATGGGCCTTGGGTCCAATGCCCGCAACGACTGCAACGCACGGTAGCAGGGTACCCCTGCACGGTAGATTCAGTCAACCCCAGCCTGAGCCCTGCCCCAGCCCCTGCTCACAGAAAACGACACGCATTGTCGATGCCAACAAGATTCTGTATATGAGTTGATAAGGCACGCTCCTGGGCAGGCCTGCCAAAACCATCCACTCTGCAAAAGCAGCTCTCAAACGAGCTGAGTTGTGAAAGAAAGTTCTTGCGCTCGAGGAAGAGGGCAATGCCAAAAAAACTTGATCTTGCGCGTTGCCACGCACGATCAGGCCCGCCAAGCCCGGCTGTGAGTGGGACATGCCTACTAGGCCTTCTGCGTGTCAAGAAGAGGCCTTATCAAAACACACCGCCAGACACCGTAACACCTTCCTTACAAGCCCCTCCCACCATCAACGCCGCAACTCTGCATCTTGACAACACTTGACGAGCTCGACTACCCCGTAGCCATGCCTCGCGGGTCACCAGATAGCGGTGCGTCACACGCCCGTACCCGCCCGTCGCGCGTGCTTTCACGGTCGGCCCTCGCCCGCCAATGGCGGGGACTGCCCGTAGGAGGAGACCTTGTCAAACGGCCACACGCCGCCGGGGGAGCCTCCGCCCTCGCGCTTCCCGCCAACGGGGACCTGCGCAAACGAGGCCCCCGCCGCGTGCTTCCGCGGCTCCGGGAGGCGCCCGCTCGCGCGCTGCCCCAAGGACAATGCCATGTTGGAGCCGGAGGTGTTGGGCGGGAGGGCGCCCGACATCATGGTCGTGGAGAAGAGGGCGGTGGAGTCGAGGTTGTGCTGGGAGAACGTCAGCCGCGCGACCGCGCTGTCGTCGCCGCCGACCGAGGGGAACATGGCGAAGTCCGAGACCGTGCCGCCCGTCGTGAGCTGGAAGCCCCCGGCCGCGTGCAGAGCCTGCGCGAGCTGCTGCTCTTGCCGCTGCTGCTGCTGCTTCTCCTCGTCCCTGCCCCTATCCCCGTCCTGCAGCTGCAGCTGCTCCCGCTTCCTGTCCCTGTCACTGTCACTGTCCCGCTCACGGTCGAGGTCCCCATTCCGCTGCTTCTCGGGCTGCACGTGCGCGCTGGGGCGGTCCTCAGCGCGGTGCTGCTCGTGGCCGCTGGTCCAGGCCTCGATGCGCCCGGCGGTGGTGGTGATGGTCGTGGCGGAGACCGCACAGGCGTCCGCTCCGCTGCCGAGCTGCGGCTGCGTCGGCGTCGGCAGGAGGACGGTGTTCTCTATCGTCGCCTGCCGGCTTTCGGGAGGGGGTGTGTCGGCAAGCGCATGGGGCACCGCGGAGCCGGGCAGCGCCCACAGGTGCGTCTCCATGAGGCCCTTGCCCTTGACCTCGATGCCGCCCGTGGGCGCCCAGCCCTCGTGCTTGGAGGTCAGCAGGGAGTACTGCGGGTGGGGAGGAGGGCGGTGAGGTTTGGGTCAAGAGCGAGTTGGGGAGTGAAGCCCTGTCAGCAGCAGGGGGCGGCAGGGACCGCTGCTCACCGTGTCGCTGCTGACGTGCACGCTGCCGGGCTGCGAGGTGCTCTCCATGCGGCTGGCGGTGTTGATGGTGTCGCCAAAGAGGCAGAAGCGGGGCATGCGGGTGCCCACCACGCCGCTGACCACGGGGCCCGAGTGGATCCCCACACGGATCTTGACGGGCTCGCCCGTGGTGGGCATTTGCAGGCGCTTGGCGGCACGGAGCATGGCCTGAGGGGGTAGGGATGCGCAGGAGTGAGCTGACTGTGATGCAAAGAAGAGACAAGGTTGAACCCCACTGTCCCCGCCTCTACCACTGCCGCTCACCTGTGCAAAGGCAAACACCCGGTCCGCCTGATGTGGGTCGGACTCACTGCCGCCCTGCACAGCCGCCATGCCGTCGGCGTCCTCGGTGATCAGCCCACCCGCCACCACGTAGCAGTCGCCAATGGTCTCCACCTGAGGGGGCGGGGGGCGGGTTGGGAGGTGGGCTCAGCTTCTTCCGAAAACGAAGGGCTTGGAGGCCAGGACAGAGATGGGTTGCGTTTGGGCTTGGGATTGACATGTTGCTCACACACACCTTGTACACTCCGTACACGTCAAGCTGGGAGTCGAAGCGCACAAAGAGGTCGTTGAGGAACTTCATGACCACGGTAGGGGGCAGCTGCTTGCACATGGGCGTGAAGCCCTGAATGTCGGCAAACAGGACCGTGACCTGTCGGGGGAAGGAGGGGCCCACAAGAGTGAGGCATGAAGCCGTGAGGTACTGTGTGGGGGCAACGGCTGGTGGCACGGCTCCAACCTCCTCCCACCTGCGGGTGCCACGTGGCGAGGCGCGTGCAGTCCCGCACGTACGGCCGCCACGCAGCCAGAGAAGCAAGGGATGTCCGGCAGTTGTGGTAGCCCGCCTCGGCGTCAAACGCCGGGGGTGGGGGCGTGAAGCCCTCCTCCGTCATGTACGCGAGCACGTGGCGAGGGAAGATCTGCTCCAGCAGCCGGTGCTCAGCCTCCGACACCTGGGGCAGTGGCGGGACAGGTTTATCGTTGGCTTAGGCTGTAGACCCGAGCAACCACATACCCCACCCATAAGCACCTGAGCGTCCTTCATCAACAGTCCCGCCTGGCGCAACCTGCCATGCCCCAAGCCCCAAGCCCCAAGCCCCAAGCCCACCCCGCCCACCTGCGCGATGTGCCTCTCTGCCTCCACCTTGGCCGTCACGTCCTTCTGCATCACCACCAGGTACCGAGCGCCACTGTCGGGGTCCGTCACCGCGGCGGTGCGCACCTCGTGCCAGGCCAGGCCCACCACTGGGGGCAGCGGCTGGGACCCACCCCTGTCCCCGGCGTCGCCCTCAGCCTCCCCGTCACCAGCCTCGCCGCCCGTGTATGGTAAAGGCTCGACACCACGGAGGGCTGTCCGTGCCTCTGGCCCAGGCTCGTAGAGGGTGCTGCCGCTGTCGGCCCGGCGGAACACCGGGTTAACATCTGCATCGCCGGTCCTGGGTCCCGGGCGCATGATGTACGACCGAATTCGGCGCGGGTCAGGGCCTGCATGCCCCACCGTGGACGCGACTTGGGAGGGCACGAGTGTCCCAGGTGTGAGGGACTTGGTCCGCGTCAGCGCTGCTGCGTCTGCAGCTGAGTTGAGGTGGCTGCTGGCACCCGTCCTGGGGGTGGGGGTGAGCGTGGTGAAGGGGGGGTCCATCAGGCTGTCACCAGCTTCCACCAGCTCCGTCCCAGGGATGGGCGAGCAAGACGGGGACGCCGAGTCTGCGGTCATCTCGCGCGCAGCAGTAGCCAGCACGCGGCTGTGACCCGAGCGGCTGACGGTCGGGGGGTCCGTAGCGCTACGCTGAGGAGCGTCGTGGAAGCCGCTGTGCAGGCCGAATGCGTTGCTGCCGCTCTGGATGCCACCCTCGCCACGAGAGCTGGTCATCCCCGTCGCCGTGGCTGACTGCGGGGCAGGCCGCCTCGTGGCCACGCCAGGGCTTCCCTCCACGACACTGCCCGCCGCATTGTAAGACGACTTGGGCGCCCCCCTCAGGCTGGACGCGAACTGCAGCACGCGGGACGAGGGCGCCCGTGTGGACCCCGCGGGCGAGGAGGGCATAGCAGGCACCGTCGGTGCCGTGACGCTTCCACACGTCCGCATTGCCGCCACCGAGCCAGCGCCAATCGTGCGCGCCTCCCACGCGGCAGTGCTGTCCGCTCGCGGCCCGGCCGTTGGGTCGAGGACCTCGGTGCGGGCGGCCAAGGTGCCCACAACAAAGTGACGCGCCGACGCCGGCCGCAGAAAGCGGTGAGCTGGGGCCAGCAGGATCGCGGCACGCGCGGAAGCGGGCCGCAGCAAAGCCGCGGTCCCCGCGGGGCCATTGGTTGGCACCGTAACGCCTGCGCCCGGGGTCCCATCGACGCTGGTGCTGGCCGTCGACCCCACGCCGCTGGCTGTGACCATTGCCGGTGTTGCCATGCCCATGGTGATGCTGCTGCGGCGCACCGAGGACGCCACCCGCTTGGCCATCTGGTCCACAATCTCCTCCAGTGGCTGTAGCTGGTCGCTTGCGGCCGCGTCGCCCAAGCTGCTGCCACCCGCGTCTGAGCCCGCTGCGTGGGAGGCACCAATACTGGCCGCCGCGGCGGCAGCAGTGCTGGAGGGGGCGACAGGCCGTGTGCCCACAGCTTCCGCAATGAGTTCCGTGTCCGAGGCAGAAGTTGGAGCAGGTGGTGAGTGCAACGCCGGTCTTGACGTCACTGCATAGGGGCTTGCTCCAGCCATGCCACCCATCTGTCCGGCGAGGATGCGTGTGGATTGGTGAGGCACCGAGTGACTGAGGGCGTTGCCGTTCAGCTGGCTGCCTGCGGACTGCCCCTTGGCAGACTGGCCTGGGTAGCTGTCAAAGGTGGGTGCGCTGGGTGTGCTGGCACTGGTTCCCAGGTACCCATCTTGCTGAGGCGCTGGGTGGGGGTGCCCAGACGACGCGCACGTGAGCAGCGCACTGGTGCTGGGGGTGGGCAGCGCTGGGCCGCTCGCTGCGTTGACGATGGTGCTCGAAGAGAGCGCCGGGTCATCGAAAAGCACTTGCCAGCTGCTCGTGGCGAGTGGGTCCACGGTTGCAAAGAGCTGCCGTGACTTGTTCCTCGAGCGGTTGGGGGCCTGCAGGGGTGCAGCGAGCGGGGGTATGCTTCACAGCCTTCCTGACTGGCCAGCATGTGTTGTAGGCATCCCGGAAAGTGAGCTTGACACCCACACCGCATGGTGATTGGCAAGCAGACCTTCCCCCCCAGAGGCTCCAGCGGCTACTGCATATGCCTGTCACCACCTAGGCACCACCTCTGATGCCCCAGGAGCACACCACATACCTGCGTGGTCCGGCGCTGCGGCTGTGCTGCCATGTTGACAGTGCTGGGCACCGCGCCGCTACCCGTCTCTGCCGGCACTGCGTTTGCACTGCTCGTGGACCCAAGCGACATGGCCAGCGTCACCTCGGAGCCCCGCGGCAAGGGCGACTCCGCCGGGCTGCACTGCATGAGAGCGTCCGCGGTCTGGTATGCGCGGCGCAATTGGTGGTCGATGGAGAACGACTTGACCAGTCGGTCCCTGCGCGACGGCAGCGCGAGCGCGGCCGCCAGGGCCACGCTCTCCCCACTGGCGAGAGGCGTCGTCGGGGATCCGTGCCTGCCGCTGCTGTCCCGGCTGGCCCCCAGGTAGCCATTGTCCGGCACGCTTGCGCGGTGGCCACGCGCGACGCCAGCCGGCCACGGCACTGAGCCGGAGCCGGAACGGCCAGCCTCTGCAAACACGGGATCCTCGGCGGTCGCGGCCGTGCCGTCCGCATGGACCGCGTTGGGCCCGAGGAGGCTCCAGCGCCTGATGCGGCTGTCGCCCCGGCGCAGATGAAGCGAACGCCGGCCAGGCTCGGTCCTCGACTGCGCAAAGCTGCCGCCGACGGTCTCACGGGCTCCAGTGGTGAGGCCAGTGCCACTTGCCGCAACGCTTGCGGACAGCCCAGTCCCGGGTGCGGGGACAGCGGATGGGGAGATGCCGCCCTGCTCATCCTCCGCCGCTGGGTCTGGCACTGGCACGTCCTGCTCCGGGCCGCCCGGCCCCATCCATGGCGCCGTGTGCACCTGCCCCGGCTCCTCGACCTTGCTCGGGGACGCCCCCGGCGTGGTCCCGCTGCTGCTCGCGACCCCCGAGCCGGCCGTTGGGCTGCCCTGCTGCCGGTGCTGGGCGGCCAGGCCTGCGGCCGAGACTGAAACCGCCTGCAGGTCGGAGCTCTGCTGCTCGTCGCACGGGATCATGGCCTCGTCGTGCCCGCCGACTTCCCCCTCGCCCTCGCCAGCCGCTGGGCCGGCGTACGGCGTCCGCGTTCCGCCACGGCCACTGGGCGGAGGCGGCGCCATCGAGAGGAAGCTAGGCACGTCGGTCTGCAATAGGAACAGGGTCCCAGTGAGGAGCTGAACGAGTGCGGGCATCCTCGTTGCCTTGCCTTGTTCCCAAGTCCATTGCAATGCCAAAGCCCAAGAGGCTTGCAGCCCCACCAGCCCAAAGGTTCTCTCGAGCACAGGCCCGAGCTCTGACCTGGCTCTTGTAGCCCTCGCCCGTTGCCGCGGCGCTTCGGTGGCCCAAGGCGGAGCCACGGGAGGTGAGGCTGGAGGACGTTGGGATGTGTGGGTTGAGTGACGCAGGCACCCGGATGATGCCTGGAGTGGAACGGGCGGGAGGAGCGCTGTCAGCAAAAGCTCTTGTACCTGTGTCCGCACTTTCCGGGCTCCTGGTATAGCCTCTGTCGGGCCGCACAGGTAAGGCCCAAGCCTGACCCAGATCAGTTAAGGGCCCTCATGCCTTGCCGGCTTGACGTGGCTCGATCTGCTGCCCGATCTGACCAACGCGTCCGCAGCCCCCATACAGTCTCTGCTGGCTAGGGTCCCCTGCCAAGACCTCCTCCCCATCTGAAAACACCACACACTGCACGCGTGCCGCACCTTCCCACACGCCAGGCGTCGACTGCGACCCGACCGTCGACGCCAGCAGCTGCTCCAGCTTGCTCGGTTCCAGCACAAAGAGCTGACTCAGCACGTCGTCCAGCCGGGAGCCGCCCCCGCCGCCGGCCCCGGCCTCGCCAAAGGGCGGCGGCCCGCTCGGCACCCCTTGGCCCGTGTCCTCGCCGCCGCCCACGCCGCTCACGTCCGGTCCGCCCAGGAGGGAGGCGATGGTGGCGCGCCAGGCCCTGGGCCGACAGCCCCCCGGGCCCAGGGCGCGTGGGCCGAAGTACACCGCGGATGCCGTGTTCTGGTGCCTGCGCCAGTGCGGCGGGGCGAGGTGGGGAGGCGAGGTCAGCAGTAGGCCTGCCTGAGTTGGGGTGAAACACTAGGAGCAACCCACATCAAAGCAAAGGCATGTTGCAAGCAACCCACATGGCCGGACCGAACGCTGAGCCCAACCCGCTCCTTGGCACCCCGGCCCACCGCACGGTTCCATCGGCTGCAAAGACCGTCACGATGACGGGCAGGCCCTCCAGGCACGCCGCGCCCATGCGGGCCCACGCCAGCAACTCCTGAGGCAGGGACCCGCCCGCCACCACCGCTGCGGTCGCCACAGTAAGGGCGCCGGCCGTGGACGGCGCGTCCGCGCCACCCGACGCGACCCCACCGCTGCCGGTCCCCGTACCGCCCGCGCCCGGCTGGGGCGTGGGCGGGTGCGGGGGCGGAGGCGGAGGCGGAAGCTGGGGCAGTCGGCTGGGGGCCGGGGCCGCGCGGGCAATGTCCTGTGGGAGCAACTGCAGCAGCAGCGTGCCCAGGACACGGCCTGAGAAGCTGACCCCCAGGGTCCCCGACAAGCTGGGCTGCAGCGAGGGCCTGGACTCCGTTTCGGCGGGTGCGGACGATGGCGGCCTGAAGCACGCCAGCAGGCCCCCGCCCAAGCGCCGGCGAGGGCCGTCCGGCTTGGCCGAGAGCGGCTTGGTGGGCCTGTGGAAGAGGTGGGGTGGCGAGGTTGGCGTCCGAGGGGTGTTGGGGGTTGGGGTGGGCATTCCTTTGCGGGGATATGAGGCCGTTGACCTGCGCTGCCTGAGCTTGCCCTGCCCTGTTCCGCCCGCGCCCGACTTCTGTAGACGGCAGGCAGGCGCGGGGGGCTCCCGCAGGCGCGGGGGGCTCCCGCCAAGGGGCCACACCGACGTAACCGAGCAACAGAAACGAACCCCGCACACACACCCAGTATGCTTGAGGACCACAAAAAATCTGCGCCTCACCCGCGTAGCAGCCGCAGCGGCAGGCACTGCACCAGGAACGGCGGTGCCCACAGCTCGACCTCCGCAGCCCGACCATTGCCGCACAGTACACGCGTCGCAAGGGCTTCCGCGACATCTGGCGTCAATACTGCCAGAAGGCTCCGTGTCTGGGCCTCAGGCGAACTGTTGGCGCTTTCCTTAGCTGCGAGAAGTGTCGCCGCAGCACCGTTCCACCATTCCACTGCCCACGCCGCCAGGCGCTTTTCAGTGCCTGGGATATGGTCAAGCGACTGCTTGGGCCAGGTGCTGGCTTTGCCGCTCTCGAATAGAGACAAGGCCACCACGGGGACCCGCACCGAACCGAATTGCTCGTTGAGCAGCTCCTCGGTGGTCGCAACCACAAGAGCAGCCATAACAGCTTGCAGGCTAGCCCAGGCCGCACTTGTTTAATCAGTTGTCATTCTCGTTCTCGCGTTCACTGTCGCGCTGTCACATGGAGCTGCGTTTTGCAAGCTAGATGACCGTGTACATGCAATATGAACTTGTGGAGCTGTGGTACCGCGGCGAGGTCGTATAAGGAAACCGCATTTGTGTTCGCGACGAGCCGCAACAGACACAGTACCCCAGTCCATTTCCAGTCGCCTCCGTTGCCTTGCTTTGCAGCTCTGGCCCGTACGCAATTGCTATGCGGAAACGCGAGCGCTTTCGCTCGCCATTGTCAGAATTGGCAACCGCTTCACCGGCCGCCACGTGCCGCTGGCAGCCGGCTGCAAGCTAATACAGAACATGAGAAGCTTGAATACTGTCACCCTTGATCCGTACCAGGCGTACGTGTTCTGTCGGAACCCCCCTCCCCGCCCCCGGACCTCCTGCCTCCGCCGTCCCCCGTGCCGGTTACTCTAGCATAGCCGCTTCAGCCGCATCACCGACTACATCTTCTGCGCATACCGCTCCGTGTAGTGCTAGATAGCCTTGCTGCTTGTGTGCTGCGCGGGGGCTATGCCCGCCTCCCCCGCCGCCCCCTAGATCTTCGTAACCTTCTCTATCCTGCTACAGAGCTCAGCACCTCATGACAGAGCAGCTCTGCCTGCACCTGTCCCCAGCGCGCAAGTTGCACACTCCATCCGCATCCCTCCACGCCTGCAGCTGACTCGTACCGCCTTTGTCTGCTATGCGTGCGGGTGAACAAACGGCCCCGAACGCCGCCGTAGCTGTACATAGCGGAAGAGAGCACGCCCTACATGCTGGGGGCTGGCAAAGTTCTGAGCCCCCAAAGTTTGAAGTAGCTCTAGCTAGTCAGGGGGGGGGTTAGGTTCGTCCCAGACATACATCACGCCTCAGATGGAAAGCGTTTGGCGAGAGGAGCCCAAATCCGCTTTCAGATTTGACAACCGAGGTTTTATTGCAAAGTTCTGAGCCCCCAAAGTTTGGAGTAGGTAGTAGGTCGGGGGGGCCCCGGGGATTTTGTCAAGGTGTGTCCGTGGGTTTTGTCAGAGGGCCCTGCACGCTGTTCTGGCCCGTCCGAAGGCCTTCTCCAGCATCCGGTGCCTCTACCGTAATACAGCAGTTTACCGCGCGCAGCTGCGCATGTCGCAGGACTAGCAGCGGACCAAGACGGTCTGTGGGATTCTCTTCCCCTGACCTTGAAGCACCGCCTCTCCAGTCTCCACCCACGATGCCCACATCCCGGTGTCCACAGCAGGGGCCCCTCACTTTAACCGTCCAGGCAAGGAGTCCCTGGGCCCCTGTTCCGCCGTTCGGCGGCGCTTCCCGCTGGTCTCATCGCATCCTGGCGTCGCCCGCGACGCAGCTCCTCGCCGGCCCCTGCCCTGAGTCACCGCCCCCCTCCCCTGAGTCACCGCCCCCCTCCCCTGAGTCACCGCCCCCCTCCCCTGCGCCTTGCCGGTCTGTCCAGTGCTTCCCAGCCCCGATGCTTGTGGGCCACAGGAGCGCTCCGCACTCGTCCCCAGCGAGGGGTGGCTCGTCCACGCCAGGCCCACACGGGCCCACCTGCCCTGCCTCCGGGCCCAACAGGGGCCCAGCACGGGCCCAGAAGGGCCCAGCCCCTCACCCCCGCGCCATGTCCAGCTCCGACTCTGCGCCTGGCGCTGCGGCGTACGAGTTGCTCTTGTGCTTGGCTGCGAAGGAGATGGGCGCCGGCGGGGGGCCCAGGAACATGGAGGAGATGCGGACCCAGTCCTGTCAGGGGGGTAAGGTGGGGAAGGGGGGAGGGTTCAGGGGGACAAGGAAGGCAAGGAAGGGTTTTGGCTGTTGATTAAAAACACTGCTAAGCTCTCAACACACACGCCTGAAGACCATCCGCAAGCAAGGTCATCCGGCGGACATCCAAACCCTTTCGGCGCCCCCCCCCATTCCCCCTATTCTCCTGTCTCTCTCTATAGTGAAGTGACTCCCCGGCCCTCTCACGCCCCTCGCACCCTCCCCGCCCCACCTGCGGGTCGTCGCTGCCGAGCAGGGTCTCCAGCTGGCTGCGGCCCACGTAGGAGGGCGGGCGGTGGTTCATGGCCTGGGGCAGCACGTCGATGATGCCCACGGGGACGTAGCTGGGGGCGGGGGAGGGAGGCAAGAGGGGGAGAGGGGGGAGGCAAGGGAGGCATGAGGGGGAGAGGGAGGGGCGTTCAGCTGAGCGGGATCGCGTGGTTCAGCCGGCCTAGGGTTGCACAAGCGCGACTGTTTTATCACCCCAGGGGGGACTGAAGGGCCTTTCCTCCACCCCTCCCGCCCTCACCGGCACGTGAAGGACAGCCACTCCAGCAGGAAGCGGCGGGTGGTCTCCACGCCCCGCGCGTCGCTGCCCCAGTGCTCCAGCCCCAGGGCGCAGAAGGAGCGAACCAGGTCCAGGCGCTCGGAGGCGGAGATGTCCCAGTGGCGCTGCTCCTTGATCTCTGGGGAGGGAGTGGAGGTGGTGGGAACATGTTTTCGCGCGAGAGACGAGGGGGTGTGGGGACCGGTGGGGGGACGGGGCGATGGGAGTCGTGGGTGGGATGCGGGGGTCGACAGGGGGCAGGGGGGAGGGGGGCCGAGGACAAGGGAGGGGGGCGAGATAGAAGAGGGGAGCTGGCGTCCCTGAGCTGGGCAGCCCAGCCACACCCTGCTCGCCGGCCGCCGCCCGATCATCTCTCTCTAGATAAATGTCCCCCAACCCAACCCTGGCCAACCAACCCAGGCCAACTGGGGTTGAGGGAAGGGGGGAGCCAGAGTCCCCAAGCTGGGCAGCCCTGCCCCTTCGGGCCCACCCGGGCCCCACCCGTGAAGAGCCAGGGCTTGATGAGCGCCCCCCGCCCGATCATGAGCGAAGCCAGGTGGCCCTCGCTCGCGTCCATGTGGGCGTTCCAGTCGGTGTAGGAGAAGACGTCCCTGTCAGGGGGGGGGAGGGGAGGGGGGGGGAGGGAGAGGGGGGTGAGGGTAGGGACGGGTGCTGAGAAGAGCGCCGGCTTGCGAGACATCCCCCCTCACGCTCCGGGACTGCACGACAGCCGCTGTTGCCCGCGAAAGCCTTCCCGCTCGACTTCTCGCGCTGGGCTGCTTCCTGTCGGACCACGCCATCCGGGCCACACTCCGGGCCCACCCGGGCCACAATCGGGGCCCACCCGGGCCACAATCGGGGCCTACCCGGGCCCCACCCGGGCCACACTCGGGGCCCACTCAGGACCCGCCCCAGGCTCCCCCGGGACCCACCCGTTGCCGATGAGCTGGAGCCCGGCGGCCTCGCAGTTGGCGCCCACCCTTAGGGGGCGTACGGGGGATGGGGTTTGAAAGGTTTGAAATTATACGAGGGGCTTGAACCTGCATATCAATAGCATCACCGCCCCTCACGTGTGAGTGTGCACTTAGTCCCAGTCCGCCAGGCGCCACCCTGCCTCTCGTCCTCCTTCCCCTGCTGGGCCCGCCCTGGACCCCGCCCGGGCCCCTTGGGCCCGTCCTGGGCCCGTCCCCGGACCCTTGGGGCCCGCCCTGGGCCCCGTTCCTCGCTCACTTGTGGATGTAGTCCCAGTCCGCCAGGCGGCTGTAGCGCTGCTGCCGCGTGCGGCCGTGCAGGGTGACGGCGCAGGCGCCCCACTCGCCCGCGCGGTGCAGGAAGGTGTGCGCGATCTGGGTCGGGGTGGGGGGTGGGGAGGGTGAACGAAGAGGCGGGGAAGAGAGGTGGGAGCGAGGCAGAGGGTGAGATGCCTGCATTGGAGCCCCTCCCCCCCCTCCCAATTCTCACTCCCCCTCACCCTTTCCTCCCCCTAACCCCACCCCCCCTTCAACCCCCACCCTCCCCCCTCACGTCCTCTCCGTCGTTGTACCCCTTGCGCGTCTTGAAGGTCAGCGCCGTGCGCTCCCCCAGCGCCCGCGAGGTGGCCCGCACGATCTGCTCCATGCGCTTGGGGGAGCGCAGGAGCGCGGAGCCGGCGTTCTTGTCGCAGACCTGGTGTTGGGGGGAAGGGGGGAGGACGGGGGGGTGGGAGGTCATGGGTGCTAGGGACCGGACGGTTTCGAGAGCGGCTCCAAAGAGCGAAGGGAGAGGGGGGAGGGAGCAGGGCGATCAGTACAACCGCGCCGCCCGGCAATGCATGCGCACAGCGTGACGGTATGGCGTCATGATGAGGACGGTACGGCATCACACTGGTGTCCGTACGTACGGCACGATCTCACCAGGTCGATGGGGCAGCCCATGTTGATGTCCATGAAGTCCACGGACAGCTCCTCCCCCAGCAGCTGCCCCACCCGGGCCAGGGCGTCGGGGTAGCCCCCGCACACCTGACAGGGGGGGGAGGGGGGGGGAAGGGGAGGGGGGGGGAGAGGGGGGGAGGTGTAATGGGAGACTCCGTTTGGGGTTTGACTAAGAGCTGGGCGGGGTCGCGTTGCCTGCGCAGGGCTTAGCCTGGAGAGGTGGCCAGGCACGTCTACGCATGCCGCCGAAACCCGAGCACCCGGACACCCCGGAGGAATGGAGATAGGTGTAAGGCCGTGACGTTTGGCCCTCTTCATACACCTCCCCCCCCCCTCCCCCTGCCCCGACCACCTGTACCCCGCTCGCATAGGCACACGTGCCGCCCCTCCCCCCTCCCCTTCACTGCCCTCCCCCCACACCTGCACCCCGAACAGGTCCTCGCTCGGGTGCCGCTTCACGAGGGCCCACTCGCTGGCCTGACCCTGGGGGGGAGGGGGAGGGCGGAGAGGGGGGAGGGGGAGGGCGGCACGTGTGTTTTGGCGAGCAGGGCGGTACCACCGTCTGGCGAGGAAGAGCACCAAGCTCTCGTGGCGCCCCTCCGCGCCGTCCCCCACCTGCAGCCCCCATTCACCCATGCAGAGGGCTACGCCTTCCTTCCGTCCCCCCCTCCGCCCCGCCCCCGCCCCACCTGCAGAAGGTTGGTGGCGAGCGCCATCTCGCCGCACGTCACGTCCACCCCGAGCTGTTTGCACAGCCGCCTGAGGGGGAAGGGACAAGAAGGGGGGTAGGGGGTGAGGGCAAGCTATGTTTGACCGGCTCGCCTTGCCGCCCGCCCAGCCTCCTCCCCAAGCCCAACCGAGCACAAGCCTCACCCCAAGCTGCCGCCGCTTCGGTCCCGCCCCCCCCTGCCCCTGATGCCCCTGATGGGCCCACCTGAAGGGCAGATTGCCCACCGTCGTAAGCGGCGCCAGATAGGTCTTGCCCCTGAAGTCAATCACACGCCGCTCCGCCGCCCGGACTGGCACCTCGACGTGCGCCGCCCGCGCCTCCGCCCGTGCCTCGGCCACCGCCGCTGCCGCCGCAGCCGCCTGCTCGGCGGAGCCGCTGGCGGCCTCCGCCGCTGCCCCGGCGGCGCCGGCGGCCGCCGTCGCCTGCTCGGCAGCGAGCGAGGCAACGGCGGCGGCGTCGCTGCCGGCGGCGGCGGTCGCAGCATCGGCGGCGGCGGCAGGAGCCGAGCTGGCGTCGCCGTCGGTCCGCTGCCGCTTGGCGGCGGGGCCGTCGGCGTCCCTGTCTCCGCTCGCACCTGCCGCCTCCGCCTCCGCCGCCTCCGCTGGGTCCACCTTGTCCTCAGCGGCGGCTGCCGCCGGCTCCTCCGCCGCCCCTCCCTTCTGCCCCTTGCCGCCCTGCCTCCCGCCGCCGCCGCCCTGCTTGCCGCCGCCGCCGCCGCCGCCGCCGCCGCCGCCGCCGCCGCCGCCGCCCTGCTTGGGCTGCTGTTTGAACGAGATCCGCAGCTCCATGGACTTCAGGATCCCGTCAGCGCGGCTGAAGTCGTACCTGGAGTTGAGATTGGGTAGGGGTGAGGGTGAGGGGTGAGGGGGTTGTCCGGGCTGAGTCGGATTGCGCGAACCCCGCGGTCAAGTTGAGATTGGGGATTGGGGATTGAGGATTGGGGATTGAGGGGCCTAAGGCTCGGCTGGGGGCTTCAACCATGTCGCCGCTGTGGAGCTGTCTTGCCCGCGGACCAGCCGCAACCGCCAACCGCCAACCAACCAACCAACTGACCAACCGCCAAACCAACCAACCGCACCTGTTCTTCCAGAGCTGCGCCTGCACGTCCTTGTTGAGGCCGTTGATGGGCGGTTGGATGGAGGCGGGCGGGGGCAGCGGCAGCGGCCCGGCGGCCTCGGAGGGAACGCTGCCGTCGTCCGCCTCCTCCGCCTCCGCCGCCCCCTCCTTGGAGGCCGCCACCGCCTCCTCGTTGGCCGCCGCCCCGCCCTCAGCCCCAACTTCCATTGGCTCCGCCTTCACCCCCGCCTCGGCCGCCTCGGTCCCCGCCGCCTCCGCCGGCTTGGCCTCTGCCGCCGGCTTGGCCTCCGCCGGCTCCGCCGCCCCTGCCTTGGCCTCCGCCGCCTGCCGCTCCAGCGCCGCCGCCAGCGCCCGGTGCAGGTCGTCCGCCACCGGGTGCCGGCCCGCGTAGCGACACGTGATGCCTGCGGGGGGGTGGCTGGGCTCAGCATGCGTGGACGTTCATGTTGGCTGCCCCGCCGGGCCCCACCCCCAACACCACCCCAGCCCCAAAGGGTGAACAGCACCAAGTTGCACCGCCCTTTCGCCCTCACCAGCCAGAGCCGCCCCTCGCAACGCCCGCCCCCTGCCGTGCCCCCGCCCCCACCCCTGCCCCCTCTTCCAGCCCTCAGCCCCCACCCGTCCCACCCCCAGCCCCCAGATCCCACCGTAGGGGCAGGCCTGCCCCAGTGCGGCCCAGGGGCAGCTGCCGGGCAGGTCCGCGGGCCGAGCCCCCACGTAGGCGTCCAGGTCATGAGAGAAGCGGCACGTGGCACCTGGGGGAAGAGGGGGGGGGCGTGAAGGAAGGGTTGGGCAAACTTGGACGGAAATACGGGGCGTGTGCCTCTTCGTGTCATGAGGTGGGAAGTCAGTGTGGAGGCAGGTGGAGGGCTTCTCGTGTAAGCCCGGGAAACGTGGGCGCGGTGGAGAGCCGTGGAGTCAATGTGTGTTGCCCCGGGCCGCGTCCAGTTGGAGGGGGAAGGATGTAAGCAGAAGGGAGCGGAGGGGGAGGCGCCCTGGGGCAGAAGGGCAACACCCTCGCTAGGTCCGAGCTTGGGCGGTCCAAGCCCTTGCCCGCCCCCTTCCCCGCCCCCGCCCCCGCCCCCGGTATCCCCACGGGCCCACCAAAGGTGCAGCGGCCGAGCGCGTAGTTGGTGCAGATCTGAAACTGGCGGTTGGTGGCCACCTCCTGCGGTTGGGAGTTGGGGGGAATGGGACGTTGGGGTTTGGCTCAAAGTGGTGCCGTAACGCCCCTTAACACCCCAACCCCCGGAGACGTGCTGACTGGCGAGACCCTTATGTTGTTACCAAGGCTTCCTACAGAGTCCACCGTGACCATGACTCCACGTGATGTGTACCTAGTTAGGACTGGCCCGCTGTGGCCGGGTCGGGCCGACTCCCAAAACCACATTGCAACCGGTCCGGTCGGTGTGAGGTACTAGCCCCCCCACCTCTCCCCTTCTCTCTTCTCACCTGCTTGCCCCTATCCTCTTCATCCTCCCCCCTGCCGGCCTCAGCCCACCTTGCGCATTTGCTTCCGCGACTTGTTGCGGCTCTGGCCCTCCTCCCGGCCGCCCTTCTTGCCGCCGCCCTCGCCACCAGCATCCCCGCCGTTGGCATTGCCGGCCCCGGGCGCTGGCGCTGGCGCGGGCTTGGGGGCCTGCAACGAGAACCATGACAATTATATAAAGCTGCTCCCGAGGATGAGTCAGACCGCGAGGCCAGGCGCCGCCGCGACATGCATGCACCGGCACCATCGCTTGTAGGCCCAGCGCAGAGCATCTTCACGCTAGCGCACCCGTGGCTTGCGGACCAGGTATTCCTGCTTGACGGGGACAATCATACGGTCCAGCATCTGCTGCGTCGTGAGCAGGGGCTGTGCAGCCCCACTGCCCTCGCCGGGCGCTGCCGTGTCGGCCATCGCCTGAGCTCTCTACTATGCAGCTTCTATCAACAACGGTAGCGAAGATACTGCGCTAGGAACGCAGTAAACAGCCGACGAGTACAGGTCGGCGACGATTGGCGTCTACCGGTCGCGGCTACAGCTGGCGGGCTCAGACCGAAGTTAGGCTAAGCAGCATGTTCGCCTCTTGAATTGCCGGCCGACAAGGGCTTCATATGCTACCCGCCAACGCGGGCACATACACACACGTTCGCATCCGGGAACCCCCTCCGCCCCCCGGGGGCTGGCCAACAATGCCAGGCAACTCCTGCACCCCGGAACCGCCGACGCGCTCACGACCCTCTAACCCAGGTCTCAGCACAGCGCCCTCGATGCCCAGCGCTCCTCAACCCTCTCTCCGACCCCTCCCCGAGACCCCGACCCCCGCCTTCACGGCCCCTTCCTTGGCCCCTTCCTTGAAACCCCCTCGGCCCCCGCAAGTCCCCCGGTGCTAGCCAACCATGCAGCTCCCCAACCCATGCACCCCGGAACAACGCTGCAGCGCAATTGTCCGAAGCCGCACTCAACGTGCATCCCGCGCATCACGCTCACTCGCTCTCGACCCCCAACGGTCTCAGCACACCGCCTCGCGATGCCCGGCGCTCCTCAATCCTCTCCCCGACCCCTCCCCGACCCCTGCCTTCACGGCCCCTTCCTTGGCGCCGGCATCGCGACCGCCGCCGCCGCCCCGAAGCCCACGCCCTTCCCGTACCCCGCCGGCCCCGCCGGCCCGCTCGCCGGCCCCGCGCCCGCCCCCGTCAGGCTGCCGCCGGGCCGCCCCGTCAGCGCCGCCGCCTGCGCCGCCAGGTCTGCCGCCGCCGCCGCCGCCGTCGCGCCGCCGTCACCGACCGCCGCCGTTAGGTCTCCATCCTTGTAGTTATCTGGCGTCAGGGGGCCATGTAGGAAGGATGGGAGTTTCGCATCTGGGGCCACGTGTACCGGTTCATGTCCCAGCCACCCCTTCCCCAGTTCCCTTCGCCTATGCTCCACCTCAACCTCATCTCACCCGGTCGCTGTTCCCTCTCCACCTCACCCTCATCTTACACGAGCAGCCCTTCTCACACGCGGTCCCCCCGCCCTCCCCCCCACCCCCTTACCCGGGTCGCTCCGCTTGAGCTTACTAATGGCCCGGTACAGCGCCTCCCGCCAGGGGGGCAGCCGGGGCACGTCGGGTCCGGCCAGGGCGGCCAGGCGGTCGCAGTAGGCGAACTGGGGGAGGGGGGAGGGAGGAGGGGGAGGGGGAGAGGAGGGGGGGTCAAAGAGTGGGTAGACGAGGAAAAGGGCGGCAGTACAGGGATACAAGCCCGGATCTGCCTGGACCTGCCTACATCAAACCCCGCCCCCGCCCTATGCCCCTCGCCCCTCGCCCCTCGCCCCCCTTGCCTGGTCGTCCCCCAGCATGTGCGAGTGTCTGCACCGGGGGGGGGGCGGGTTGGAGAGGGGGAACGGTGAGGGGGAGTTGGACAGCAGGAGGCCGCCGGTCAGCCCCGGGCAAAGGAAGCCACGCACAGAGTCACCCACTTTCCCCGTGCCAGGCCCCCTCCCTCTCCCTCCTTCCCCCTCCTTCCCTTCCCTGGCGTCGGCGCGTTCCCGCTCAGCAACAAACACCCCCTTCCCCCCCCCCCCGCTGCTGGCCCCCCCCCCTTCCGCCCCTCCTCCCCCCTCACCTCTTGGGCATGCCCCTCTGCCGCATGGTCTCCCCCCAGGCCGCCACGTCAGCCTCCATGGCCTCACGTGGGGGCAGGGCGGCGCGGCCGGACAGGAGCCTGGGGCAAGGGGGGGGGGGAAAGAAGGGTCAGGGGAGGGACACAGGATGGGGGGAGTCGTGTCGATGACACGGGCTGGCGCTCCTGATATCGAGCGTTCAAGAGGTCAGGGAGGTCAGGGGCACAGATGCCCCCGTGCGACCCATCACGCCACCTGAGGCGGGGCACTCCGCGCCAGGACTTGGGGATTCCGTGACTACCCGACCGGGGTGTCTGCCGTACAACCAGGCCCCCAAAACCTTCCCCCCCCTCCTACCTTGCCACGAGGCGGGCCTGGGCCTCCGCCAGGGGAAAGGGCACGACCTTCCAGGGCAGGCCCAGGAAGGAGAGGCCGGGCCCAAGCGGGCCCACCGGCAGCATGTGCTCCCACAGGGGCCCAGGCGAGCCCACGCAGTTGTCGTACACAGCCGCGGCGGTGGCGGCGGCGCCCTTCAGGAAGGGGAAGGTGTACCTGTCAGGGGGGTTGGGGGTTGGGAAGGGGAGGGTACAAAGGTGAAGGGGGGGGATCCTGACTCTGGACCCCATCCGCACGGGCAGTGTGCTGCTGGCGGTGCAGTACCCTGCCGTACCGTGCCGTACCTGAATCCCGTACAGTAGATCACGGCGTCCACGTGCGGCTCGCGCTGCCCCCCCTCGAAGGTAGCCGAACCGTCGGCGTGCAGCTCAGTCACCATGGGCATCCTGGGGGGGGGGGGGGGGGGGGTTTGAGGGCGGGGGGATGAGGGGATGATTTTCGTACAAAGTGGAGAGCAGAAGGAGAGAGGGGGCGGCAGCCAGTGAGCCCGATGCGCGGGGATGAGGGGATGTGGATCTATTGACAACCGGGGATTCTGGGATGGATGAGGGCGAGATACACAGGTACACAGGCGTGCCTGCAAAAGGCCGGAGTTGCCATGCGCTGCTCCATAGTCCACACCTTCCTCCCCTTCCCTTCCCTCCCCTTCAAGCCCTGCCGCCGTCCCCATCCGTACTCGCCTGTAGATGTTGCCCCCGGGGCCGTACGGCCGCGGGTCCGCCCCCCAGGCATCGTTCTTCCAGGCCCGGGCCGCCAGGAGCACACGGGCCGCCCCCCCGGCGCTCAGCTCCCGACTGATGTCCTCCCCCGAGTTGGAGGCCCCCACCACCAGCACCACCTGACAGGAGGGTGGGGAGGGTTGTTTCAAGATGAGCGGGAGAGCGTCTAGGGGATGAGGGGATGGGGCGGAGGAGCGGACTGCACGGCTCCCTGCTCTGCCGCCTGCCCCGCTCCCCGCTACCCTTCCTCGCCACGCCGCCCTCCCCCGCCCCCCCCCCCCAGGTTGCACCTTGCCGCGCCACCGCTCGGGGCTGCCCCGCTCCCTGCCCGGCTCTATGCCCTGCTCCCCGTTCGCCGCCCTGCCGCGCCCCCTGCCCCTCGCACAGAAACAACCTCAGCCCCCTCCTCCGGTCGCACCTTGCCGCGCCACCGCTCGGGGCTGCGGTAGTTGTGGGAGTGCACCTGCTCCCCGGGAAAGGGCGAGGCCCGCCCGCCGTCCGCCGCCTCCCCGTCCGGCCCCAACATTCCCTGCGGCCCAACCGGGCGGAGCCGGGGTGTGGGAGCGCGAGGGAGGAAGGGCCAGAGGAGGTCAGGGCAGGGCAGAGGAGTGCACAACGCGACGGCTTGACTAGAACGGCCCTGAACGCGGAGGAGCGGCTGCAAAGCTGTAAAGCTGTGACCCCGTATCCTGTCCCCCTCACCTATCCACCTCCTGTTCCCGTCCAGCCCCTAGCAACCCACCTTGACCTCCAAGGGCAGCCGTGGCTCGCTGTAGTGACCGTTGGCCACAACCACTGCGTCGTACAGCTCCTGCAGTACACCGCAAATGTCGTACAGCGGATGCCACGCATGCCGTGACATGTCTGGTCGCCAACTTCCCCCCCAGAAGTCTGGCTCCTAGCACCTCGCTCCCAGAGGCTCCAGCCCCCCTGCATGGCCCATGCCTCGCCTCGCTCCCTCGCGCCCCCCCCCCCTACCTGCTGCACCTCACCGCCCTCCGCAGCCATCCCCGCCGCCAGGCTGGCCTCCACGGGCCCAAGGCCCGGGCCCAGGCCCAGGCCCGGGCCCATCCCCTGGCCCAAGGCCCCGGGCCCGAAGGGTGACCCGGCCCCAAAGGCACCCGGGAAGCCGCCCATGCGACCGCTGGGGCCCGCCAGGGGGCCGCTCGCCACACGCTCTGTGGTCACCACCCACCCCAGCTCCCCCTCCTCGGACCCGGCGCCCGCGGCCCCGGCCCCGGACTCGGCCGCGGCTCCTGGGGCTGAGGGGCCGTCGGCGCCTGATATGACCTGCGTGTCGTGGGGTTGGAGTTGGGGGTCGGGTTGGGCCCTTGCGGTTCTTTGGCGTGCACCCTGCGGGCTTTGCTAGAGGGGTGCTGCCTGGAGGGGTGCACTTCGTGGGGAGACAACTTGGGCTCTGCCGGGTTTGCTGCTGAGCCCCGCCCTGGCTCGCCCACGCGTGTGCTCTCCCGTTCGCTCGTCTCCCCGGTCCCGCAAACCCGGGCCCCCAAAGCCTCACCTCCCCCCTCGACCTCCCCTTGGACCCCCCATCCCACCTGCGCCCACCAGCCCGCCGGCTCCACCCCCAGCACCCGCGTGCGTCTCCGCACCAGCGGCCTCAGATCATGGAAGTCAGCAAAGGCCTCCAGGTAGCTGAGGACCTGGAGAGGGAGGGAGGGAGGGAGGGAGGGAGGGGGGCTCAGCACCCGAGGCGAACGGGTAGGGGAGTCGAGTGACTGTTGAGGGGCTCAGCACCTGAAGGGAGGAGGCGGAGTTGCGAAAGGAGATGCGGACTCCGAGCACAGTCAGCGCAGGGCCCAGCCCCACGCACCTCCCTATGGCCGCAGAATTGCCGGGGGTCGGCCGAGTATCCGGGGCCCAGGAACTCGGCTGTGAAGGGAAAGTCCGAGTATCCCATGATCTGAGGGGGGCGGCAGGCGAGGGATGGGGTGGAAGGGGGGGGTGGGAAGGAAAGATCGTGAAAAGCCAACTCCCATCCAACACGGACGTGTCTACACCTTAACCACTCCCACCTCCCACAGCTCCAGCCCCCCAACCCCAGCCCCCTCCACCTCCCAGGCCCAAGAAGCAGCCTCCTAGGTACCTCCGGCCGTTTACCTCTCCCATACCCCCCCACCCCCCACCCCACCCCCACCCCCCCACATACCTCCCGGGGCAGGTTGGTGCGTAGGTCTCGGTACATGGAGCTGTGCACTCGTGCCGGCCGGGTGGGGTCTGGGGGCGAGGGAGGAAGCGTTTGTGTATGTGTGAACGGCTGCTCGTGTAAGCCGAGAGTCGGAGTATGCGTGTTTGAATGACTAAAGTAGGTGTGGGTATGTGTGCAAGGGCAGGGCAGGCAGGAGGCTGGAGTGCAGGGAGGGGACCCCGGGCGGCCAGGTGGCTGGAGCGGGAACGAGCCCGCAATGGGCTTCCCAACAGCAGCCCGCCGATGTCCGCCCGCCTCCGAAGTGGTCCACAAACCCCCCTCTCCCTCTCCCCTTCGCCTTCCCTGACCCCCCCCCCCCCCCGATCCCCACCTGCTCCCAGCAGGTCCGCCTCCACGGCAGGGTCATACCGCCACACGCCCCCCACGCCGTTGCCCTGGGGTGGATGGTGGAGAAAGCACGGAGCCATTCGTGTGGGCGGGTGGGCGGGCGCCCCAGAGGCATCCAAGCCTGCGACCTAGGAGGGCTGAGACTGCTGCGCTCGTGCCCCCGCGACTCTGCCCCTGCATCCCCCCCCGCAGCCCCTCTCACACACGGCCTCCGGTCCCCCCCCCCGCTTCTTATCAGCGTTCTGGCACCCCCCTTCGGCGGCACGGAGGCGTCCGATCGCGGGTGCTCACCTGCTCCAAGACGGTAACGGTGTGCCCCTCCTTCTGCAGCTCGCGCGCTGCCACCAGCCCAGCCGCGCCAGCTCCAATCACGGCCTGCGAGGACCACAATCTATCGGCCGTGCTGTATCAGCTGGAGTTGCGCAGCTCGTAGCGCTGGCCGATGGTGATGGGCAGCTTGCAGAACAATGGCGATGGGCCACTCCTACCACGCGCCGAGACTTGAGCGGTGCAGTTGACATGGCGGAGGAGCTACACCTAACCGTGACGCTTGCACGCCGCGAAAGGCGCGAGGCAAGACCGGCACGCATGCTCGCAGCCCTGTCCTCGTGGCCTGGTACCACCGCCAATCCCTATTTCACGACCACGGTATAAAAAAGGTAGTTCGATTGACGGTAAATTGGGACGCAGCCGGCAGCTCGCAGCGTGCGGGACATCCCGGCGACGCGCTTGGCCACGAACACAGCCAAGTTTCCCCCGGCTTTCCCGCCCGTCGTCGCTGAACCCTGGCAGCTGCAAGACCCGTCTTAGTGCACGCACGGCAATCCGCACCACTTACAGCTTGCGCGCGCAGGCCTGCACCCCGGTCCGTTCCGGCCTGAGTTACTCGGTCCCAGCGCCCCTGCACTTGGCAGAGCTCGGGACCACCGCCAACTCTAGTGGGGTATGGGACCCCGCAGCCAGCCACGCCGGTACCTCACGCAGCCTCCACATTCCCCCGGCCCCACTCCAAGCCCCGGCCGCTGCTCGCGGCCGTCCGCGCCGAGCCGCCAGCGCTGTCCCCCCCTGCCAACCCCCCATCATCCCTCGCGGCGGCTGCATGACTTCCCACCATACACGGTATGCAGCCCGGCCGGAATCCCCCCACACGCCCCCACACACATAGGGTCAGCACACACACTCACACACAACACACACATACACACACACGCACAACCAACGGGTACTCCCTCAACACACACACGCACAACCAAGCCTCCTTCGGCCCAGAGCTGTGGCACAGGCATCAGGGCTCGACGCCAGGCCAGAGCGCTAGAGCCGCTGGGCCCGTCCCCGCTGGCCCACACGGGTCCAACCGCCCAGAGCAAGGCCCAGGTCAGGCCCAACCGCTCAGAGCTGCCCGGGCCCCTGCGGCCCCCCCGAGCTGGATGCGGCGCTCCCCGCAGCGTTGAGCAGCCCCTGGCCCGCCAGACCCGCGACCTGGGGGGGAGGGGTGGGGGGTGGGGGTGGGGGAGGGGGGGAGTTGGGGAATTTGGGGGTGGGTGGGGGGGGGGGGGTGCAACTTGCGCTTCGATAAGAGCCCAGGAGTGGCTGGGTGGCCTGCCAGGCCCGCGACCTGGGGTGTGTGGAGGTTGGGGAGTTGGGGGAAGGGGGTCAAGGGCTGAGCTCCAACGAAAGCCGAGGGGTGGAGAACGCATATGGGTGGGTGAGGGGTGGTGGGGTGTGGGGTCGGGGATGGGCAAGGGGTCGGGGCTCGGCGTGGGGCTGGGAGTGGGTGCAGGGCGGAAGCAGGAGATACGGTGATCACGGTAGCCCTACCTCTCCCTCGTCCCTCCGGCTCCCAACCCAGCCCCCCACCTGCGCCATGGCCATGGCCACGGCCTGCTGCAGCTGTGCCCGTGCCGTGCCGTGCCGTGTCGAAACACACCCTCCCCCCTTGTTTCCCCCCCCGTCCCCCACCTGCGCCATGGCCATGGCCACGGCCTGCTGCAGCTGTGCCCGTGCCGTGCCGTGTCGTGTCGAAACACACCCTCCCCCCCTTGTTTCCCCCCCGTCCCCCACCTGCGCCATGGCCATGGCCACGGCCTGCTGCAGCTGTGCCCGTGCCGTGCCGTGCCGTGTCAAAACACACCCTCCCCCCCTTGTTTCCCCCCTGTCCCCCACCTGCGCCATGGCCATGGCCACGGTCTGCTGCGGCGTCAGGTTGGCCACCCGCAGCTCGTCCTCCAGCGCGTCGTAGCGGAACGTGAAGTTCTCCTTGCGCCGGTAGCACCAGCCGGTCTGGGGGGGAGGGAGGGAGGGGGCGGAGGGGGGGCCGGAGGGGGGTTACGGCGTGTGCGTGTGGGCGTTGGGTTGGCGTGTGGGCGTTCGCCCTTCGCCCCCACCACACACCCGGTGACACGTGCCCACCACCGTCCCTCCCATGCGACGCACGCCCCCACGCACGCACGCGCGCGCGCACGCACTCACGCCACGCACCTGCATGTCGTCGTGTACGATGTTGTAGTCGAAGTAGACGTACGTGCCCTGCTCGTACTCCTCGGAGGTGATGGAGGGCTCGGTGAAGCGCTGGAACCAGGCGTTGTGGTGGCGGTGGAAGCGCCAGGACTGGCGCTTGAGCTCGTGGGCCGCCAGGAACTGGGGGGGGGGGGATGGGGGGTTATGGCACACGTGGAATGGCAGGGAGCACGGGGGGAGAGCAGGGCAGGGACACGGCTGGCGCTTGAAGTCATGCGCGGGGCTAGGGAAGGGTGTGGGGAGGATGGAGGGAGCGTGATGCTCGATGCCGGGGAGGAGGTTACGCTACGTCACGGGTACGTGACGCGGCCCACACCCGGTCCCCGACACGAGCACCCACCTGCTGGTATGTGTTGGGCTGGAAGTAGAATGCGAAGAAGAGGCACTCGGGGTCCATCTTGCGGAACAGGGCGGGGTTGTCCACCACCTCCGGGGGGGTCTGGGGGGGAGGAGGCAAGAGGGGGAGGCATGGGGGGGGAGGTATGGGCCGAGGAAGGGAGGATGGGCTGGGGCAGCTCGAGCTGCAGCACCCGGAGGTTGGGCAGCCATGCGCCCGTCGGGCCCCGGAGCCCGAGCGACCCCAACCCAAGCGGCGCGCATCTGGGGGCCGCCAGGGTCTTGTGCGCAGAGCCCCCTGGCCGCCTATGTCTCCGAGCGCCTGCACCTGCACCGCTGAGCGCCCCAGTCTCTGCCCCCCCCAGTCCCCGGCCGCCCGCCCCGTGCCAGGCACCCCTCGTCCCAAGCCACGACCGGCCCGCAACACATTGCCCCCCTGCCCCCCCGGAGACCCCCTTCCCCCCCCCCCCCTCTTCTCCCCACTAACTCCCCCCACCTTGGGGTAGGACGCGGGCACCGCCACGGGGTGCCGCGGCCGCGTGTGGCGCCACTCCGTGTCAGACAGCTGGGGCATCACACCACGGCTAATGGGGGGAGGGGCGGGGGCATGGGAGGTGAAGTTGAGCGAAGAGGGCAGGCGTCCGAGGAGCAACGCGCAGCAGCGGGGCTGCGCGAGCTGGGCAGGCCCTGTTGAAGCCCGCAGAGGTGCACGCGTGGTCCATTCGCGTTTGGAGGCCCCCCGCCCCCCCATCAATACAGCGCATGCCCCGTACCCATGCCTCTGGAAGACCGCGAGCAGCGCCTCATTCTACACACGTCCCAACCGCCTCAACCGCCTCAGCCTCCTCAGCCTCCCCAACGGAACGCGCGACCCTCGCATAGCGCGCAATAGCTCACCAGACGGTCCTGCAAGACACGCCCAAACCGCCCAAACCGCCCCGACCCTTCACCTCCCGCATGACTCACGCGTAGCACGACTCCAGGACCTGCTTGGCCGCAGCCACCGAGTACGCCGGGACCACGGGGGGTAGCTCGCCGGCCATGAGGGGCCCGCCCTGGGCCCCGCCCGGGCCTGCCTGGGCCTGCGGCGACACGGCGCCCGGGCCCTGGGCCCCGCCGGGGCCCGACCCGGGCCCGCCCAGGCCCATGCTGCCCACACGGCTCGCCAGAGCATCCACCGCAGACGGACCTGGGGGGGGTGATTTTTGACGTGTGTCGCTTCCGGCTCTGTGCTTAGGGGGTCGCCACCGCGCCAGGGCCCCCTCGCAACCGCTACAATAGCTCAAGACACTCCCGACTGCAGACCTCAGAGCCCCCCAGCCCGTCCACCCCGTCACCCCCCAGTGCGCCTCACCTGTGCCCGCCGGCCCCCGGTCCCCCGGCCCCGCTCCGCCCTGTTGCCGCCCGCTCCCATCCATGGACCCCCCCGCCGCGCCGCCGTAGCCCGCCGCACCGGGCCCAGGCCCCGCCGCCGCGGGCCCAGGCCCCGCGTTCGCAGTCGCCGCCGGCGCCAGGTCCGGCGCACTCCCAGCTTCCTGCCCCGCCGCCGCCCCGTCCGTCATTGCCCCAGACGCCGGGCCCGGCGCCGCCGCCGCCGGCCCTGACCCCGCTGCTGCCGCCGCAAGCCACCGCGGCATGCCGCCGTCGATGCTGCCGCTGCCGCCGTTGGCGGCGGCGCCAGCCGCCGCCGCCGCGCCCGGCGGCGCTGCCGGCGTCCGCGGGCCGGCGCCGGGTCCGAGCGCGGGCGGCGGCGGCGGGGCGGTCCCTGCCGGCGGCGGGATGCCGGGTGGCCCTGGCCGCGGGGGCAGGGGCGACGCTGCGTCCCCCGGGGGCAGGCCCAGGCCCGGGGAGGGGGCCACCATGGAGGCGGTGGCGGACATGGGGGCGTTGCGGGGCGTGACCGTGCCTGCAGAGGGGTGGGGGATGGGCGGGTGGGTGGTGGGTTAAGGGTGTTCGGAGCTGAGCGGGAGAGCGTCTCGTTGATAGTGGGATTACTGGAGAAGGGTAAAGGATCGATCTTTGACGTCGTGGAGAGAGGGTGGTTGGTGGGTGGGGTGTCGGCAGGACCCGAGCCATGCGCTCAGGCCGTCTGCAGGAGCTCGAGGCCTGGGTGCCGCCCCGACGCTGCCTGCCCCGAGTCGATGTGTGCCAGGCTCGGGACGCGCCTTGCATGCCTCGCCTCGCCAGGCACCCTGCCCCGACCTGACCCACATGACACCCCTCCCCAGCCCTTCCCGCGCTCCCTCCGCATGCCAACCCATACCCCGGCTCACTCCCCCTGCGTACGGCGCTCACCCGAGTCCGGCTCCTTGGCGGGCGTGGTGGGCGCCGTCTGGCGGGCGCCCGCCGCGCCGCCGGACGGCGCCGGCGCCGCCAGCGGCGGCACGGCCATGGGCAGCCCCGGCACCGCCGCTGCCGCCGTCGCGGGCGCTGCCCCCGCCCCCGCCGCCGCCTTGGCCCCCCCTGCCGCCGCGGCCCCCGTGACGGGCCCCCCCGGGGGCTTCCGCTTCTCCTCCTCATCGTCGTGCAACTTCAGGTTGGTGTTGCCCTGGGGGGGGGGGGAGGGAGCGGGTGATGTTCGATGGATTGGGGACCGGAGAGAGGGGTTGAGAGGAGCTTGGATGCCTTGCCGTGCCCTGCCATGCCCACTCCCATCTGCGCCTGCAACCCCCGCCATCCCCACCCCCCACCTGCGCGATCAGCTGCGCCTTGGCCGCTGCCGCCGCCGCGCGCTCCCGCTCGCGCTCCTTTTCCCGCGCCTCGTCCGCCTCCTTCTCGCGGGCGCCCTTGGTGTGCTTGACGCTGTGCAGCGGGGCGGCGGGGGCGGCGTTGTCCACCGCATCCAGTCGATCCTGTTGGGGAGGGGAAGCGGGGGGGGGGAGCAAGGGGATGAGGGGCAGGTAAGGGGGTGAAGGGCCATGGGTGGGTCCTGCCAGGCAGGGTTGTCCACCGCATCCGGCCGGTCCTGGGGGGGGAGGGGATGGGGAGGGGAGGCGGAAGGAAGCAGGGAACGGCGTGCTCGGTTCGTGTGTGGTGTGCGTCCCCAGCGCGGGAGCCCCCTCGTTGCGTCGGGTTGCACTGCGCGTGTGCTGTTCGCTTAGAGCTTTCGGATGCCTGAGGTCATTCACGCCTTACGGCTCGGGGCTGCCGTACAGTGTGCTGCCGTACATGTAAACGCACCTGGAACACGCCGTACATGTCCTCCACGTTGCTGAGGTCCATGCCGCCGTCCTCGCCGTCCTCCGTGCCCTGGGCCGGCGGGGGAGGGGTTGGGGATGTCAAGGCACGGCAAGACCACGGCCCCAGGAAGCCCCCCACCCGGATCCCTGCGTACCCAGCTGCCCTATCCCGCGACACGCATCCCTTGCCTTCCCCCTCCCCGCCTCCCCGGCCCCCCCTCCCCCTCCCCGGCACCCCCTCCCCCCTCTCAGGTCCCTCCCCCCTAACAGGTAGCAGCCCATGTCCTTCAGGTCCGACAGCTCCTCCGGCCCCTCCCCCCCTCTTGCCTCCCTTGCCCTCCCCCTCCCGCTTCCTCTCAGGTCCCTCCCCCCCACCAGGTAGCAGTCCATGTCCTCCTTCAGGTCCGACAGCTCCTCCGGCCCCTCCCCCCCTCTTGCCTCCCTTGCCCTCCCCCTCCCGCTTCCTCTCAGGTCCCTCCCCCCCACCAGGTAGCAGTCCATGTCCTCCTTCAGGTCCGACAGCTCCTCCGGCCCGATGGTCTCGTTGTCGATGCAGCGGAGCACCTTCTCAAGCCGCTCGATGTGGTCCTTGTGACGGGTCACCTGGGGGGGGGGGAGGGGGTGGTAGGGGTAGGGGGGATTGAGGGGGGGGAGGGGAGGGGGGGACTAGCATGAGAAGGAAGTGCGCCCCTGGCTATCCCGGCCGGCCGCGCCCCTCAATAGGTGCCCGGCTGGCTTTCCGCCGCGCTGCCACGGGACGCGCCGCCCAAGGGACATGCCATGTGACCCTTCCGTCCGCGCGCCCAAGCCCTCCGTGCGCTGACTGCCATAGCGGCCACACCCACTGCACCCCCACCCCCCCTCTGTGGTGCGGCAGCCACCGCGCCCCTGCCCCCGCCCCCCCTTCCCCTGCCCCCCGCCGGCCCCGCTCACTGTCTCCTCCAGCGCTGTCAGTCGGGCGGGGGGCTTCTGCCGCTTCTTCACCGTCACCTGGCGGGGTTGGGGGGGGAGATTAGGAGCAGCTCAATAGCAGCGTCGAGCGAGGAAGTGGAAGAGGGGTCGAGCATCGCGCCCCGCCCCCTCCGTCCCTGCCTGGCATGCATCGCCCAGCCCTTGGGCACGCCTCAGCTCCTCCGCCACCTTGCCCGAGCTGCTTGGCCGGCCGAGCACCCTGCGGTCCCGGAGCTCCCTCCGCCCTCCAGTGCCGTATGGCAGCAGCGTCGGCTGCTGCTGGACCCAGTCCCCGCCTCCACCCATTCCACCTTTCCCGTCTCACCCATCTCTACCAACTCCCCTCCCCCTCCCCCACCACCTCCCCCTCCCCACCACCTCCCCATCCCCCACCACCTACCCCGCCTCCACCCCTCCCCCTCCCCCTCCGCCTGCCCCGTCCCCAACTCTTCGCACACCCTGAACCCCCTCCACGGCCGCACCTACCTCCCCCTCCCCCTCTCCCACACCCCCTCCCCGCCACCTCCCCCTAACTCCCTACCCCCTCAACCCCCCCCGGCAACCCCCCACCTGGAGCTCCTCCATCTCCGCCTCCATGGTCTCCACCTGGGGGGGAGATGGGGGGAAGGGGGGGCAGGAAGAGCGATTCGGGTGTAAGTCCCAGTGCGGCAGTGGGGCACGCACCCCACGGGCTGTGCGGGGGCTGACGCAGTGGGTGGGAGGAATTCCCCAAGTGGGTGGGTCCCCGAGCACGGAGCGGGCCGGAGCCAAGCCCGGGCACCTCCTGCCCGCTTGCTGGGGAACCCGAGGCCCCGACAGCGGACCGCCAGCCCCGGGCCCCTGGCCGCGTTCCCGGGCCATGAGGGTCCTGAGCACACCCCGTAACGCAACCCCCTCCCAGAGTGGGTGTGGGCTGGCGGGCCCTCGCGGGCGAGGGCCGAGCACGGCAGGGTCTGAGTGGGGTCCCCGCGGCCCCCCCCAGGTCCGGCCCCGGCCTGCCTTCTCCGTGAGCTGGTCCACCACCGTGTTGATCCAGTCCCGCGCCTCGTCCTTAGCGCGCTGCTTCGGGTCACGGTCCGCGCCTCCTGCTGCGCTGCCCTTGGCTTTGGCCTCCTTCTCGCAAGCCTTGAAGCGCTCCATGTCCCGCTCTATCGACTTCCGGGCGTCGATAAGGGGCTGCTTGTCCTTGATGTCCGCTCCAGCAATCCTGCAGCCAGCATGCCGCTCGGTGCGTGGGCAACCGAGCTCAGCAGGGCGAGCACGAGGCCCGATCCCCCCAATTGACGCACCATCCTTTTATCTGCTCTCGCAACCGCTGGAGCTTCTTAATCTCCTTCTTCAGCTCCCCTTCGAGCTTCTCCCGCTGGTTCTGGTTCTCCTGGTCGTGAGCCTGCTTGTGCGCCGAGTACTGCGCACGCGAGGCCGCAGTCAGCACGCGAACAGCGCTGACAGGGCCAGCAAACGCGCCTCAAGGGTAAGGGAGGCTTGCTGCTGCGCCAAAGCGCTTGCCTGGTTCCATATGTCGTCGAACACCTCCTGGCCCTCCTGCACCTTCTTCAACGTCCTATCGATCTCTGCCTTAAGTTTACGCTCTGCCGCCATGGTTGCGGTCTAGAGCACTACAGGGGGCAAAGGCGACGGGCTACTCGGCCATTGGATGCAGCAGCGACCAGTATGCTAAGGTATGCGGAATGCGAGGTCAAAGCTAGTGAGCAATATTCACGGATGCGGAGTTCGTGGGTCGCTCGCGCGGGCCTGGGTTTGCTGCTTGCCCATGCAGGACCTGGTCAGTGCGGGATCGCGCCGACGCTGTGCCAAGGGCTTCCTCGGGCCAGCAGATACAGGGTGGTCGCACCTATGAAGGCGGAGATGGGAGGAGGAAGTGAGCGGGCTTGGGGTACCGTAAGGGGGCCTGGCCTGAGGGGGGCCGGGGGGTAAGAGGTGCACAACAGCCATGCTGTCTCTGCACGCGACAGGGCGCGACCAGTCCAGGCCCCCTGCAGTTTCATATATCCGCACAAGCAGCACGGTTGTATGAATCCCGCTCGTCGCTGCGGCCTGGCATGCGCTGCGGCCTGGCACAGGCTTTAGCAGTAGCACGAGGCGAGTTTGAGGGCCGTTTGCAGTGTTTTGCGGAGGTTGGGCTCACGCACAGGGGCTGGGATGAGGTCCCAACCGACCACCCTTTCCTAGCGGCCAGGGCGGACGGATCAGTGCAGTATGCAGGCCCGGACGCCCCTTGATGGAGGCGGGGCACACCCTGCGGCGCATAACAAACGGGAGGGAGCCGCAGGGGGGGGGGGGGGGTTCGCCCGGCGGCGCATAACAAACGGGAGGGAGCCGCAGGGCAGGGGCGGGGACCGGGTGAGCTACACGTGGCGTTTGATGGGATGTGCACCTTGCGGAAAGGGGACATAGTCCTCTGCGGCGCATAACAAACGGGAGGGAGCCGCAGAGTGGGAGTGAATGTGGGGTCGGGAGAGCCAGGATCGAGAGGTGTACGGCCAACAGTGTGAGCACATGATGAACGGTGAACGGTTACTGGTAGGAGGCGCGGCCGAGGAGGGGCCATCGATACACGCTGAGCATGGTCATTGCGTGCCAAGGACTAAGGTGGGACCTGAGTGTGGTCAGTGCAAGTTATTACAGGGACTTGCGTTCTGGCTTGCAGGGGGCAAGCCCGTGAGGTGGGTCGCTTGGCCCCAGCGTTCAGCGCTGTGACCCCAGGGGGGTCCTTCATTGTAAACACCGAGGACTGGCATGAAGGTGGCGGTCAGGGCATGGCGGGGAATGTGCGCCCTGTGGCGCCGCCGCCTGTCCCATCGTCGGCCCGCGCCCGCCTTGGAGCCTGCAAACGCTCGCGCGGGAGCAGTCCCCCCACCCTTCCAGCCATCAAGATGTGGCCACATATGCAGCTTGCACCGGAGTTGCGCGCTTGTGAGGCTCGAGCTCCACTTCGCTGTGCTCGCCTACCCGCCACCTTGAGGCCGCTGGCCGGCTCCCCGCCCCCTGGTCCCTGGAGGAACCTCACATGCGACATCGTCCCCAGGGTAGGCAGGGTTCCTTCCCTCTTAACTGGAAGCAATTATCTGAGGGCTGGAGTCACGAATGGCTGGATCCTCAGCCACATGACTGTGTGTCTGATTAGTGATGTGGGATAGATACTTGTTCCTACTTGACAAGACACTCGTCCCTTTGGCCAACGGGTGGGCGTTCAGGTCTGATGCTCTCGTCCGAGCAACAACAACAACGACTGGTCCAACGGGCCCACCGCCTCCTACCCTGCCTCTGCCCATCTGACGAACGCAGGCCCTCCCATTCACCTTCCCGCCGGGCCCTGAGTCTCAAATTCCCTCGAACCACGCATCCCTGACGGCGCACCACCAGTCGCTCCACCTCCTTTCGCCGTGCCAGCACGCAAGCTCCGCACTGCCCTCCATGCTCCATCACCCCAGCAACCGTGCGGCGCGCAGCCCGCATGGCCGTCCAACATCCCCCGCCGCCCCCCCCCGAGCGTTCCAGACGTTGCACATGACCGGTGGAAAGCCGGAGCACGTAAAGTACAAGTTGGTTTGGAGGTAGATTGCCAAGGCGGATTGCCTCTGCTCAGACAATTGACATCGGCCACACCACTTTCTGAATAAGACCTGTGGTCCCCCCCCCCCTGCAGCTTGTTGTATATAACTTGCCACACAAGCAAAGCCCCCGCATGTCTGTATTAGTCGCAGCCAGTTGCAGGCAGCCGAACGGGAGAGCCCCACGCCAGGCCAAGAGGCAAACGGACAGGTGCCGCCGGCTCCTAGGCTAGGCCCCTGGCCGGGCTTGGGGTCCAAGGCAGGCTGGCGGCTTCCTCAGTATCCCGTTCTTGATACTGTAAGGCAGGCCCGCAAGGCACAGTGGGGTCCCCCAAGAGCACCACATAGAATCCATTGCCCAGATGCCATTGGCGTTCTCACATGCAAACCCTGGCTTAAGCATGCCACCATTGCACCGGCACCGGCGGCTTGCCCCCCATGAGCCCATCACAAATACCCCTTCCGAATGAAAGCAGGCAATGCGTTTGCCCCGATGGGTTAGCTGATCGTCATTCTGCCGTAAGCCCCACCAACCGCAACGGCCCGCTTGCACACCCTGGAAGCGAGCTTTGACTACCTGTAGAAACGGGGGCGTCCCCTGCGTCCCCTCACTCGCACACCGCGCACAAGACGGTACGACAAAAGTAAGATCTTGTGGATTGAACGATGTGATCGCTCCTTCAGTGCATGCCCACCAGACCTCCACACGGCTGCTGCCCACGCCCTCGTGCACAGCCGCAGTTCCACACATCCACAGACACCCCCCCCCGCCACTTGCTTTCGGGCCTGAGGCCGACATCATCAGTTGATCCCCCCATTTGGCGTGGCGTTTGGCGACCACCCATCTTCTTTGGATGCAAAACCCATGCCCGCAACTCTCATCCTGCTTGTGAGCGACGCCCCTCGCCCTACATTAGCATCAGCCTTTAACCAAAGGATACATGAATGGCCATAATAAGCGGCGCTGCGTGTGATGTTGTTACGTGTACTCGTCAGGAGCGGCCCACCCAGATGCACGAGAGCACCCTGCACAGTACTGTTGCGCGCCAAACACACGCGCCGGCCCTTCCTGTCACACAGATCAAAGCTGCACGCTCATGCCCCACAGATCAAAGCTGCACGCTCGGTGGGGCGCGCCCCATCTATTGAAACCGCGTGCTCACGCGACCATGCCCTGACCTCGCCCACCCGACACCCGTGTGCACAGATCACTCGCCTGCCCTTCCCACGCAGCCTGCGGAGGTCTCGCCTCAGGGCCCCGACAGGTTTCCCGCTGTCCAGGCCTGGAGCAGCGAGCCATGCACCGCCGCCGCCACCACCGTGGGGGCGGACCGGTCCGCCTGCCGCGCCCCCGCCGTCGCCGCCGCAGCTTCCGCCAGCTCCGCCCGCCGCTCCGCGCTGACTCGCTCGTCCGACGCCTGAGGGGTGGCCCCAGGCTCGGCTCTCCCTAGGCTGCCGTCGCCGCCCGCCGAGCCCCTGGGGGTCCCCCTTGTGGCCCCCACTCCGGCCCCCACTTGGCTGTCATCCGCGCCGCCCGAGCCCCCCCTGGCGGTGCCTGCCGCGCCCCTGACCGCCAGGGGGCCCTCCAACTCCTGCGGCCCCGCCAAGACGGAGCCGCAATCGTGGGTTGGGCACGGGAAGAGCGCCGAGGTGTCGACGTGGCACTGCGAGAACGTCAGCATGCCGGCCGCTGCGTCGTCGTCTCCGTCGTGGACCCGGGCGGCCACCGTGCCCCCTAGCATGCCGGGCTGGGGCACGGGAAAGGGCACGGGGCCCAAGGGCCCAAGGGTCCAGGCGCTCGATGGGGCCGGGCTTGGGGCGCCCCGCAGCAACGGTGGGCTGAAGGGCGCCGAGGAGGCGTCGGCGGGGAGCATGAGGAACGAGGCCGAAACCGAGGCCGGGGCCGGGGAAGGGGTCGTGGCCGGGGCCGCTGAGGCGTGGGAGGTGACGGCGGGGCCGAGCCCGGCCGAGGGCGGCGTGCCGACGTCCGCGCAGCCCTGGGCCACCGCCTCGGCCCCCGGCAGCGCGATAGTGAGGAGCGCGGAGCTTGCGGGCAGCGCAGAGGAAGCCCCGGCCGCCGCGGCCGGGTCCCGAGCTGGTTCCTGAGCAGGATCCCGATCTGGATCTTGTTCTGGATTCTGAGCTGACGGTGGCGTGGAGGGCTCCGTTGGGGCGGTCGCATCCCGGTGCGGCATGTGCGTACGGCCGGGCGGCACCCACAGGTGCGTCTCCATGAGGCCCTTGCCCTTGACCTCGATGCCGCCAGTGGACGCCCAACCCTCGTGCTTGGAGGTCAGCAGGGTGTACTGCGGGTCGGGAGGAGGGCGGGTGGGGGCGGGTCAAGAGCGAGTTGGGAGGTGCAATCCGACAGCAGCAGGGGGCGGCAGGGGCCGCTGCTCACCGTGTCGCTGCTGACGTGCACGCAGCCGGGCTGCGAGGTGCTCTCCATGCGGCTGGCGGTGTTGATGGTGTCACCAAAGAGGCAGAAGCGGGGCATGCGGGTGCCCACCACGCCGCTGACCACGGGGCCCGAGTGGATCCCCACACGGATCTTGACGGGCTCGCCCGTGGTGGGCATGAGGACGCGGCTTGCGGCACGGAGCATGGCCTGAAGGGGGAGGGACACCGTCAAGCTGACTCGGAGGAAGAAATGAGACCAGATTGACCCCACTTCTGCTGTCAACCCTTTCCATGCCGCTCACCTGCGCAAAGGCAAATACCCGGTCCGCCTGATATGGGTCGGACTCGCCGCCGCCCTGCACAGCCGCCATACCGTCGGCGTCCTCGGTGATCAGCCCACCTGCCACCACGTAACAGTCGCCAATGGTCTCCACCTGAGGAGGACGGGGATGGGGATGAGAGAGTGGGGGCGGGTACGGATTTGGAGATGTAGGGCCCAGCTGAAGGCTGCACCTCAACCTTACCTTGTACACTCCGTACACATCAAGCTGGGAGTCAAAGCCCACAAAGAGGTCGTTGAGGAACTTCATGACCACAGCCGGGGGCAGCTGCTTGCACATGGGCGTGAAGCCCTGGATGTCGGCAAACAGGACCGTGACCTGTCGGGGACACAAAGGGCCCACAGGAGTGAGGCATGGGCCAGTGAGGTACTGAAGCAAAGGCTGGTGACACGGCTCAAGATGCTTCTACCTGCGGGTGCCACGTGGCGAGGCGCGTGCAGTCCCGCACGTACGGCCGCCACGCAGCCAGGGAAGCAAGGGAGGAGCGGGTGAAACTGGTGGTGCCAGCACCCTCTGCTTGTGCATTAAAGGCCGGGGGTGGGGGCGTGAAGCCCTCCTCCGTCATGTACGCGAGCACGTGGCGAGGGAAGATCTGCTCCAGCAGCCGGTGCTCGGCCTCCGACACCTGAGACAGTGGCGGGACAGGGTTCACGTTGGCCAAGGCTGTAGACCCGAGCAGCCACAGCCCCCAACTATGAGCACCCATCGTCCCTGCCTCGTCAACAGCCCCAGGCCCGGCCCGCCTGGCGCAAGCACCCAATTCCCAATTCCCAAGCCCCTGACGGCCCCACGCACACACCTGCGCGATGTGCCGCTCCGCCTCCACCTTGGCCGTCACGTCCTTCTGCATCACCACCAGGTACCGAGCGCCGCTGTCGGGGTCCGTCACCGCGGCGGCGCGCACCTCGTGCCAGGCCAGGCTCGAGCCGCCTCCCTCCCCTTCCTCACCGCCCGCCGCCGCGTCTGTGTCGCAGCCGCTGCTGCTGCTGATGCCTCCTCCATCGCTTCCGCACCCCACCTCGTCGCCGCCGTCGCCGAGTCGCGAATTGGGCCTCTTTCGGAGCATGTTGCCGCGAGACCAGCTGCGGCGGACAGCGCGTCGGATGTCTAGGGCGGGTCGGGCCGCCTCGACATCCTCCGGCAGGGCCGACACCACAGACCTCGCCGAGCGGCGGGTGAGGCCGATCGAGCGTGCATCGAGGCCGGAGTTGGGGCGGGGGCCCTGGCCGGGGTCGCCCGAGGCAGCGGCGGGGTCGAGGCTGGAGGAGTTGGCCCGAACGACCGCGCGCGCGATGGCGTGCGGCGACGGCAGGGCTGCGGCCGGGGTACCGGCGGCACCGGCCCTGAGCATGTGCGATGCGGCCCGCTGCAAGCCGCTAGTGGGCACTGGGGATGGAGATCGGAGGCGTCGCGGACCGTCGGTCTCGGCGCGCGGGACGGCGGTGGGGATATCTATGCTGCAGCAGCGGGCCGTACCAGCTCTGGAGGTCCAGGCGCCGCCAGCGCTGTCGGGGCCGGCAGGCCCGGGAGTCTCGTCCCCGGCGGCGGCGCCTGGGCGGCCGCTTGCCGTCGCCACGACGCCGGTGCTCGTGTGGGACCTGAGAGCCGCAGATGACACACTGCTCCCTGCCCTGTTGGGCCCGTGCCCGGCCCGGCCTCCGCCTCCGGTGCCCCCTGCAGCGTTGACGCCAACAACAGGCGAAAGGGCGCTCGGGTGGCACGAGCCTTCTCCGCGGGCTGAGACCGAGGCTGCCGAGGCTAGGGCTGTGCCCGAGGCTAGGGCTGTGCCCGAGGCTAGGCCCGCGGAGCTGCCGAGGCTCTCCGCCACGGAGCCGCGGGGGCTCCTGCGGCTGGGGGCCTTGCGCATGGACGTGGAGCTGCGGAGGGAGTTGGCGAACTGCAAGGGGCGGGTGGGGCGGGTGGGGCGGTATGGGGCATGGCAGCAGGGCTTGTTGGCGAACTGACTGCACGCAAAGGCGCGGGGGGGCGTACAGGGCATGCGCAAGGAGTTGGCGGAGTGCAAGAAGGGGGGCAGGTGGGGGTGGGGGGGTGGGGGGTGGGGGTGGGGGGGTAGCACATGCATGGAGGTCACGGGCGCTGAGGAGGTGGGTTATGTGGCGGCCCAGGCTGGGGCATGATAGAAAGATAGAGGAAGGCTTTCAAGCAGCTGGGTCTAGGCTCAGGCTGGGTTGCATCCGAGCCGGCGCAAGCAAGCTTCGAGCATGCCCTCCACACGCACCTGGATCACGCGCGGCGAGCCGCAAGCGCCGTTGCTGGCCAGGCCCACTCCGCTGCCTCGGGAGTGGGAGTGGAACCCCGCCGCCCCGAGCAGCGCTCCGTGGCTGGCGGCGGCGGCGGCCGGCGCCGGAGCAAGGCTGCCGGTGGCAGAGCGGCCGAGCTGCGCGTTGGCGCTCACGCTTAGGGGCCGGTCCCACCCAGCGCCCCCCAGTGCGGGGCCCGTGACGCTGTACGACCGGGCGTCGACCGCCATGGCCTTGTGATGGGTGGTTGCCTCGATTCTTTGGTGGGTTATGGCTGCGGTTATGGCTGCTTCGCCTGGTTTGTGGGCTGCTGCTGCTTGCACTGGTGAGCATAGGCCAGCAGGGGTGGTGGGCGCCTGGAGCGCTGTGGTGAGGTTGGTGTAGCTGGCGGAGCGGCGGCGGGGGGCCTGGGCGGGCTCGTGGCCCGGGCTGCCGGCGCCGCCCTCCTCCTGCTGCCGCTGCGGCTGGGTGCTAAGCTGGGCGGTGGCATGGGTTGCGTCGCCGCCGCCCTCGCCCTGCCCTGCCCTTGTGGCAGCGCCATCGCTGTCCCCTGCCTCCGCCACAGCGCCGGGGCGACCACAGGCGGGCAGGGCTGCCGCCGGTGGCGGCGGCTGCACTCGGATACCGGTGCGGAGCGTCTGTGGGCGAGCCGGGTTGGGTACGGGCCTGTGGGGAAAGGCGGCACGCGTGCACCGGGTCAGCACGGTATGTAGTCGACGCAGTCGGCGATAGGCTAATGCCGCGAGGACAAAGCCCGCATGGAAAGGCTGCACACAGATGGAGATAGATACCGGGAGCTTGGGCCACAAGGAACTGAAAGTCCGTTCTTGACAGACATTGCTGCATACGGTACCTGTGCGATTGGCCCAGGTCCCGCCGCAGCCGCTCCTGCTCCCTGTGGAGTCGCTCCAGATCCACCCCAGCTGTCAGCTGGATCTGGATCTCATCCACTTCTGGCAGCTGCTGCTCTGGATCCAGATCCAGATCCAGATCCAGATCCACGCCGGCGCCTGCTGGCGCTGCGGCCCCTTCGTCTACCGCCGGCTGACGTGGCCCCGGCAACGGCACCAGCCAGGTCGAAACCGGGGCCTGGACGGACGCGCCGCGGCTGGCGGGTAGGGTCATGGCACGGTCCGAGGCGGCGCGGGCGGCGGCGGCGCGCAGCTGCGCTCCGCGGGAGCCGGCCTCTGCAGCAGCCGCCGCCGCGGCATCACCAGATGTGCGGGGCCCTGGCGTGTTGCTGAGGGCCGGCCGGGCGGAGACGGGCCGCAGGCGGCCGCCCCAGGTTGCCGGCCCCGCCTCTGCCCCCGCACCCCTGGCGCTGGTGGCCGACGCGGCGCCCCTCATGGCGCTCTCGTCGAGCGTGTCGTACATGACCTGTGTGCAAGACGTACGGCACAAACACAACAGGTCAGACACCACGAGCAGAAGCGGCTGACTGCTAGGCCGGCGTGTGCACACGTGCAGTACGACGACAGTACGACGTACTGTACGAACCTTTCATGATGACGTGGCCATGGGGTCGACCGAGCTGAACCGGTCCTTGGTGACGGGCCTGGGACGCACCGCCTGCAAGACCGCACGCGGCGCAAGGGAGGGAGCAGGTGGGCTTCCGGGTACGGGTGCCACTCAACACGCGCGTGCTCTGGACAGCAGCCCCAAACACACTCAAGAGCCAGGCGCTGCTCGGCCCATGCCGCTTGCCCGCCCTGGCTCACCGGCGGCACGAGCGCGAGTGTTGCATTGTTCCCGCTGATAGCCGGGAGGCTGGCCGGCCGGCCCGACTCCTTCCGCGCCACGCCCAGCCCCGCCTCAAGCTCGTCGGCGCCCCCGCCGCCGCCGCCACCGCTAGCGCCGGCACCGGCGCCCACCTCCTCATCCAGAAGCTGCATCAGCTGCCCCAGGTCCCCCGGCTGCTGCCGGCTGCTGTGCCGGTATCCGGAGGCGGCGCTGCTGGCGGGCGCGATGCTGCTGAACAGGCCGCCGCCGCCGCCTGCGCCTGCGCCTGCGCCGGGGCCGGGGCCGGGGCCGCGCGGCAGGACACAGCTGTGCCGGCGGCTCATGCTGAAGCGGCTGGTGGACAGCGTGCGCCACCTTGCGCGACGCTGCTGCGCGCTCGCGGCGGCCTCGTCGTCCGTTCCCGTGGCTTCCTCCACAGCGGTCGAGGGCCGCGGCGAGGACCCCGGCGTGGGTCCCAGGTGTACCGACACAGAGCTCCTGCGGTGCCCTGGCCACCTTCCGCTGCCTCCGCCACCGCCAATCGCCGCCGTCATCCTGAGCAGCCCCGCGACCCAGCCCGCTCCGGACGTCCGGGGCCGACCGCTGGGCCCTGAAACCGCCGCCGCCGCGGATGAAGCACCCGGGGAGCCCGCCGAGCCCGCGGCACAGTCCGCTGCGCTCGGCCCCGCCCCAGCCGCCGCCGCCCCTGCCGCGGGCAGCGCAGTGGCGCCGCCGCTGGAGGAGTCCAGGACCACTGGCAGTGTCGGGTTGGGAGCTCGGGCGCCAGCAGCGGGCGGGGAGCACAGGGCCGCGACGTGCCGCTGCAGGCTGCTCGCCGACGCCCCCGTGCTCTGGGTAGCGGCGGAGTGGGCAGCGGCGGAATGGGCAGCGGCGGAGTGGGCAGCGGCGGAGTGGGCAGCGGCGGAGTGGGCAGCGGTGGAGTGGCTCTCCCCACCGCAGACCTCCGGTCCTGTGGCGCGACGCAGGCCGGGGGCGTGGAGTGCGGCAGCGGCCGCGGCGTGTTCAGCTCGGCCCATGGGAGCAGGCGCCGCCTGCAGCAGTACCCACCGCAGGCCGGACAGGAGGACGAGGAGGAGGAGGAAGGTCAGGGTCAGGGGCTGCTCTTGCTTGTAAGCCAGGGTCTGCCTTCTGATCTCATCCACTGCTGGCAGCTGCTGCTCTGAATCTAGATCCAGATCCAGGTCCACGCCGCACTCATGGGAGCCAGGGTCTGCCCTTGAGTGCGGAGCTCAGCAAGCGGAAACAAGAGCCAGGCTGTGCCAATCCCTAACCAATCCCTAACGTGTCCGAAGCCCGACCCACCCCGCCGATGTGTGCTAGCTGGCCATGGAGTGTAGAGTGTACACGGGCTGCTGATTTAATGCACCAACCCAGAGAAACGCCACGTGTGAGTGGCCACAGCAGAGTGCACATGGGCTGCTGCTCAAGTTATCAACGCACAAGACCCACGTGCGGGCCGTTTGTTGCGCCTGCCCAGACCTACTGTAAGCGTGTTGCGCACCCACCTGCTGGGCTCCGTTGCTGAGCTGCCGGCCGTTGACGGACAGTGCCTTGGAGGGGACGAAGCCCGCTGGGTTGAGCGAGGCGGGCACCCTGCCGATGCCTACAGCGGAGGAGGAAGGGCGGTGCCAGGGGGAGGAGGCTCAGGCAGGGCCCCGCGTCCTATCCCCAACCAGCTGCAGGCATAGCCACCCGCACCCTATAGCTACTGGAGCTGACTGCGTGTTTGGGAGATGCAGCGCCTTTCCGCCCCTTCCGCATCTCGCTCCCCCGTCCGCCCCCGCACCTTCCCACACGCCCTCCCCGGCCTCCGCCTCCGGTGCCAGCAGCTCCGTCATCATGAGATCCAGCTTGGACGGATCCAGCGCAAACAGCGCACGGAGCGCGTCCTCGGGGCAGGATCCAGCCCCTGGATCGGAAGCTACTGAGGGCTGCGCCCCCCCCGCCCCCGCCCCCAGCGCCGCGCCTTGGGCGTAGCACCCCCGCTGCTGTTGGCCGGTGCTGCGGCCCCGCGGCGTGCCGGGCTCGCCCGCCCGCTGCCCAAAGTAGGCCACGGATGCGGTGTTTTGGTGCAGCACGGCCCCCGAGTCGGCGGCGAAGGCCGTCACGATGACCGGAAGGCCCTCCAGGCACACGAAGCCCAGGCGGGCGAGGGCCGTGTGGCGGGCAGGGGCCGGCGGCGGCCTGGAGCCCGGTGGTGGGCCAGTGACTGTGGTCGGCCCCATACTGCATGGAAGCGGCTGTGTGCTCCGTGGCGCGGTGCAGTGCGCCGGGTTTGCAGCTGCAATGGCTCGGGATAGGACAGAGGGACATGGGCGCCAACGTATGGGTGCGGGTGCCAGTCATGCAAATTTGGCATACAACGGCATACAACGTACGGGATGAGTATGCCCCCCCCGCTCACGCGTCAGCTGAATGAAGAGAGCCACCACCGCCCTGTCTGACGCCTCGTCGTCTTCCTCGCCCGTTCGCAGCGCGCATGTCGGGCGGAAGCAGCGCGCCCAGAGTCTTCCCGCATGAGGGAGAGGCCGACGGGCGGCACCGCCGTTGACAAACAGGCAAGGTGACCCGGCGACGCGGTACTGTGCATCACAGAACTCTCCAGATGCCGAACTGGTGAGTAGGCCTCGGCAGAAGCCGGCGATGTCCTTGCCGAGGACCGCTTCCACCTTGCCGGTTGCATCCGCACCAGACCGGCCAGAGTGGCGTTCTCCCGCGTTTCCGCGACCAGAAGAGTCACTGGTCAGCCCAAGTAGCCGTGCAGCGCTCGCGTTTGCCCAAAGGATGTGGAGAGCGAAACCGTTGTCCCCCCATGACGATTTGTTTACTGCGGACCTAAGCTCCTCGTCTGGCTGCTGGTTGCCCCAAGCTTTCGGCAAGTCTGCGATCGTCAAAATTGCGATCCCCGCCTCCGCATTGCGGTACGCGGCGTCAAGCAGTGCAGGCGTCGTGGGCGTGGGCATACTCGTGCGTCTACTTCCTAGTTTCAATTGTAAACATTCTGGCTACGGCCAATTATCAAATTAAAGTTCGGGAGTACAGAGAGGCTGCAGCGTAAGTGGGGGTTGCGGACGTGGACATGCCCCGCTTTTCTGCCAGCAGAAACGCCCATGGAGCACGTCTCGTGATGGCACGCACGAGGAGTAGGCAAAAACCCTTAACATGTATTCTCTCGTGCGCGGCATAAATGAACTGGGCACCTGCATACAAAGTGGCGTGTGTCCTGCCTCTTGTGTGCGTGACCCCCCCGCCGCCGCCAGGACAGTTCAAACCTTCAGCGCGCATATGAGCAGCCTTGATCAACAAAGCTGTAAGAGCGCTTTGTGCGCCTAACCGTGAGCGTGACTCCTGCAATACGCGTACCGCCGCCCCGTCGCTCCCGGGTCTCCAATTCTCTCAAAATAGCACTCGGGCAGAGAGCATAGAGAGAGTCGGCACAGGCGGTTGACGGCAAGGACAGGACAAGCGCTGGGCGGAAAAAGGAAAAAGTGGCCCGCAGTACAGTACAGCAGTTTCGGCGACAGCTGCTGGTGCATCAAGTCGGTTTGGCTGTCTCTGTCAGCTCTACTGTTAGCACTCAGAATGGCTACACGCATCAGTACGTTTCTTACGCGCTGAGGCTGCGACAGCGACATTATGCCTGGCGCTTAGGGCGCAGTCTCAACTGCACGCAACCTGCGTATCTGTGATGGATTGTGAAGCGGAGCCGTTGCTGCCCACAAGCGTCGAGCTGCTGAGCGTCGAGCTCGGCGCTGCGAGAGACGCAACGTTCCTAGTCTCCGTTGGAGGCGACAGTAGCGAAAGCGGATGGAACCTTCATTGGTGCAACACTAAAGCAAAGCTGCTTCTCGGCAAGGCGAGCGTGGCGCAACATCAGACCGACACTGGCAGCCGAGAAGCGGCCCTGCTGCCGAAGCTCCTGATCATCCTAGATGATTGTTTGAGCACTCTGAAGCGGCAGGCGACCACTGGCTCAGCAGTAGCCAAGCTCTCGGCATGGGATGGCGCGCTGCGGGTCACGTCGGTCCCGTGCCGCCTCATCTCGCCAAGCCCAGGGCCACAGCAGCATCGAGGGTGTGGTCTCATCGCCTCCTGCTTCCGTTTGGCGGCTGCTGGTGGTGGTGGTGTCGACAATGCCCGCGCCTCAGCAATGGCGCTCATTGTCACCGTGCAACCCGCCCTCGGGTACGTTCCGTCCCCGGGGCCCCGTTTCCCGCAGCCCATCCCAGCTCCGGCCTTGAGCATATCCCACAAGCCTTTACGCCAGCCGTCCACGCCAGCCAGCCTGCTCTTTCAGGAACAGCTTTCCCCGGCCCGCCTGGGCTTCGTGTGCCTGGAGGGCCTTCCGGTCATCGTGACGGCCTTCGCCGCCGACTCGGGGGCCGTGCTGCACCAAAACACCGCATCCGTGGCCTACTTTGGGCAGCGGGCGGGCGAGCCCGGCACGCCGCGGGGCCGCAGCACCGGCCAACAGCAGCGGGGGTGCTACGCCCACGGCGGGGCGCTGGGGGCGGGGGCGGCGCAGCCCTCAGTAGCTCCCGATCCCGGGGCTGGATCCTGCCCCGAGGACGCGCTCCGTGCGCTGTTTGCGCTGGATCCGTCCAAGCTGGATCTCATGATGACGGAGCTGCTGGCACCGGAGGCGGAGGCCGGGGAGGGCGTGTGGGAAGGTGCGGGGGCGGACGGCAGGGAGCGAGCGAGATGCGGAAGAGGCGCGGGGGAAGGGGCGGAAAGGCGCTGCTTCTCCCGAACACGCAGTCAGCTCCAGTAGCTATAGGGTGCGGGTGGCTGTGCCTGCAGCTGGTTGGGGGTAGGACGCGGGGCCCTGCCAAAGATGCCTCTCCCCCTGGCACCGCCCTTCCTCCCCCGCTGCAGGCATCGTCAGGGTGCCCGCCTCGCTCAACCCAGCGGGCCCCGTGTCCTCCTGCCTCCACTCCGAGCGCCTGCCGCTGCTGCGGGCCCCGGGGAGTGCGGCGCAGGTCCCCGCAGTTCCGCCCACTCCAGACATAAGCAGCCTGCGGCCGGCCGAGGCGGCGTGGGAGGTGGGCTGGGGCGCGGGCTGGGCTGGGCTGAGCTGTTGGACCCGTGCTTTGGGGCGCGGCTGGGCCCTTCCAGCGGTGCCGCCAGGCCACCCCTTCGGATTTGTTTTCTTGGGGGGACGAAGTGTCCTGGGAACAGTCTTCGGCCATAGAGTGGGGGCGGTTGTGCGCTTCAGTGTGGGGTCTGGCAGCAGCCGGCAAGCCCCAGATAGGGACCAGGCGCGGCGACACGGCTTGAAGCACGCACCGGGCTGAACCGCTTGCTGCGTCTCCGCCTCCCTCGCAGGCACGTCCGACGCCGACGCTCCTATGCTACGGCCCCAAAGCGCACCCGCAGCCCACCGGCCCCGCTGCCGGCGTTCAGCCTCTCGCGGACTCCGACTCAGCCGCAGGCGCAGCGGCTTTCCTCCCGCCCGCGTCGCCGGGCCCCCTCCTTGCCCCAGAGGCTGTACGGGTCTTTTGGCCGTCAGCTCCCGGCCCGGACCGCCCAGTGTCGCCGGCTGCCCTGCAATCCCCCGGGTTTGGGGGGTCCCAGCTCCCAAGTCCGGCGCTGCGAGCCTGTCCGGTCTCGTCCGACCTGGACGCAACTCCCGGACCGGACTCCGGACTCGAGGCTGGCGGAATCCGCTGCGTAATCGAGGACCACCTGATGCCGTGCCCGGCCTCGGCGGTGCCCGTACGGCCGCGCAAGGCTGCCGTACAGTCGCCGGGCGACAGCGGGCGCGGCTCGGGCCCAGACGGGCCCAGCAGCGGGCCCCGCGTCAACCTGCGCGGCCTCATCAAGTCGCTGCCGCGCGGGCTCGGGCGGTCCCTGCGGCTGGGCCTGTCTGGGCCTCCCGCTTTGGCGGAGCCGGGAGCCTCGGGGGACCTCGTCGTTGCGGCAGCGGGGCCGGGTAATCTGTCGGCCGAAGGTTTGATGGAGGCTGACGGCTCGCCAGCAGCAGAGGCGCACCGGAAGACAACGCCAGGGACCCCGCAATCGGGGGTCACCAGCCCGGGCCCAAGCGGGCCCACGCCTCAAGCCCGGGCGAGCAGCGCGCGTTCCCAGGTCCTGCTTGCAAGCTTCCGCGCAGCTTCCCCAACCTCCCGCCGGGAGGGCCCGGGCCAGGCCTCCCCCGCGCCGCACGCCACAGACCACAGCAGCGGCGGTTTCGCGGCGAGCTCCTCCGTCATGTCCTCCGCTGGGCTCGGCGGCCGGGCCGTGTTTCGCCAGGCCACGTCGCCCCTCGACCTGGGAACGCCCCACCCCGAGGAGGGGCAGGGGCAGGGGCAGGGGCAGGGGGAGGTGCAGGGGGAGGGGGAGGGGGATGTGCCGCTGCAGGGCCGGGCCGTGACCCCAGCCACGGCGGCGCTGGTGGCGGCAGCGGCGGGCCCCGACGCGGCCTCGGCCGGCGCCGCCCCCGTCAGCGCCGGCGCCAGCGCGGGCGTCCGCAGCCGCAGCACCTCCCACGCGCAGGTGGGTCGGGCGGGGGGCACGCATGTCACAAGCTCCGGCCTGGGACCTCCGGCTCGGAGTGCTTAGCTGTTCTGCCCTAGCAGCAACGGCGTCGTGCCTGTGTCGGGTATTCGCGCGTAGCCAGCTAGAGGTCCGTCCCGAATCTAGGTCCGTCCGTGCCCTCCATGCCTCCATCCGCGCAGGTCAGCTCTCGGGGCATGCGCTCCGCGGCGCGACGGTTCATCTCCGCCGACCCCCTCGCCACCAGCACCTTCTCAGTCATGTTCGAGACCCTGGCGGGGCCCGGGCCGGGCCCGGCTGGGCCCGGGCTGGGCCCGGGCCTGCAGCCCAGCCCCACGACCCGCTCCACGGCCAACGGCTACGCCGCCGCTTCCGGCGGCGGCGCGGGCACCGTAACGGCCACGTCAGCACGGGTGCCGCGAGACCTGGTGGCGCTGGAGGCTGCAGGCGCCAGCGCGCCCGGCCCCGCCATTGGAGCGCTCGGGCCCGAGAGCAGTAGGGGCGGAGCCAGCCCCAGCGGACCGACCGAGCCCGATTCCCACACGGCCAGGGCCGGCGGAGGGGCCCAGGGGCTGCCGCCGTGGCTGCTGCGGACGGTTAGCGGCGCGGCGCCGCGGCTCGACTCGCCGCCAGCGTGCGCCGGCGAGCCGGGGCGCCTGCCGGGGCCGGAGCTGCGGCCCGTCGGGAGCGGACCGCGAGCCCAGGGTGCCTGGGCCCAAGCGGGCCCGAGCGGGCCCCAGGCCCAGCCCATCGCCGCCGCCGACGCCGAAGCCTCGACCACCTCCCATGCCCCGCCCACCTTGCCCCTGGCGGCCGCTGAAGGGCCCGCCCGCGCCGCCAGTCGGACGCCCACGCGCCGGGCGCTGCACGTGCACCACATGTACGACGACGCACGGGATCACGGATCCCGAGATCCGGGACTTGGGACCGGCGGCGCCGTACGCCACGCGGCCGGCAGCACGGTGCTGATCGCCTCCGCCGCCGCGGCCCGTGCAGGGCGCGGCCAGGAGCCGGGACCGGTGTCTCAGGCGGGGGCGGGGGCGGGGCTGTCTGTGCAGCGCAGCGCTGTGTCTTCCACGACGGGGTTTGGGGTGGGGGCGGGGGCGGGGTCCGCCACGGCTGCGCTCATGCGGGCGCCCTCGCGGGTCATGCGGGTGAGCAGCTGGGGGTGGGGGGGACTGTGCGCTAGGTGGGGTGGAGGGTGGCCGGGCTGGCAGTGGTTTGCGGCGGTGCGCTGTGCACGCTGGTGTGAAGCCCTGCGTGAACGCCCTCAGTGCCTGCTTCCCATGACTGACTGGACGCTACAGTACTCCACTCGGCCCGCTCTAGCTAGCAACCCCTCTGTCCGCCTGCTGTGCCGCCCCGGCTCATGGCATGCCCGCGCACCCCCCTCCCCTCCCCCCTCCGGCACGCAGTTCGCTGGCTCGCTGCGGAACGCGCCCGGCCGCGCCAGCACCCGCGCCGCCGCCTCCATCACCATCGGCGGTGGCCGCAGCCTGTTTGGCGGCGGCAGCATTTTCGGCCGCATCAGCGGCAGCCTGGGCAACCGCAGCTCCAAGGGCGACAGGCGCAGCTCCACCGACGTTCCACCACAAAGGGGCGACGACGACGAGGAAGATGCGCAGGATGGGAAGGGGGCTGCAGCGCTCACGGCTCCCAGCAACACGGCCGGGGCGAGGATGCCGGATGCGCCGCTTCAGCCGCGTGTGGCTTCCATGCCGGCGCCCGCAGCGGGCGGCGCGGAGAGGCGGGTGGCCTTCGCTGAAGCCTCTGTGCGGCAGGGCCGGACTGAACACGCCCTCGTTTCCAGCAGCGGTGGTGGAGATACAAGCGGCGGCTCTGACGCGGCGCGCGGAGGGGGCGATGATGCCGCTGCAGGCGGCCAGGGCCCGCATTGCTTAAGGCCGGCGGCCTCGGCCTCCACCGCCTCCCGGCTCACGGGGACCAGGGGCAACGGCGGGGAAGCTGCCTGCCAAGCGCCGACCAAGGACCGCACAGGGACGCCGTCCCTGCTGGGACTCAGCCGCGGGCCGGGGCGTGACGGGGCAGGGCCGGCGCGTGACGGGGCACCCAATCCAGTGGTGCTCGGGGACAGGGCCTCCACGGCCACACGTGGCAGCCCGGAGCCTGGCGGCTCGAGCCTGGCCTGGCACGAGGTGCGCGCCGCCGCGGTGACGGACCCCGACAGCGGCGCTCGGTACCTGGTGGTGATGCAGAAGGACGTGACGGCCAAGGTGGAGGCGGAGAGGCACATCGCGCAGGTGGTTGGGGCCGTCAGGGGCTGGGGGCTTGCTCAGTTGCGCCAGGCGGGACTGTTGATGAAGGACGCTCAGGTGCTCATAGTTGGGGGCTGTGGCTGCTCGGGTCTACAGCCTTGGCCACGCGTGAACCCTGTCCCGCCACTGCCCCAGGTGTCGGAGGCCGAGCACCGGCTGCTGGAGCAGATCTTCCCTCGCCACGTGCTCGCGTACATGACGGAGGAGGGGTTCGTACTGGAACGGGAGGAAGCGACCGCGGACCAAGCACCGGCGGGCCAATCCCTTGCTTCCCTGGCTGCGTGGCGGCCGTACGTGCGGGACTGCACACGCCTCGCCACGTGGCACCCGCAGGTGGGAGGATCTTGAGCCGTGTCACGAGCAGCTTGCGTTAATACCTGACGGCTTCATTCCTCACTCCTGTGGGCCCTCTTTCCCGATTTTGTGTCCCCGACAGGTCACGGTCCTGTTTGCCGACATCCAGGGCTTCACGCCCATGTGCAAGCAGCTGCCCCCGGCTGTGGTCATGAAGTTCCTCAACGACCTCTTTGTGGGCTTTGACTCCCAGCTTGATGTGTACGGAGTGTACAAGGTAAGGTTGAGGTGCAGCCTTCAGCTGGGCCCTACATCTCCAAATCCGTACCCGCCCCCACTCTCTCATCCCCATCCCCGTCCTCCTCAGGTGGAGACCATTGGCGACTGTTACGTGGTGGCAGGTGGGCTGATCACCGAGGACGCCGACGGCATGGCGGCTGTGCAGGGGGGCGGCGAGTCCGACCCACATCAGGCGGACCGGGTGTTTGCCTTCGGACAGGTGAGCGGCATGGAAAGGGTTGACAGCAGCAGTGGGTTCAATCTGGTCTCATTTCTTTCTCCGAGTCAGCTTGACGGTGTCCCTCTCCCTTCAGGCCATGCTCCGTGCCGCAAGCCGCGTGCTCATGCCCACCACGGGCGAGCCCGTCAAGATCCGTGTGGGGATCCACTCGGGCCCCGTGGTCAGCGGCGTGGTGGGCACCCGCATGCCCCGCTTCTGCCTCTTCGGCGACACCATCAACACCGCCAGCCGCATGGAGAGCACCTCGCAGCCCGGCTGCGTGCACGTCAGCAGCGACACGGTGAGCAGCGGCCCCTGCCCACGGCTGCTAATAGGGCTTGACTCCCCGACTCTTCCCTCCTAGCGCCCTGACCCCGCCCTCCATCCCCACCCGCAGTACTCCCTGCTGACCTCCAAGCACGAGGGCTGGGCGCCCACGGGCGGCATCGAGGTCAAGGGCAAGGGCCTCATGGAGACGCACCTGTGGACGCCGCCCAGCCGCGCGCAGCTTCTTCCCTAAGCGCTGACCCTCCTCCACTTCAAACCCAAGGGGGTGGAGCAGAGGAAGGTTGAGCAAGATGATGGACAGCTCAAGATGAGCGTGCCTCGTATGTGATTCAAGGCGTGCCTTAATGTCTAGGTGGGCTACAGATTTTCAGCAGACCAGTGGATTGCACATGCAGATTCAGCAGGACCAGTTTGGGTGGCAGGATGCCGGTTGCTGCGGGCAGACTGGATGTCGCAGCGCTTAGCCGTAGGCAAGTCCGGCTGGCGGCAACATGCATCCTTACTTTCCTCAGCTAGCGTCATCACCACAGCAGTAATAATGCTTAGCTGTGTGAGTGTGTGGTCGTCGCTTAAGAAACGTGGTCATGGGGGCAAGCTGCTGAAGGTGCTCTCTAGGTGGCCCGATGGTGGGGTCACACTTCATTCGCTCAATCCGGTTCGCTGCATGCACACTCTCTGTCCTCGCCGGCCAAGGCCATGCATCCAGACTTTCTGAGGGCGAGGCTGCAGGATATACCTATAGCAGGCCTTGGATTGCCAAAGATGAGTTCCTGATGAGTTGTACGACACATGACAAGATAATGAGTGAGAAGCGGGATATGTTCAGGTGGTGCAGTGCACTACTGCGCAGGCAGCAGACGGGGTGACATCGAGGACCTCGACGCTATGCCGGGTGTATGGTCGAAGCTTCGAACTGAGTAATGTTGCTTGGTGTCGTCATGGTGTTCAGCGGCCTCCGGTGAAGGTGCAGACTGGTTTGTGTCTCAACCGGACGCATGCCTTCTGCTCGTGGAGACGTGATCCTGTGATTGGGGTATGTGATTACGTGATTGCCTTCGAGAGGATGGACGGTGGTGTTGGTGAGCGAGGGGGCTTTGTGTTGGTGAGCGAGGGAGCTATCAGTTTCTCACTTCGGACTAAGCCGCCGTTACGTTGCGTCCGTAGATTAGGTCAGGGCACAAAGGCGTTTGATGGCGCAGGGATGAGAAAGGGAACTGACGTGGGGGAATTGGGCGGGCCGTGACTCGGTAGGTCTCCGCGCAAGTTGGGGGGGGGGGGGGGCGTGCTGGCTTTGCAAGAGGCAATACAGGTTGGCTGCCCTAGCCCCTTTGCATTACCATGCACTCGAGTGTGGAACGTGGTCCAGTCCCCTGATGGGGCTTTCAAGCCTGTCATCAGAGGGTTGAGCCCCTGCCTGGCTTTTGTCTCAGCATGGTAGGTGGCTCGCTTGCAACGCTCGCAGTGGCTGGACCAGGGGAGGTGAGAGGTGGTTGGTGGGTGGAGAGAGAGAGATTACAGAGGCTTTGGGTGGGTGCTGGGGTTTCTTCTCACGGGTACGCAGGCTTTGAAGCTTCTCGGGCGTTATTGGCCTCTCGGCTAGGGCGGGGCCCTTCAGGATGTGGCTGCAGGGTTCAGAGGGTTGCAAGGCCTGTGGTTCCTACCGGTATCAGACAGGGCCAGAGCCCATGGAGCCAGCGTGCCGGATTGCCGCCTTGCCCCATGACCCCCATCCCCCCTCATGCAATCAAGCACGCTCTCTCCGGAGCTCGGGGGGTTGATCAAGTGTGGGAGCTGAAGCCAACGTGAGCCCGGCCTTGGCAGGCCATGGGGCTCCAAAGGGGCCGCGAGAGACCCGGGGGGGCGGCGGGGGAAAGCGGGGCTGGGCGGGGTTGGCAGTTGGGGCGGAGCCGTGCCGTATGCAGGGCCGATTTGTGCTTCAGCTGGTAACTTGGTTATACAAACAAGCTTCGAGTAGTGCTTGTGAACGACGGCGTGTCTGAATTGCGCTCGGGAGATATGAAGTCGCAAAGAGCATTTTTGGCTGACGAAGGGCCCCGACACTTCCTTCTACGTGAGCTCACATGATTGCGACGAAGCAACATTGTTAGATATGATTCGGGAACTGAACTGGCGCTCGGGCGGCCTGTTGGTTCTGCTTGTAATTTGTATCTTCGCACGGAGCTCAGCAGCAGCAGCGCTGGACCCGCAGACCTCTCCATCTCTCATCATCACCAATGACTCGGCTACCTACGTCTGGCCCAATGGCACAACTTTTGTGGTGCTTCCCGCAGCTGACCCCCTCGGGGACATGTGCGACGACGCGACGTGGAAGGTGCGACACCGTCCCAATAGATCCAAGCCTGCAGGAGAACGGGATACGGCGAGATGGTAACGCCTGCCTCGAGCTCCTCCGCCTTCCGCTCAGCCCCGCTACCCCACTACCCCGCGACCCCGCTCGGGCCTCCAAGCCCCTTGCCCCAAGCCTCGCGCCCCCCACTCTCCTAAAGCGCTAGGATGCCTCTGCAGGGAAGAGGGAGTTGATCCCCCGAGCACCTCCACGCGTTTCCGGAGGCCTGCCGAAGCAGCGCTTGCGCCTGATACACCGGCTTGGAGCACCAGGCCCACGGCCGACGCAAAGCACGACACTGAAGCTGCCAACCCCTGCCTGTCCCCCCCAAAACAGAGCTGGGCCTTCTACCGCGCGCCGCCCTCGTACGACCCCTTCAACTGGACGAGCTCCCAGTGGACGTCGTACATAAAGGACTACCCCCTGCGCTCGGCGGCCTTCTCCATCGCCCTCACCGCCATAGCGCTCGTGCTGCTGTTGGGGTTCCTGATATGGTGGGTGTGGCGGTTGGCGGTTGGTGGTTGGCGGTTGACGGTTGGTCGCAACGTAAGGGTGATGGTCCGGGGGCAGAGGCTGGCGGGTTGCGGCGGGGCAGAGGGTTGCGGCAAAGAGGATGGCGAGGCAGGGACCCTGAGATTCCCTCCCCCCCTCCCTCCCCTCACCTCCCTCCCTACCTCCCCACCCCCCCCTCCTCTTTCCCCCCGCCCCCCCCCAGGCGCCTGGTGCAGTGGTGCGTGGGCTGCAGCGCCTCCGGCTGCGGCCCCTGCTGCCCGGGGCCCGGATGCGGGGGCCGCTGCGGAGGGGGCTGCGGGCGGGCGTGTGCGCTGGGCTCCGAGGGCCCCGCCTTCCTGCACGACCGGAAGCACACGGTGTTGAAGGTGCGGGGCAGGTGTGGCATGACATGCCGTATCTCAGAGAAGCTATCAACATGACGAAGATGTGCTTCCTTGCACCGTGCACCGTGCGTGTTCCTTTGGGCCATGCCTCGGGGGCTGCACAAGCCATCAGGCACACGGGGGGATGGGAAGATGGTACGCGAGTCCCCGGAGAGATGTCCGGGGGGTCGCACTTCGGAGCTAGCTTCTGGACCATCCCCCGCACCTCGCGCTTCCCTCTTTCCCAATCACCCATCCCATCCCACCCCCCACCTTCCCACGCAACCCCGTCCCCCCCCCCCCCCCCCCCCCCCCCCCCAGATCGTCATCTCCTTGCTCCTGCTGGGCGCCCTGGCCATGGTGCTGTACGGCATGATCCAGCTGGATCCAGCGCTGCTGGCGGCCTTCTGGGAGGCCGTGCGGAGCGTGCTGCGCTTCGGCGACACCGTGGCGGCCAACCTGGGGAGCGTGGAGGTGTGGGGGGGGAAGGGGGGCCTAACTGTACGCTGCAACTACTATAAATGGATGCGCGGATGTGCGATCACATCACCACCACGCGCCACCTCCCACTCCTACCCTACCCTATCCCTCCTACCTCCCCTCCCCTCTCCCCCTTTCCTGCCACCTCCCACGCACACAGAACGCTGTGGGCTCCACGCTCCCAGCCGCCCTCGAGGGTGTGCGGGCGGTGGTGCGGGGCGCAGCCAACACCACGGCGCAGGCTGCGGCGGAGGCGCAGGTGGGGGGAGGGGTAGGTGGCAGGCGAGGGGTAGGGATGGAGGTGGAGGCAGGGCAGAGGTGGAGCTGGCGAGTAAGGGTGTGGGTGTGGGCGGCTGTCGTGGGGTGTGCGTTTAGATGAACGGGGGTGGCGGCGGGGGGCGCGGGTTGAGAGGCGCGCGGGCTTGCTTGTCGCCATGACAGTCATTCGGAACCGGCGCCATCGTCCGCCCCACGCGGCCTACCTTCTCTGCCTCCCTCACCGCTGTCTCGCAGGGAGCGATCGCCTTCGCCCGGAGCGCCGTAGCCCCCGCCACACAGTAAGCTACCGGGGCCGGGAGAGCGGAATGGCATGTGTGGTCGGCGCAGGCTTGGGGTGGGGAGGGGCACATCCCTGTGCTTAGGATGGCCCCCTGGCCGGGGGCACCCCAGTCAGGGGCAACGCCCGGGGGGATTCGTGAGCGTGTCGTGAAGCCCGGCGGCTTTGGCTGACCTCCGGGGCCCCCGGTTCCTCTCCCTCCCCCTCCCCCCCCCAGGCTCGCGTCCAACGCCTCCTCCGCCGCCGCCGCCCTGGCCAATGCCACGGGGGCACTGGCGGCGCTGGCGGCGCAGCTGGGGGCCGGAAACGCAACAAGCTCGAGTGCTAGGTAAGGGTTCAAGGCGTGCCATGTTGACTATTTCTTGACGGCCCTCGACCGTGTCTTCCTTCTTGCCGCCCTCCCCTGCTGCCTGCACAGGCGCTCCCTGCGGGCCGACGATGGGTCACCGAACGCCCCCCTCTCGACCCTCCTCCCCGCCCTCGCCGGGGGCCTCCCGGCAGTGGAGGCACTGCCGGGCACCGCAGCCGGAGTGAGGGCGGCGCTGCAGGTGGGCGCCCCGAAAACAATCGCATGTGTGGGGGACCCGTCGGGGGGGGTCTGTACAGGGGACGCAGTATGTCCCCCTGTCTTGTGCACCGTCTACCACTTCTTCCACTGCCACGAAGGCCCATGACGGTCCATGGGGCTCCTAGCACCCCACACTCCAACCTTGATTGACCCCACCTCCACTGTACTGTGCGGCCACAGGCTCTGGAGGACGCTGGCACCAAGATGGCCGGGGCCGGCCCCGCCGACCCCACCCCTCCCCCGGGCGACGCCGCTGCGGCTCTGGCGGCGGCGCTGGGCGGTCTGCGGCTGACGGAGTGGGGGGAGGCCCTGGGGAACGCGACCCGGGGGCTGGAGGTGCGTGTGTGTGGGGGGGGCCGCAGTACCCAGGGTCTGAAAGGCTGGGGTATGATGCCCTCCGCCGTCTGAGCAACACCCTACTTTCACTGGTCCCCATTTCCATTCCGCTGCTCCCCACTCCCTTCCTGCTACTGCTGAGTCCCATCCCTTCCCGCTGGTCAACAGTTCCCCGTCGCTGGTCCCCACTTCCTATCCACCGGTCCCCAGTTCCTATCCACCGGTCCCCACTTCCTATCCACTGGTCCCGACTTCCTATCCACCGGTCCCCACTTCCTATCCACTGCTCCCCACTTCCTATCCACTGGTCTCCACTTCCTATCCACCGGTCCCCACTTCCTATCCACTGGTCCCCACTTCCTATCCACTGGTCCCGACTTCCTATCCACTGGTCCCGACTTCCTATCCACTGGTCCCGACTTCCTATCCACTGGTCCCCATTCTCGGGACGCTGGTCCCCATCCCAACTGTGCCCCCGTTGGTCTCAACTCCTCCCCCCGTTCCCCACTTGTCCAGGCGTACGGCGAGGCCCGCTGGGGCCCCGCCCTGCGGAGTACGGCGGAGGCGGCACGGACAGTGGCGGAAGGTGGGGGCATTGCGGGCTATAAATCGCGCATCTAACAGAGGGCGGGTACCCCAGTTCCAGGGCTGGGGGGTCCCCAGGCACGCGGCTTGGTTGGGGCGCTGGGCTGTCTGAGCCAGCTTCCGGCACGGACCCCAAGGCACCACAGCAACAGAGGCACCCACCCCCACTCCCCTGCCCCCACGTGCCCTCCCTGCACAGCTGCGGCCGCGGCCTCTCCCGCAGCGGCGGCGGCGCTGGTGGCGGAAGCGCGGGCGCTGGCGGCGGCCTTCGCGGCGGGGCCCCAGCAAGCACTGGCGGTGCGTGAGGATGTGGCGCGGGCGGGAGGCATGGTGGCAGGGTGGCAAGGGGGGGGGGTTGGGAGGGGCGGCACTGGAGGACATGGGATGGTGGGAAGGCCTCTGGGGCGTGGGCACTCGCTCGCGTGCTCAGCAGGCGCTGGCAGTGCGTGGCTGGGCGGCGGTGGAAGATACTGAGTATCTTGTGGGATGGGATGCAACTCGAACAACGGACTGGACGTTTTGGCGCCCCTGCCTTGACATGCTCTCTGCACCACGCCCACGCCCTCACACCCATCCCCCCCCCCCCCCCAGGACCTGCGGCTCCGCCTGGCCTCCCTGGATCGGGACGTGGTGGCGGTGGGGGGGTGGAGCGTGCGGCTGGGCAACGGAACCAGCGTGCAGGTGGGTGCGTGTGTCCTTGTGTGGTGGGGGCCGGTTGGAGGATTGCGCTTCGCATGAGCGTGCTGCGTCAGGTTGAGCGTGCTTGCTGCGGGACTCTGCGGGAGCAGGGGAGGACCTGTGAATGTGCTGAGCCCTGTTGGAGGTGGTAGAGCAAAAGAGGATGTTAAGCCCTGACATCCACGTGCTCGTCCGCGGCAGGTCCTGTCGCTGGTGGACGAGCTGCTCGGCCAACTGACAACCTACCTGGCCACCTCCAACGGCACCAACTCCCAACCGTCAACCGCGGGCCGCTCGCAGCCATTTACCCCAGACGCTGCCTTCCAGGTTCGTTGGGAGACGGGCGGGGAAGGCACCGCGTCGCCTGGGGCTTCCCTCACATGGCTTCCTTTGTGGAGGGCTTCATAGGACCCCAGGGCATGAGCTGTATGAAGGGATAAGCCAGGGCAAATGTCAGCTAGGCAAAAAGCCAGTTGAGACATCAGCACGCGGAACCCGAAAGCCCGAGATGAACCCATCCCGCCCATTCCGAACCCGCGGCATAAGCTGTATGTACCCACCCGGCCACCCCCAACGCATGCCCCAGGCCCTCACGTCCGCAGCCGCAGCGCTGTCCGCCGCCGCGCCCTCAGCCGCCGCCCTCGCCGCCGCCGCCTCCGCCGCCGCGGCTCTGGCCTCCTCCGGGCCCGAGCCGGGCCCACTGGCGGGCCTGCTGCGGGCCTCGCTGGGCCCCGCCCTGGCCTCGCTCCGCGGCCCGGCCGGGGCCCTGGGGGACGCCCTGACGGCCCACACCGCCGACCCCTCCTCCGCCCCCAAGCTCCGGGCGCTCCGTCAAGCCCTCAACGACCACGCGGATACCATAACCTCGGCCCTCGCGGCCTTCACCCACCCAGCCCTCCAGCAGCAGACTAACACCAGCCAAGGGCAGCAGCAGCAGAGGAGGAGGGGGTTGCAGCAGGACCAGGGGGGCAAGCACGCATTAGGTCGGGAGCAGCAGCAGCAGCCGGGCTGCAGTAGCCTCTTAGGCCTCGAGCAGCAGCCAGGCATTGAGGTCGATGAAGGGCCGCAGCGGCGGCGGAGGCTGCAGCAGCAGCAGGCGCCGGCAGCGGCGGCGGAGGCGGCGCCGGGGGCAGCGGGGGACCTGGCGGCGGCGGCGGCGGAGCTGCAGCCAGCGGCCAACGCGACGGCGGCGGCGGCCGCGGCAGCGGCGCCGGCCTCAGCCGCGGCGTACGGCAACCTGACGGCGTACGGCAACGGTACGGCGGAGTACGTGCAGCAGTACGCGCAGGGCGTGCAGGCCGCCGCGACTCTGTCCAGCCAGGTGGGGGTGGGCGGCCGGGAGGCCGGGCGGGTAGAGAGGCATGTGGGTGGGCCAGCCCTTGCTGGCCGAAGGAGCAACGGGCCCGGTGCACACCGCTCCGCCGGTCTCCACCTCACCGCACACCAGCTCCCTTCACCCCTTGCGTGTCTGCTGCCTCCCCACCGCCTCCACTCCACCACCACCCGGCCCCTCCTTTCCATCGCTTCCTCGCTCTCACCTCATCACCGCCCCATGCAGCTCCCACCCCCGGAGGAGACCGCCGCCGCCGTCGCCAACGCCACGGCCGCGCTGCAGGCGGGGATGGACGAGCTGATGAGTCAGATGAATGACGCCTGCAGCAGTACGGCAGCCGTAATCAACTCGACTCTGCTGCACATGCAGGCGAGTCCTTGTCCTGCCGTACAAAACTGCGATCGGGTGCAGAGACTAGGCTGCTGAGATGCAACGCGTGTATGTGGTAGACCCTTCATCTTTCTCCAAACCTGGCCGTACGCTGCTCCGTCGCCCTCCGCCGTACAGAACGACCTGCTCAACCCCATGAACGACTTCGTCGACGACTGGCAATCCAGTACGGAAAACGCCAGCCAGATCCTGTACGACGTGAGTCATGCTGTCCGCAAGTTCCAGACAGAGCAACTCAGCACTCCTCCCGACCCTACCATCCTGCTGCTTCACCTTGCACGCCCACTCCTGGCACCCTGTCCCATACCGTACAGCATCGTACATCATGCCGTAACCATGCCGTACATCGTACAGGTCTGGATGGCGTGCTACGCGCTGGCCCTGGCGCTGCTGCTGCTGCTGCTGGTGGCCACGTGGGCCAACTGGGTCGCGGGCCACGTGGCGCTCTCGCTCGTCCTGCTCGTCCTGTGCGTGGCCGGCCAGGTGGGAAGCTGTGGGAAGCTGTCGGTACAGTCAGCTGGTGCCGTACTTGCGGGACCCCGTCCCATGAGGGCCACGCAAGAAGCTGAGGAGCAAGGAGCTAAATGTATGTCAGGGTCGATCCTCGATCGCTGCTTACCCGTAACGTTGGATGGCCCTCGGTCCGTGACCGCCAGGGCCTTGCCTCCGCGCTGGGTTTTGGCATGTCGGTGCTGCACGACGCGTGCGGAGGCCAGATCGAGCAGGCCATGCTCCAGGAGGCAGTGAGGGTGGGTGGGGTAGCGAGCGGGAAAGTAAGGGCGTGCGGGGGGGTAGGCTGGATCCTGGCCGCATGCACAGGGGGGGATGCTGCATCACAACACAAGGGGCAGGGTTGGGGACAGCGCAGGTGATGGGGGCCTGGGACGCGCCGAGGGGCAGGGATAGGGGCAGCGCAGCTGGTTCCTTGTGCGGAGGAGGAGTAGCTGCAGATGGGGGCCTTTGGGACGAGCCGATATCAAGCCGGCTGCCGTGCGTTCGTACGCTCGTACATGCAGATGACGAGCGCAGAGCAGGTCGTCGTCGCCATGTCGTACTACGTGTACGACATCCCGGACAGCGTGGACACGGCCTTCATGGTGAGCGGTGTCGTACTCGCACACGCACACACACGCCGTACAAACGCACCTTGTTGCCATACGTATACGTCCTGCGTCCTGCGGCTTGCTTGCTTGCTTCCTTCTTGTCGACTGCACAGCAGCCATGCAGCGATCCGGGCAGCTGGGCCAACCACCCCTCTCCAACACCAACACATCGCCTCCGTCCTGTCTCCCTCTTCCTCCCTCTTCCTCCCTCTTCCTCCCTCTTCCTCCCTCTTCCTCCCTCTTCCTCCCTCTTCCTCCCTCTTCCTCCCCCTTCCCCTCCCCTCTCTCCTTCCCTGCCCCCAGCTCGCCTTCAACATGAGCACGGATCAGGCCCGTGCGGCGCTGGACTCCGTCAGCCAGGGGCTGCGGGCGGGGCTGCAGGCCAACTACACGCTGCAGGGGGAGGTGCGAGGGGTGGGGTGGGGTGGGGTGGGCTGGGCTGGGCTGAGCTGGGCTGGGCTGGGGTGGGCTGGGGTGGGGTGGGGTGGGGTGGGGTGGATTGATTTGGGTAGCACTGGTTCGCTACCCATGTGGGGAACGAAGGTGTGTGGATCGGATGGAGCCCTCCCTGCGTCCGCCTGTCCGATGCTCTGAAGGGGGGGGCTGTTGGGGAGGCTACTAGCTTACTATGGCGCGTAGGCGGGATGGGGAGGGGATGGGGACCCCGCTCTGCTCTGGGAGGGTATGCGCGTTGCTTGGGGGCAGGTACGTGGGTCGCATTGAACCCTCCGTGCCCCTTCCCCCGCTCCGATGGGGGTGATGTTGGAGAGGTTCAGCTAGCGCAGGGGGTCAGAAGGCTGGGGCCTGAGGGCGGCGGCAGTAACCCGCCCCCCGCACGCCCCTCCCGCACGCCCCAGCTGGCGGATCGATTGTCCGGAGTGGAGGCGGTGGCGCAGGCGGCACGCGGCCATCTGGACGCAGCCCTGGATGCGGTGGGTGGGGGGGAGGGGGGGGGGGAAGGGGGGTTTAGGGTCTAGGGTTTAGTAAGGGGAGGGCAGGGCAGGCTCCGATGGGATGGCTCCGAGCCTGGTGGCGCAAGCAGGGTATGCCGCCCTCGATGCGGTGGGTGGGGTGGAAGGCGGGAAGGGGGGGGTTAGGGTTTAGGAAGGGAAGGGCAGGCTGCACGGACTGGACCAGGATGTGAATGGCTCGGACCTCGGTGAGGCGAACACGGTGTGTTACTTGGCTGCCCCTCGGCTGTGTCGTACGGCACCCCCAGGCAGTGTACGACAATGTGCACCCCGTGTACGGCGACATCAAGACGACGTTCTGCTGCGACGCTGGCAACCTGGCCTATTGGGAGTGGTGCGCGATGACGGCCGCGGGTGAGGGGGCTGGGGGCATGAATCGGGGAACGGCGTGATTTTGATGGCGACTGGATAGCAGACTGGAGGCGGGAGGACCGTGTGGCCCTCCCTGGCCGTCAGGGGACGTTGGGCTCATGCGTCGCCTGTCTGGGCGGGGGCTGGAGGGGTGGGCGGGGTGAGGCGCTGCTCCCGAACCCGAGTCCCAAGACTCGAGTCGTGTCGCGTGATGGTGCCTGCATTTTGTGCCATCCTTTTCGACATGCTCTCACCTAAACCATCCTCTTCACCCACCACATCCCGCCCCAAAGCTCCACCTCCGCCCTCCTTCCCTCCCCCCCACCCCCCCATGCAGTGTGTCTGTTCCTGGCCGCGCTCCTCCCCTGCACCTACCTGCTCGCCCGCATGGACCTCATGCGCAGGAAGGCCTGCTGCGACTGCTGCGACTGCGTGCCCAGGAGGCCGCCCAAACAGGCACGTCTTGGGTTGGGGTGAAGATACTGAGGGAGCACGTCTGAGAGGGAGGGGGCATGTATGCGCCCATGGCCGCGCCGGAATGCTCTGAAAGCAGGGATCAAGGAACTCAGGTTTCTCCCGAAGGGCTTTGAGGGCAGACGGCAGCGCACGGCCCTTGCAGTGCCACGCCCTCCTGCCACCCTCCCACTTCAGGCTGAGGGGGGGGGCGGGCGGGCGCTATGCGGAGTTGCATCACACCTTCCGGGTCTCGCCGGGCTTTCTGCTTGCTGACGGTTTCCGCGTTGCCACCCTCCCACTTCAGGCTGAGGCCTTCCAGCAAGCGGCTGAGGCGGTGGAGAAGCCGCCCAGCCGGCAACGCATGCAGGTGGGGTTGGGTGGGGGGTGAGTTGGCAGGGGGCCCGGTCGCCAACGCATGCAGGTGGTTGGGGTTGGGGTTGTTGGGGTGCGCGCAGGAGAGCGCCAGACGCCCAGATGAGAGTCCCTGGGAGGTTGCACTGGGCCTTGCGGCGTACGACTCGCTGTCGTACATACACCGTGCTGTACGACACAGATGGGAGGCCGGAGGGACGTCACGTGGGCCCCGTGGGCTACGGCGCAGCCGTGCCCGGGCTGCCGCTGACTCCATGTCCCGCTCCGCCCCCGCCGCCATGTCATCCCTCCCCCCTGCACCTCCCGCCTCCCACTCTTCCGCTCCCCCACCCTTGCCCTCCCCCCTCTCCCCTCCCATTCTTCCACTCCCTCACCTTTGCCCCCCCCCCCTCTCAGAAGGTGCACGTCTACCAGAACGCCCTCGCTGAGGGGGACAAGGGGGCCTGGGAGGCGGGGCAGCCGGGGGAGGGCGGCGACGGCGGAGGCGGGGCGGGGGCCGGGGGGTGGCCGGACGACCATGTACGCAGCTCGAGCAGCGGAGACTGCGAAGCGGAGGGGTCCGGGGGCGGCGAGGGGGCGGGGGCGGGGGCGGGCCCGGGGCCGGAGAGCGCGGGGTGGGCGGGCGCGGGCGCGGGCTGGGGCTCTTTGCGGGGGTTGTGAAGGCACGGAAGGGGTTATTGTGGACACAGACAGACACGGGCAGGAAGCGGGGCAGGGACGGGCAGGTTATGTGGTTGCGTGTCACTTTCAACGCATGTGGGCGCGCAGGAGGGTTGGGGTAGTCGGACCTGGCATGCAAAGAGACCCTTCTTACAGTGAACCTACTCTGATTTGACTGAAGGATTCTCGCATGAATACGCTTGATGGTGCACGTTATCATGGGGGCGAGACCCAAGTTGGACCAGGTTTGACCGCGATCAGACCCTGTTCGTGTGTGTTGCTGTTGCCTCCGGCCTCTCTGTGCTTTGGGAAGAGTGAGTCCAGGGCATGAGCCCCCAAGCTCAAGCAAGTTCGTTGTGACGCTTCTGAGTGTTGCACACATACTGTGATGTACACTGTGCGTGGTGACTGCCAGACCCCAGGAAAGAGTGTCCTTGGGCTTGCCAAGGTGGGCCTTGGCAAGACTCCCTGCCTTCCGCCCCTCACGCCTTCCGCTTGCTTACTCGGGGGACTGTTGGGGAGGGGTTCTCAGTGGTCGGGCAGGGGAACCCTGGATGCCACACAGCAGCGCAGGAGGCCGCACACAGCAGCGCAGGAGGCCGCACACAGCAGCGCGGGAGGCCGCGCGCAGTCCCACCTCCCACGCACAGGTGCGTGCACGGTTTTGGGGTTTTGAGGGATGGGGCCGAGCGGGGCGTCACGAGAGGCGAAGTCGGTGCACCTCCTCGCGAAACTCATAACTCGCGATACCGCCCATACTAAACATGGCACGATGCTTTGCTGCCGCTTGCTGGGTCGCGAGCCTGCTGCTGCTCGCGTGGGCCCCGGCCCTCGCAACCGCGCAGCGCGCAAACGCCGACCCCGCAGCTGCCACGACAGCTGCAACAGCCCAAGGCCAACGCAACGCCTCGGCGACATCGCAGCCGATACAAGCGGCCGCAACGCCTGTGCTTCGCATCTCAAATGGCAGCTTGCGATTTGAGTGGCGAAACGGGACCTCGCGCACGCTGCTGCCCGCGGCCGACCCCGACCCGACCCCGGAGCTCTGTCCCAACGCGGCTTGGAAGGTGCGCGGGAAGGGCGAGGGTCGCGTAGTTGCGGGGTCGGCAGGCCCCGATCGGGGGGCTGCGCGGGGGCTGCCACGCGCGAGGGGGGCCGAGGCAGACGGGGGTCCAGGCAGCTTCCGGCACGTTCCTCCCCCAGCTTCCGCGTCGCTCCACCTGCCTTGCTCGCGCCCCCTCGCCTTCCCTGCCCCTCCGCCCCTACCTCTCGCCGCACAGGGCTGGGTCTTCCTTCGCTCCGCCCCCACCTTCGACCCACTGGCCTGGAGCCAGGACCAGTGGGAGGCGTACCTTAAAGTGGGTCGGGACTCGGGAGGCGGGGGCGGCCGGGGGGGGGGGCTGGCTGCAGGGAAGACGTCGAGTCACGCATGGCGGGGAAAGGCCGGTCAGGTGTGATCGTGCGGGAGGGCAGCCGCAGGGAGAGCGGAGGCACCCCCCCCTTGCATGCCCAGCGCCCCACTGATCCCACCCCCACGCCCCCCCTCCCCAGGACTACCAGCTCCGCTCCGCCGCCTTCTCCCTAGCGCTGCTGGCCCTGGGCCTGGTGGGCCTGCTGGGGTTCCTGGCATGGTGGGTTTGGCGGTTGGCGGTTGTCGGTTGTTGGTTGGTTCCGGCATGGTGGGTGAGTGGGTGGGTGGGGGGCAAGGGGGGGGGGGGCCGCGCGCGTGGGGTTGCGCATTGGGACATGAGGACTTTGCAGGGGGGAGGAGACAGGGAGGCTGTCAGAGTAGTCCGGTTTGAGTTGATTGGCACGCCGTCAGGGACTGATGTGGGTTTGTTCGGGAGGCTGGGCGGCGGGAATGGCGAATGAGGTTGGCGGTTGGTGGTTGATGGTTGGGGGGGACGCGCGTGGGGCGGGTTGGGACATCAGGCTGCTGCCAGCGAGTCACACCACAGGGGCTGCAAGGGGGTTGAAGAGGACTGTGCGGAGCCATGTGGGTCGGACTACCCAGAGCCTCCTTTCCTGTCATCATCACCCCCCGCACCCCTTACCTCACCTCCTCCCACCTCCCCACCCACCCCCACTCCCCTCCCCCACCCCATCCCAAAGGCGCCTGGTGCAGTGGTGCGTGGGCTGCAGTGCCTCCGGCTGCGGCCCCTGCTGCCCGGGGCCCGGCTGCGGGGGCCGCTGCGGAGGGGGCTGCGGGCGCCGCTGCGGGGTGGGGTCCGAGTCCGGCGCCTTCCTTGGGGACCGCAAGCACACGGTGCTCAAGGTGCGTCGTCGTGGCGGACTTGGGGCCGACCGGCCCTTCGGGGAGGCGGATCGTGCGGGTAGGCTGTACAGGCTGCTGGGAGTGGAAAGGGGCTCTGGAGCCCCGGCCGGCCCCGTGTTCCGCCCAAGGCTTGGACCCGCGAACTTCACTCCACCCCCTGTGCTACCCTGTCACCTTCCGGTCCGTTTATCATGTGCACTTGAACCCACCCTCCTCCTCCCTGTCAGGTCCTCGCCTCCCTGCTGCTCCTTGGGGCGGTGGGGATGGCGGGGTGGGGCATGGCCGGCCTGGACCCGGCGCTGGTGGGGGAGCTGTGGGGGGGCGTGCGGGCGGTGCTGGCGCTGGGTGGGCGGCTGGACGGCAACCTGGCGGCCGTGGAGGTGGGTCGAGGGCGGGTGGGGACGGGGTGGGGTGGGGTCTACTTGGGGACACGGGAGAGGGGCATGAGGTCCCTTGCCCCACCCTGTCGCTCCCTGTCCCCCCCCCCCCCCAGACCCAGCTGGTGTCGTACCTGCCCTCCACGCTCCACGCCCTGCGGCGGGAGGTGCAGGCGGCGGCCAACACCAGCGCGGCGGCGGCAGCGGCGGCGCAGGTGGGGGGAAGGCGGGGCCACACGTGCATAGGAGGTGGGGTTCTGGGAGCGCCGGCGCAGATGGGTGGTGTTGCGGCTTGCACCCAGGTTGACCCCCGGCCCTTGCCCCGACCCCTAGTCTCTTTCCCTCTTTATGGGGGATCGTCTGGTGCCCAGCCACTGTCCCCTTCCCATCCCCAACCCCGGGAGAGGGCTATGCATGCGTGGAGAACTGAGCTGCGCCTGGGAGGAGACCGTCCATGGCGCCCAGCCCCTGTCCCCTGTCACCTTCCCACCCCCACCCCCGCAGGAGGGCATCAGCTTCGCCCTCAGCTCCGTGGCTACGGCATCGGGGTGAGCCGGGCGCGGTACCGAGCACTGCAGAGCGGGCCTGCTGGACCTCTCAGTATGCCCTCCCCACGCAGTCACGCACCCACCCGCACCCAATCCACCCCCTCGCCCCTCCCCCCCCCTCCCCCTCCCCTTTCCCCCCCCAGGCTTGCGTCCAGCGCCTCCTCCGCCGCCGCCGCCCTGGCCAATGCCACGGGGGCACTGGCGGCGCTGGCGGCGCAGCTGGGGGTGCTGCAGGAGGGGGCGGGCAACGCATCAGGTTCGGGAGGAGCAAGGTGAGGGTCCATGGGTCCATGGTGGGGGTCCATGGCGCTCGATCTCTAGGTCCAGGCCCAGCCAGCCGCTGGGTGCTGCAGCTGGGGGTGCTGCAGCAGGGGGCGGGCAAAGGGTCCGCGGGCAACGGGTCAGGTTCGGGAGGAGCAAGGTGAGGGTCCAGGGGGCGGGCATGCAACGGGGCCGCCGCCCACACGTCGGGCTCGGGAGGAGCAAGGTGCGTGGGCAGTGGGGGCTGTGGGAGGCCTCCGTAGCCTGGGCCCGTGCCCTGACGGCGCCGACCTCACCTGCGGCTTCCGCCTGACCCCGAACCGCCGGGTCTCCACGTCACCCGCCTGCCCTTCCCCGTCTCAGGCGCTCCCTGCGGGCCGACAACGAGTCCGCAAACGCGACCCTCTCCGCCCTCCTGCCCGCCCTTGCCGCGGGCCTGCCGGCGGTGGAGGCACTGCCGGGCACCGCAGCCGGAGTGCGGGGAGCGCTGCAGGTGAGCCCACAGGAACGAATGAAGTGGCATCTGGGGCAGTGTTAAGGGTTAAGGGGAAGGATGCCTCCCTCACCCGCGAGCCCAGGCGGTTTATCCTGACACTTGATCCATCACAGCTTGGAATCGGAAAAATCACTAGACACACTCCACAAGATCACTAGACACACTCAACGACCGCCCCAACAAAGAGTTCCCGGCACCCCCACCTGTATGCCCCCAGGCGCTCGGCTCGGCTGCCGTGCGAATGGCGGGTCTCGGCCCCGCCGACCCCACCCCTCCCCCGGGCGACGCCGCCGCGGCTCTGGCGGCCGCGCTGGGCGGTCTGCGGCTGACAGAGTGGGGGGAGGCCCTAGGCAATGCGACGCGGGGGCTGGAGGTGTGTGTGGGGGGGGGGCGGCGCGCGCGGCCTGTGTTGCTTGCTTTGGGAACCGCAGGGGGACCCTCAGGGCCTGAGGGATGGAATGCAGAGGACCCCCAACCCCCGTTCCCGACTTGTCCAGGCGTACGGCGAGGCCCGCTCGGGCCCCGCCCTGCGGATTACGGCGGAGGCGGCACGGACAGTGGCGGAAGGTGCGGGCATGGTGGGCGAGGCGGCCCCAGTTCATTTGGATCGGGGGCGGCGGAACACTCTGGGACACAAGCGCTAGCTCAGAGTCCACATGCGCCTGACGCCTCATGCCCCCCATGCCCCCTGCCTATGACCCCCTCGTCCGTCCTTCCTTTCGCGCTGCTCCCCGCCGCAGCCTCCGCTGCGCTGTCCCCCGAGGCCGCGGCGGCGCTGGCGGGGGCGGCCAGGAACCTTTCGGCGTCCTTCGGGGGGCGGCCGCGTCAGGCGCTCGAGGTGGGTGGGTGGGCGGGTGGGTAGCTACCCAGCTGCAGGTCAAGGGGATGGAGGTAGGCAGCATGGAAGGTGCATTTGTCTGGCCGAATGTAGTCACCGCCGACGCAAGGACGCCACCCCAACAGCCAACACCCTCACCCCCCCCCCCATGGAATGCAACTCGAACAACGGACCGGACCTTTTGGCGCCCCTGCCTTCACATGCTCTCTGCACCACGCCCACGCCCTCACACCCATCCCCCCCCCGTCCCCACTAACCCCACTCACAACTCGACGCTCTCCCGCTTCTCAGCTTTAAACACCCGTCCCCCCCCCCAGGACCTGCGGCTGCGCCTGGCCTCCCTGGATCGGGACGTGGTGGCGGTGGGGGGGTGGAGCGTGCGGCTGGGCAACGGAACCAGCGTGCAGGTGGGAGGGGGGGGAGGCGGTGGGAGGATTGCACTTCGCATGAGCCCGCTCGCTGATCCCACGGCACCTCTATACGGTATGTCCCCCTCTCCGCCATCGGCAGATCATGAACCTGACAACAGAGGTCATCAACCGCCTGACCCGCTACCTGGACACGGGCAACGGAACCAACGATCCAACCGTCCAACCACCAACCGCCGCCAACGGCACGGATGCCGACGGCGGTGGCCAACCGCTGCTTGTCGTCAACGGCCGCCGCTTTCTGCTCCCAGACCCCTCTCAGCCCTGGGCCCTGGAGCCAGCCCTTCAGGTTAGGGGTCCGTGGCGAGGCTGGATCTGAGGTTGGGCACAGGAAGCATGCCTTTGACTGAGCCAGCTGAGACTTCAGCACGCGGAACCCGAAAGCCCGAGATGAACCCATCCCGCCCATTCCGAACCCGCGGCATAAGCTGTATGTACCCACCCGGCCACCCCCAACGCATGCCCCAGGCCCTCACGTCCGCAGCCGCAGCGCTGTCCGCCGCCGCGCCCTCCGCCGCCGCCCTCGCCTCCGCCGCCTCCGCCGCCGCGGCCCTGGCCTCCTCCGGGCCCGACCCGGGCCCACTGGCGGGCCTGCTGCGGGCCTCGCTGGGCCCCGCCCTGGCCTCGCTCCGGGGCCCGGCCGGGGCCCTGGGGGACGCCCTGACGGCCCACACCGCCGACCCTTCATCTACCCCCAAGCTCCGCGCCCTCCGTCAAGCCCTGATCGACCAAGCCCCCGCCCTCGCCGCCGTAGGGTCGGCCTTCCGCAGCCCCGCCCTGCAGGAGCTGCAGGGGGGGAGCGAGGGCCGCCACCGCCGCCGGCGGCGGCTGCAGGGGCAACACGGGCAGGGGGAGGGGCAGGGCCAGGGGCAGGGGCAGGGCATGCCCGATGCCGGTACAGACGGAGGAAACTGGCCGCAGGGGTGGCGGCAGCGGCGGCTGCAGCAGGACCCGGCGGCGGCCCCATCCGCTGCAGCGGCAGGGGCGGCGGAAGCCCTGGCGGCGGCGGCGGCGCGCCTGGGGCCGGTGGTGTCGGGGTTCGCGGGTGACGTGTCGACGGCGGGGCCCAGGGCGGCGGCGGCGTACGGCAATCTGACGGCGGCGTACGGCGGGGATCTGGGGGCGTTGCAGGACATGCTTCGGCAGTACGCGGCTGGGCTGGAGGAGGCGGTGGGCTTCGTGAGCCAGGTGAGGGGGCAGGCTGTGGACTGCGCGTGAGCTGTGTCCTCATTCTCTGTGGGCGCTGTCGGTGTATACCGTCCTCCTCCGCACCTGCAGACCCCTTCCCGGTCGTGCCCCTCCCCCCCCATCCCCGCCTCCCCACACACCACACACGGCCAACCTCTCTCCCCCTCCCCCCCCAGCTGCCCTCCCCGGAGCAGGTGGCGGCGGCGGTGTCGGGTGCCACGGCCGAGCTGCAGAGCGAGGTAGGGGGGGGGCGGGGGTTCGGGGGTGGAGGGGGGCCGAGCATAATCTTTAGGGGGAGTTACAGTAGAGGTTGGAGAAGCGGGTTCCTGCCTCACCATTCTGGAGAGGCCAGGAGGGCCAGGGGGTTGGGGGGTTAGGGGACCGTGCCATGCCAGGACCGTGCCGGGAAGGCAGGCGGTGGCTGCAAGCCCTGCACAACGCCCACCACGCCCCTCGCACCCCACCTCCGGGGCCCCGCCAGCCCCGTGCGTTCACTTTGCCTTCCACCCCATCCCACCCATACCCGCCCCTCTCTCCCCCCCCTCCCTGCAGGCGGACAGCCTCATCGATGACGCCCTGGACGCCTGCTCGGACGCAGTACGGGACGTGACGTCAGCGCGGCGGCACGTGCGGGTGCGTGCGTGCTAGCAAGCGTGCGTGCGGGGCGACGATGGGGGACGTGCGCGCGTGTGCGTAGGGGCGGAGGGGTGTACGGTGGGGTGTACGGAGGGCACATGGATTTGTGTGTACGACGAGGGCGAGTCCCCCATGCGATGGATCCTGATGTTTGTCCACGTGCAGGACGACGTGCTGGATCCGGCGTACGACATCGTACACGACTACCAGCCTGTCAGCGAGGACGCGGCGCACATCGCCTACGCCGTGAGTCCCGGTGTCCGTCCTATCCGGCGGCGGCCAAGGCTGAGGTCGCTTCGGATCCAATCTGCCCCGTAGGTAGCCCGGTACCGGTATCTGCCCTCGCTTGCCCTTCGCCATGTACCCACCCGCACCTCAGTCCCTCCGTAACCCGCTACCAGCCTCCACCCCCGTCCTCCTCCTCCTGCTTCCCCCCCCCCCCCCCCAAGGTGTGGATGGCGCTGTGGGCCCTGGCGGCGGCGGCGCTGCTGGGCCTGGTGTGGGCCGCCTGGGCGCACTGGATCGCGGGCCTGGTGGGCTTAGTCATGCTGCTACTGGGCCTGAGCATCGTGGGGCAGGTGGGGTGGGGTGGGGCAGGGGAGGGGGATAGAGGGGGTAGAGGGGGTGTTGAAAGGGAGGGCAAAGGGGGCATGCATGGGAGGGGTGGGTGGGCCCTGGGACACGCGAGCACTGGGAGCGACGAGGTCGGAAAGTTGATGGCAAGGGCAAGGCACGCACTCAAGTCGTCGTGCCGCTTGCCCGGCTTCGCCCCAAATTAGAAACAGAACTTTCTGCTGCGCTCCAACAGTCCTCGCTGCGGCCACCCTGCCCTCCCCCAGATCTTGGCGGCTGCGCTGGGTTTCGGCATGCAGGTGCTGCACGACGCGTGCGGAGGCCAGATCGAGCAGTCGGCGCTGCGGGAGGCAGTCAGAGTGGGAGGGAGGGATGGGAAGGGAGGAGTGGGCGGCGGCGGCACGGTCCTGCCATTGCACAGCCTTCCCGCATACGGTACCTCTCCCGAGTGGACCGGCTCCTTACATAAGGCAAGGTACTGGACGGAGCCCCACTGCAGACTGAGACTGCAAACCCGCTCCCCCATGCATGGATGCTGCAGAGCTCCGGATCGCAGCGCGAGCTGGCGGTGGCACTGTCGTACTACGTGTACGGCGTGCCGTACAGCGTGGACGACGCGTTCCTGGTGAGACGTACGAGGGTCCCGTCCCGTGCACATGCCTCGACCTCTCACCCCCTCCCTTCCTCCATTACTGGCCTTCCCTCCCCTCACAACACCTGCCTGCCTCCTGCCCCCCCCCCCCCTTGCCCCCTCTCCCCCCCCCCCCCGCCCCCAGCTCGCCTTCAACGTCAGCACCGCCCAGGTGCAGTCCAGCCTGAGGGACGCCCAGCAGCGGCTGCAGGGGGAGGTGACGGCCAAGTACCGGCCCCAGGGCAGGGTGGGTCAGCGGGGAGGGGCCAGGGGGCAGGGCAGGGTGGCTTGGGGATGGGCAGGGCAGAGCAGGGAGGGGCAAGGGGGCTGGGAGGAGGAATCAAAGCGGGCCGGGAGTGCCGTATCGAATCCTTGTCATCGCCCCCATGCAGTCGTGTCCCCGCCCCCCTCGCATCTGTCCCCAACCCGTGTCCCCCACCCGGTCCTCCCCGCCCCTCTCCCCTCCCTCCCCCCCCTCCCCCCCCCCCCAGATGGCCGCCCTGCTGTCAGACCTGGACGCAGGGGTGGAGTCCACCCGCACCGCATTCGACGCCGCCCTGCAGGGGGTGGGTGGGTGGGTGGCTGGGCCTCTGACAAGGGGCCCTGCAGGGGGTGGGTGGGTGGTTGTTGCCTCTATCTGTCAAGGTGCTCCCGACTCTCTGCCCGCCCACCCCCTTTCCCTCTCAGTGCCCGCCCCAAAGCGCGTTGCCTTGCCCGCGCCCCGCAAGCTCACACCAAACCCGCGACTGCTCTTCAACCACGCCCTTCGCCACCGCAGGCCACATACAGCTAGGACCTAGCCAGCATTCCCTGTCAAAGCGGCGTGTTTTGATCGCGCCCCACAACCAACCCACGCCTACCCACGCCCTTGCTTCCACGCCGCAGGCTGCCTACAGCCAGATCCACCCCGCCTACGTGGAAGTCAAGGGGTCGCTGTGCTGTGACGCGGGGGACTTTGCGTTCCGGGAGTGGTGCGCGCTGACGGCCGCGGGTGAGGGGGCTGGGGGCTCGAACCACACGTGTTTGGGTAGAGACCGGCTGCTCCTGAACCCGACACCCAAGACCCGCCCCCCCGCCCCTCCGGACCCCCCCCCCTCCCCCCCCCCACCCAGTGTGTCTGTTCCTGGCCGCCCTCCTCCCCTGCGCCTACCTGCTCGCCCGCATGGACCTCATGCGGAGGGAGGCCTGCTGCGGCTGCTGCGGCTGCGTGCCAAGGAGGCCGCCGCCAAAGCAGGTCGGCCCCAGCTAGCACAACCTCGCTGCACACGCACGGACGTACCCCGCTTCGCGCGCTCCACCCCTGCCTCGGCGGCTCCTCTCTGCCACTCCGCCCCCCTGACCGAGCCCCCCCTCCCCGCGCGACCTGGACCCCGGTCCCCCGCCCCCTATTGCACGCCTCAGTACCCTCCCCATGGCCCGCCGGCGGGTGCTCGCAGGATCCGTCCAGCATTCATACCCCCCCCTCCATGCCCCACCCACCCATCCTGACGCCCCGCCCCCCGCCCCCTGCCCCCCCTCCGCCGCTGCACGCAGGGAGGCCCTCGCGGGCGGGCGGCGGCGCCCGCCAAGCCGCCTGGGGAGCAACTGGTAGGTTGTGGGTTGGTTGGTTGATTTACTCCTTCGCTTTACCCTGCCACCCTACGCCCGCCCTGCACTCACCCCTCTCTCTGCCCGCTCCCCTCGCGCAGGTGCAACGGGACCCTCCGAGCGAGAGCGCCAGCCCCCCCGGCACCCGGACCTCCAGCAGCGATGCGGGCGGCGGCCAGGGCCGCCCGGGAGGGCCGGGCGTGGGTTTACGTTATGCGTAGCGGCTGGTCCAAGCGTTCGTCCGTCGGTTCCCGAATCGACTCGTCGAAGATAGGGTACCGGTAGTCACACTGCAATGCTGTGTGATGCTGCAATGTAATGCAATAATGCTGTAATAAGCAACGGCGGGGCGTGGGGCAGCAGGGACGCAGCGGGGAGGCTCCTCATCGGCCCTGGGATGGTGCACGGGGGGGACAGGGGGGGGCCCGGGGGGGCCGGGTAGGGGGCTTGCACGGTCCGAGGTTTCGCACCCCATGCCGCAAAAGTTCCTGAACCCCCTGCCCCACGCACCCACCCATGCCGTACGACGTACGGCAGCACTGCACATGCACAAAATGCTATCGTCTTGCAAGCCATCCTGGGGCGGAAGCGAGACTCGGGGTCTGTCCATTGACCATGGACGCGTCGGTCGACCCACAGAGAGGACCCTGCCGCACCTACCACCGTAGCTCCTAGTGCTTCTGGCTGCTTTTGTGATTAACTGGCTGTGTGTGACACAACAGGGGGCAGCGGGAATGAAATTCCACGTGTTCCGCAGCGGGTGGCATGCCGACATGGCGGGTCATGCCCGGCCTGGACCCACCTCCCGACCGCTGTACGTGGTGCTCAGTCATACCCAGGGTTAAGACCTTCTCAATACACGCCTTTTGCACCCCTGGAAGAGCGCAGGAGTCGACGGAAGGGGTCCTGCCCGCCGTGACGAAAGATCCTGGGCCCCCTTGACGAAAGATCCAGATCCCCGACCCACCCACCCACCCTGAACTTTGGGGGCCCAGATCTTTGCAATAAGAGCTTGACTTGACCCTGGCCCTAACGGCGCGTGCGGGTTGGGTCAACACCTGTAACATCTGTCTGTCTGTCTTGAAGGAGGCCGCCATGCAAGGGAAGCAGGGCATTGAAGCATGGGGAGAAGCCCCGCCTCAGACGCAGACGCAGTGTGCGGCTGGGAGCGGATGCCCCGGACCACGGGTAACGATGTTCACGTATGGTGGGCCGGGCGTATGAGGGCGGGTGGCGGGGGCTCGCACCGCAAAGCCGACAAGGACATGTCCGCAGACACATGTCCGCACGACATGCGCCCACGATTTTCCGTCTCGCAAGTCGGGTCTTATGACATTTATGTGTGAGCGCGAGCTGTGTACAGCCTGCGGACCCCGCCGTCTCAGCTGGCGGTCACTCTTTGCAACACCAAAGTCTAGAAACGCGTACTGCTAAGGTGTAAGCGGAATTGCAAAGAGTTGAGGTAGGCCTCACACGTATGCAGGTAGGGTCATCGGGTCATTGGGCTGGCGCTGCCGAGCCAGTCTGCCATCCACGCGAGGCCGGGAGATGGGCAGCTGCGAGGGCTGTTACCTGCGCCACTGATCCCGACCTGCAAACCCGGGCCGCTGTATTGGGGAGTCTGAGAAGGGCCGACAATCGTCAGGACTTGGCGCCCCGGCCTTCCTTCCGGCCTCCCCAGCCCCTCCATGCCGGCTCCCTCCTAAGACCCTGCTCGTCAACCTGTCGCACGAACCCCGCCGTCCCCTTGCGCTGCAACACAGCACGAAACACATAGCCGATAGCGACGTTTTCTTGGCACCACTTTAAACACTTGCGTCGTCACCCGATATAGAGTTGCAAAATTACCGCATTCCGCTCGCTTTCTAGCTTAACGAGCTGCGGAGCCACGCTAACGCACAACAACGCGCAACTACCAAAGTCAAAGCTCAGAACGCCGAGCATTCTCTTCCGTCACAGCGTTCTCCAGGCCTTGCGGCGAGCCTGCCGGACTAAGGAACTAGCGTAGTCGATACCTCAGCCGACGTGCGCGCAGCCGCTGCAACGGGAGAGGAAAGGGCGATGGCGCCCGAACATGCGAGCTCTTTTTGAACAGGCGGGAAGTCGCCAAGGCGGAGCAGCAATGCGGCGGTGGCTGCTGCCGCGGCTGCTTCTCCTTGCCCTGCTATTGCTGGCGGGGCCAGCTGGCAGGCTCTGCGCTCGGCACGACCCCGCCGACCCGAAGCCTAAACGAGCTCCCTCGCAGTCGCCGGGGCAGCCGGGCCCCGATAACGCTGGCGGCGAGGCCGAAGAAGACTACGCGGCCTCCGCGGGCAGCGGCGTCACGCTCGACTTTGACCGGCTCTCGTTCCGCGAGGCGCAGCACCGCATCCATGCCGCGCACCGGGACGCCGAATCCCGTCAGCAGCAACAACACCCAGCTGCCCAGCCGCACGGCACCGAGCACGGCATGCCAGCCTTTCCGGTCCCCCCGTCGCCTGAGCTGCTCGAGGACGGCACCCTGGAGGGAGACCTGGCGGCGCCATGGCTGGAGCGCGTGCCCATCTCGGGCGCCATCCCCGACGTAATGCGGCCCCAAGCCGGGCCGCTCCTCCCAGATGCCTCCACGACCGGTGCCGCCCCTCGGAGCAATCAGGAGCAGCTCCCAACAGCCGCAGCTGCTGACACCGCCCGGGACAGCACCGTCGGGCCAGGCCCGGGGGCGTCGGTCCCGGCGGTGGGGCACGCGGTGGCGAGCTCCCCGCCGCATCCGCGGGGGGCCATCGGTGCTACAGCCTCCAGATCGCAACAGCCGGTCCAGATCGCGCCGCAACGGGCCGTGCAACAGCGGCGCCGGCTGGGCGAGAACCAGGCCAACATGAACTGGTGCATCTGGGGCATTGAGACGGGGGAGTGCCCCCCCTGCAACCTGCGGGGGCTGGGGGAGGACCCATGTCTGGTGGGTGGGGCGCTGGGGGCAGGGGGGTGTGTGGCAGGGGGTCGGGGCGCTGGGGGCAGGGGGGAGTGTGGCAGGGGGTCGGGGGGCTGAGGACAGGGGGGCAAGAGGATTGGCTGGAGAGGGGGTGGTCTGGGGACTGGGGGCGAGAAGGGAGGCGGCAAGACGGTAGCAGGGTTGGGTGGGAGTGGGAGGGGCAAAGCAGGGATGGGTGAGAGGGGTCCGGTGGGAGGGGGGAAACGGTGGGGGTCAGCGGGGACCCTTGCCCTACATCGGGGAGGGGCGCCTTAGGCCGCAGGGGGGCGGGGGTGGGGGCGGCCCCAGGTATTGGTTCCAGGGGCTTTGGGTGCCCTTAAGGGGCAGCATAGGATCGGGGCAGAGGGTCGGATCCATCCGTTGTCCAGGACGGAAGCTGCGGGTTGTTGTGGGTGGGGGGTGGGGAGTCACCATCCGACCCTTGTCCCCGCCCCCCTCCTGGGCGCCCCCAGACGGACGATGATGACTCCATGGACGACGAAAAGTGCATCCTCAGGTACGACACGGGTGTACGGCACACGTGGCCAGGGCTCTGGGGATGTGAGGGTTGGGCTGGAGGAGGAGTGAGGGGCCTGGACCTTGGGGGGGGGCGTCCTGCCTCCGCCTCCGTGCCCATCCCACCGCCTGCCCTCCATCCGCGTACCCCATCACCCTTCACCCTCTACCCCTCGCCCGCTACCGCTCAACCCCCCCCCCCCCCAGTGACTTCTACGATGGCAATGTGTACGTGGAGGACCTGTGCGGGGACGAGGTGGGGCGTGGGGGGGAGAGAGGGGGTTAGGGGGAGGGGGGAACGGATGGGGAGGGGGAGGGAAAGGGGGAGGGAAAGGGGGAGGGAAAGGGGGAGGGAAAGGGGGAGGGAAAGGGCGAGGGAAAGGAAGGAGAGGACCTTTGTGGCGGCGAAGTGGGGCCGTGTGGGGAGAGTTGGGGTAGGGTGGGGGGAAGGGAAGGCGGGGGGGGAGGGGAGAGGAGGACCTGTGCGGCGACGGAATAGGGGGGGGTAAGGAGAGGAGGGAGAGGATGGGAGCGGTCGGGCGGAAGGGAGGTCAATGGGAGGGGAGGGGAGGGGAGGGGAGAGAGAGGACAGGTAAAGAAGAGGCGGGGTTGGAGTGGGGTGGGGTGGGAGAAGGGAGCCCCGCCGCCCCCGCCCCAAAGCGCGCAGCCTCTGAACCCTCCCCCCCTCTCCCCTCCGCCCTCCCCGCCCCCCCCCCCAGATCCGCCCCTTGAACGTGGCAGTCCAGGACCTGGAGCTGAGGGGGCCGGATGGCGTCACGCACCCCGTGGGCCGCGTGTTCATGATGATGGAGGTACGGCAGCGGTTGGTGGTTGGCGGTTAATGGCAGGCTGTTGAGCGGGCGCCACACGCAGCTTCCCTGGCGCAGGCGACGCGCTCCCCGCTCAGCAACAAACATCCTCCCTCCCCTCTTTCCCCCTCCACCCCGGGCTTTCACCCCCCACCCCACCCCCCCACCCCCCACGCAGATCAGCGGTTGGCTGACGCTCCCCCCCCCCCCGCTATCGCCCCTCTCCCCCCCACGCAGATCAGCGGCTGGCTGACCCTCACGCTGCGCCTCTACTGCCCCTGGTTTGCCCTGGTGGACGCGGCCCGCCCCGCCGCCTCCCTGCTACTGGAGATCACAACGCCCAACGGCACGCGCTGGGAGCGGCTGTGGAACAGCACGGACACGGGTGGGGTGGGGGTTGGGGGTGGGCTGGGGGTGGGGTTTGGGGGATGGTTGGGGGCTGGGGGGAGGGGGCCGGGGGGCGAGGTGGTAAGGTGGGAAGGAGGCGAGGGGAGGGTTAGGATGGTTGCTGCGCCGCGGGAGGCTTGGGCTGGTGACGGTTCCTAGATGGCCTGCACCATGGGCTCATCTCGCTCCACCCCACCCCCCCCTCCCTCTCCCTCCCTCCCTCCCCCCAACCCCCCCTTCCACCTCCCCCCTCCGCAGGCCGCCCCTTCATCACCTGTCGCTCCCTGCGCGTGCAGGCCAAGGCCCTCAACCCCGACCTGCCCGGGGACAACGGATGCGACGCCATCACGTACACGGGCCGGGTGGTGTTCCTCACGGAGACCTACCAGACGGAGACGTACCAGGTGGGGTGGGGTGGGGAAGGGGGTGGGCCGCCTGTGTGGTCAGGCGTTTGCGGTGCATGGTGCGGGGGGGGCCGGGCTGTCACGGCCTTTCCTCCGTCCGTCGCCTGCTCCTCTCCCTTGCTCCCTGCCTACCTTGCTCTGCGCTCTCCCCCCCCCCACTCTCCACAGAACATCGATGACGCCGATGCCACCACGGCGCAGTGCACCGTGGCAAACAACGGCACCGCGAACTCGACGGTGGGGGTTGGGGTGGGGTGGTTTGGGGAGGGCAGTGGGTCTGGGGTGAGCGGGGGCGGTTTAGGGTCTTCGGCTAGGTCCCGATGTTGGGAACCGCCTTGCTGCCTGCGGCCGAACGTCTTGCTCCCTTGCTGCTTTCTCTCCCTCCCCGGCAGTTTGACTACTCCTTCACCTTCACGCCCCGCCCTTTCATGCCCCCGCCGCCGCCGCCCCTGCCGCCGCCGCGCCCTCCCGTGCCCCCCGCCCCCCTCACCCCCTGGGCACCTGAATCCCCCGAAACGCCCCCGGACCCCCCTCCGGGCCCCCCCGACTTCCCCTCTCCTCCCTCCCCGGAGCCTCCCTCCCCCTCCCCACCCAAGCCCCCTTCGCCGCACCCCTCCCCGCCCTCACCACCCTCCCCACGTCCGCCCCACCCCGCCCCCCCGAGCCCCAAGCCGCCGTCTCCGTCGCCGCCGCCGTCGCCGCCGGGACCTCCTTCCCCGCCGCCGTCGCCGCCAGCACCACCGTCGCCAGAGCCTCCGCAGCCGCCCAGCCCTTCCCCGCCCTCCCCCGAGCCCCCGGTTCCCTTTCCGCCCTCCCCGCCCCCGCCCAGCCCCCGCCCGCCCTCCCCGCCGCCGCCCAGCCCGCGGCCCCCCCTCCCCCCCGGCTCCGCCGCCGCCGCTGCCGCCATCACCCCGCCCGCCACATCCGCCGTCGCCGCCACCTCCGCCGCCACGGCCGCCCTCGCCGCCCCCTTCGCCCCCGCAGCCGCCCTCCCCCTTCCCGCCCTCCCCCGTGCCCCCCAGCCCCGCGCCCCCCCTCTTCCCGCTGCCTCCTTCCCCCGCCCCGCCCGCGCCCCCCTCGCCCTACCCGCCCTCGCCCGCGCCCCCCATCCCGCCCTCCCCTGAGCCGCCCTCCCCTGAGCCCCCGTCGCCCGCGCCCTCCTAGTGAGTGCTGCTGCCACGGACGCGTGCACGTGCGGGATGGCCATGAGCGGGTTCTTTCGTCTGATTGATTTAGTCCACGCCCTCACGTGACAAACCCGGGCCACCTATCTCTCCTTGCCCCTCCCCTCGCAGCCCTCCACTGCCGCCCTCGCCCTCGCCGCCGCTGCCCAGCCCGCCCTCGCCCTCCCCGCCCCTGCCCCCTGTGCCGCCCTCCCCGGAGCCCCCCTCGCCCCCGCCGCCCTCCCCCGCGCCCCCCTCGTGAGTGGGGGGTCCGGGTCTGGAACCAGGGTCCTCCCTTGCTTCGACTCAGTTTGTTCATGTGGTGACCACGCCCTAGCCAACTCCCACTCACACTTTTTTCTGCTTACACGAGCCCCAAGCAATACTTTGCCTCCCTCCTGGTTCTCCTGCACGTGCAGTCCCTTCCCGCCTTCCCCTCCGCCTCCGCCGCCCTCGCCCCCACTGCCGCCGTCGCCGCTGCCGCCCAGCCCGCGTCCGCCCTCGCCCCTGCCGCCCTCCCCACGGCCACCCCAGCCGCCGTCGCCTCCCCTGCCGCCCTCGCCGCTTCCGCCCTCGCCCCGGCCTCCCCCGTCCCCTCCCCGCCCTCCCTCGCCTCCTCCCCCATCGCCCCGGCCGCCGTCGCCGCCCCCGCCTCCATCTCCGCCCCGCCCTCCGTCGCCCGAGCCCCCATCACCAAGGCCACCCCTCCCGCCCAGCCCGCCCCCGCCCAGCCCGCCCTCCCCGCTGCCCCCCTCGCCGCTGCCGCCCTCGCCCCCACGGCCGCCGCAGCCCTCCCCGCCCAGCCCCAAGCCGCCCTCGCCCTCCCCTCCGCCCTCGCCCCTTCCACCTCGTCCCCCTTCCCCACCCGACCCTCCCTCTCCGCCACGCCCGCCGTCACCCCCGCCCTTCCCCCGCCCACCGCGCCGCCCCAGCCCGCCCCCCCGCCCACCGCCCACCCCCCGGGACCGCCTTCCCGCACCCCCCACGCCCCCACCCGCGCCCCCCTCCCCGCCCTCTCCGCCGCCGGGGCCGCCGACCCTGCCTCCACGTGCGCCGTACATGCCCCGTGAGTGTACGGGCCTGGCAATCGTACTGGGTGGTACGGCGGACGTGCTATTACTGATTAGGGCATAGCAAGACGGGATAACTCCGATTCGGGCGTAGCATTGGCCGGGAGACCTCGAAGGAGGCGGGCGAGGGCGGGTGGCACAGTCCGTGGGGCGGGTGGCACAGTTCTGCGTATATGCCCCCTTTCCCAAACCATACTCCCTCCACCTTTTTGCCCCCACAGGCCGGCCCTTCCCTCCCCCCCGCCCGCCCCGGCCCCCGCCGCGGCCCCCTCGCTCCCCGGGAAATCTGGACCCCTTCCCTCCGCCTCCGCCCCCGCCGCCTCCGCCGCCGCCACACTTCCCACCCACGGGACCCCCGCGCCCGCCCCGCCCGCGGCCCCCGCCCGGCCCGCCCCAGCCGCCGGGTCCCCCTGGGCCGCCGTCGCCCAAGCCGCCCCGGCCGCCTCCGCCGCATCCCCCCAGCCCCCCGCATCCCCCCAGCCCGCCCCTGCAACCCCCCTTCTCACCCGGGCAGATCCTGCCACCCACCCCTTCCCCCCACACGCCGCCCTCTCCGCCCCTACCCCCTTGGCCCCCGGGAACCCCTCTGGAGCCCGCCCCCGCCCCGCCCGGCCCGCCCGGCCCGGGCTGCCTGTCCATCTCGGCCCCTTCCCCTGCCACTGCGGAGATGTACGGCGGCGATCTGCTGCCGTACGGCAGTGTGACCATCACGGCGTACGACGCCCGTACGGTGGAGCTGCGCGTGGCGCTCGACGCGTCACACTTCTTCTACGGCGCCGGCGGCGTCGGGCTGGGGAACGCGGCGGCGGCTGCCGTACTGCAGGGGAACGGCGGCGATGTACCGCCGCCGGACACGTGCCCCACGCTGGGTGCGATTGCGGAGATGGGTGGGGGCCTGCAGGACATCAACTGTACGGCAAACGACGCGCGGGTGGGTGCTGGGGAGGTCGAGGACTGTGGGGCAGGGGAATCCGTCAGAGACTGCCCCTGGAAGTGGGCTACGGCCTACGAAATGCGATGCCACGACTCCGCGGCACTACACCCCGTTGTCTATAATAGCCCCCGGGAGTGCAGAGAGGCAGTGCGCCTGGTGGCCTAGGCCTGACCCCCCCTTGCCTCACCCCTTGCCTCAACCCCTGTCCAGCCTTGGCCTAGGTCTTGTCCCCTCTTACCCTACCCCCTACCCTTGTCCCCCCTCAACTCCCCCCCATCCCTCAGCTCCTCATCGATATCTCCCGGGAGCTGCCCTGCCTCGCCGGGAGCCAGCCGGTGGAGGGTGGGTGGGGGCCGGGCGGTTGGGGCGGTTGGCGGTTGGGGTCGGTTGGAGTTGGTGGTTGGTGGTTTTTTCTTGCAGTTCTGCCGTTGCCATCTCACCCAGCCCAAAGACTCCCCAAGCCTGCTGCTGAGTCCTGCCCGCCCCCCTCCAACCATTGCAATCGTATGCCCTTTACCTTCAGACCCTCCGCTTTCAAACCCTCCGCTTCCAAACCCTCCGCTTTCTCACCCTCCACCCCCCACCCCCCCAGCCCACATGCTCGTGTGGCTCGTGGCTCTGGCGGCGGAGAAGGTGGGTCGGGGCCTGCCTGAGGGCGAGCATGGCCGGTGCCCCCCCCGCCCCCACCCCACACACACCGTGCTCTTGCTCACATGACCGCACACGCTATCCCCTCGTCTTGACCCGCCCCGCCCCGCCCCCTGGGGGCGAGGTGGGGCCGGCAAAGCGATAGCGCACCCACCGAATGGCGGTTCCCTCCTTGCCTCCTGCGCCTGTGTGCCGGCGGTTCGCTCGAGCTTGGACCCCTCGTCCCTCGCAACGCTCACACAACCGCACACGCTGCCTGCTTGCTCGCCGCTTACTATCCGCCCTGGCACCTGGTTATCGCGCAACTAACCCGAGCATCTAAACACGCGGCCACCCTCCCCACCCCCAGCCCTGCGACAATGCCACCGCGCCCTCGCTGCCGCTGTGGGGCGGCACCAACGACACGCTGCTGGCGGGGGGCGCGGGGGACGTGCGGTACATGTGCGGGTACATGCAGGTGGGTGGGTGGGGCGGGGGAAGGGGTGTGCTGACCGATGCGGCAGCATCGGTACAGGAGAGAACAGCGTTAGGGGGACTAAGGGGGTAGGGTAGGGACGTGCGGTACATGTGCGGGTACATGCAGGTGGGTGGGGGCCTGTGGGGAGAAGGTGGGGGGCAAGGGGGCTTGCGAGCCTGCGGGACTGAAAACCAGGGGAGGGGGGTGGGGTGGCCGCACGAATTGAACGGCAGAACGGGTCTAAGCAGCACCCGCCCCCTGCACCCACCCCTCCCTCAGGTGACCCTGGTCTGCGACGACTCGTGCCTCGAGTCCCCCCCACCCGCCTCCGCCACCCCGACGCCCCCAGGTGAGGCCCCACGCGACAGCGCCAACACCCGGCGCTCGCCGCCCTTCCCAACGGTGCCAGCACAGCCTGTGGTTAGGCGTCGTGTGCGCTGTTGCTCGCTGCCCTGTCCGGCGCTTTGTCCTGTCCGGTTTGGCCATCTGTCCGGTCCGGAGCCTGGTCCTGTCGTATGCGTTGCGGTCTGTTGCTGTCCGGCGCGCTGTCCGGCCCTCGGTCCTGTCCTGTCCGGCCCTCCGCGCCGCCTGCCCTAAGGCTCCTCAGAATCTGCCCCTCTGGCTGGATGGGTCCTGTGGCTGCCCGGTTCTTGGTCGCGTGTGGTTTGTGCGGCGTCCGGGTTTGCTGTGCGTAGTCTCTACGCAGTCCCTCTATAGTACGAGTATTGCTGATCTGGTCGAGTCTAGCGGCGAGTGACCAAATTGGGTACGACAGATACGCTGCGTCTAAGCGCCCGCCGCCGTCTTGCTTGTTGTCCCCTCCCTCTCGCCCCTTGCCGTCCTCCCCCGCAGCCCCACCCACAGCACCGCCGCTGCCGCCCGCACCCCCGACGGCGCCGCCAGATCCGCCGCTGCCCCCAGGTGGGACCCCCGCGTCGCCCTCACCCGCCGCCCACACGCCACCATCCCCACCCTCGGCCCCGCCTCCTCCCCCGCCCGTCACGCCGCCACCTGCCACGCCGTCCCCAGCTGTCGTACAACCGTCACCTGCCGTACAACCGTCATCGCCTTCGGTGCAGCCCTTGACGCCACCGTCGGTCCCCCCCTCCCTCCCTCTCCCCCCTCCGTCGCCGCCGCTTGCTGGTCACCCGCTAATGCCGTCGCCCACGCCTCCCCTCACGCCGCCGTCCCCTCCCCTTACTCCGCCTCCGTCCGACCCCGCCGCCCCGCCGCCGCCCGGCGCCCTCCCTCCTGCTACCCCGCCCACCGGCCATCCCCTCACGCCCTCGCCCTTTCCCCCCGTTGCGCCGCCCGCAACCCCCGTGCCCCCCTCCCCCTCTGCAACACAACCCTTGGCACCGCCTCCCTCCCCTCCGGCCGCGCCGCTCCCCTCGCCGCTCCCCACGCCGCCCCCCTCGCCCCCTTCGCCGCTCCCCACACACCGCCGGCCTCGCCCCCTGCCGGGTCTCCCCTACCCCCCTCCGGATCTCCCCTACCCCCCTCCGGATCTCCCCTGCCCCCTGCCGGCTTTCCCCCTGATCCCCACGCGTCCGCCGCTCGCCGCCCCCGCCGCCCCCCTCCCCGCCCCCGCCTTCCCTCCGTCCACCCCCTCCGGCCACCCTTGTCCCCTGTGCCCCTGCAACCCCCCTCGCTCCCGCCTCCTACGGCTCCGGTCGGATTCCCCCCTGGCGCCGCCACCCTCGTCCCCGTCTCCTCCCCTGGTCCCACCTTCGCCCCCCTCGGCCCCCGCCCAACCAACGCCCCCCTCCCCATCGCCTCCCGACTCGCCTCCCACCCCGCCCGTGACTCCTCCGCTGCCTCCATCCTCGCCCCTGCCACCGTCCTCCCCTCCGGCCCCGCCCCTGTCGCCTTCCGCGCCCCCCCCTCCCGCGCCTCCCGCCGCTTCCGCCCCCGTCTACCCCCCCTCTGCCACCTTCCCCACAACCCCCATCCTTGCCTCCCTCCCCATCGCCTCCACTCCTACCCCCATCGCCTCCCCAACCCCCGCTGCCTCCCGTCACCCCCCTCGACACCCCCGGGAACGCCCTCCCCTCCCATGCCGCCACCTCCACCCCCGTCCATCCCCGCCCCGTCTCCCGTTCCTTCCCTGCCGCCTTCCTCAATCCCCCTGCCGCCGCCCTCGCCTCCTCTGCCGCCACCCTCTCCACCTCTGCCCTCTTCCACCCCCACCGGTGTGCCCCCGCCTTCGCCCCCCCCCGCCATCCCACACCCTGCCGCCGCCCCCGCACGCCCCTTCCCCTCACTCGCCCCCCGTTGCAACCCCATCGCCAACCGCCCCTGCCGCCGCCCATCCGTCGCCCCCCCCAACGCCCCTTCCTCCGCCAACCCATACGTCGCCACCCCCCACGTCCCTGCCTCCACACCCCTTGCCGTCGCCTCCCCTGCCGCCACACGTCCCCGCCCCGCCCCCGCCCGACTCACCTCCGTCGCCTCCTCTGCCGCCCCCCCTCCCCTCCCGCACCCCCCGTGCCCCCCATCGCACCCCCCGTCCCTCCGTCGCCTCCCCCCGCGCCGCCATCGCCCCCGTCCCCTCCCTTGCCGTCGCTGCCCCCGTCTCCCGTACCTGACGTGCCGCCGACCCCTTCCCCTGCGGTCCCCGTCATCCCCCTGCCGCCTTCGCACGCCCCCCTCACCCCGCCCACGCCTTCTCCCCTGCCCCCCGCCGCCTCCGACCCCTTCCCTGCCGCCGCTCCCCCCGCCGTCCCCTCCCCACGTGCCGCCGACACTGCCCCCGTCGCCCCCCGTCCTTCCTCCCCCCGTCCCCGCATCCTCCGCCTGCCCCGCCCGTCCCGCCCTCGCCTCCCCTGGTGCCCCCCGTTCCACCGTCCCCTCCGCCATCCCCGCCGTCCCCTCCCTTGCCGCCGCTCCCCCCGCCGTCACCCCCCCTTCCCCACGCTGCCTCCGCCCCCTGCTTTGCCCACGACCCCCTCCCCTACCCCGCTCCTTCCCGGACCGCCGCTGACGCCACCCCCCTGTGCCGCCGCTGCCGCTGCCGCTGCCGCTGCCCCCGACCCCCCCTATCTCCAGAGCCCCCATCGCCAGCACCCCTGGCCCCATCACCCCCGTCCCCGTCACCCCCGCCGCCGGCTCCGCCGGCGCCGCCCGTACCCACCCTCCCCACCTCCTTCTCCGCCGGAGCCGCCCACGCCTCCGCCAGCCCCTCCGTCGCCGCCGGCACCGCCGCCGGCGCCGCCATCCCCGCCGCCGCTGCCCCCGTCGCCTTCGCCGCCGCCGGCGCCTCCGCTACCGCCGGTGCCGCCCCTGCAGCCCCCATCGCCGCCGCCGCCCCCCTCGCCTCCGGCCCCGCCCGACCCTCCGTCGCCCCCGCCGGCGCCGCCCTCGCCGCCGCCAGAGCCGCCCTCGCCGCCGTCTCCCCCGCTGCCTCCGTCGCCGCCGCCATCGCTGCCGCCGGCGCCGCCAGGGCCCCCAGGATCCAGTGGTGGCCCCGTGCCGTCACCTGGATCTGTGCCGGCGGCGCCGCCGCCGCCGCCAGGCCCGCCAACGCCGCCACCTGCGCCGCCGGCGCCTCCGTCACCGCCGCCGGCGCCGCCAAGCCCGCCGTCGCCGCCGCCGGTGCCGCCGTCACCTCCCTCGCCGCCTTCGCCTGCCCCCTCGCCGCCAGCGCCGCCTGCCCCGCCACCCTCGCCACCGGCACCTCCGCCGCCGCCGCTACCCCCCACGCCCCCGCTGGCACCGCCGCCGTCGCCACCGCCGCCGCCGCTGCCCCCTTCCCCGCCGGAGCCCCCATCGCCGCCACCCCTCGCCTCCCTCACCCCCGCCGCCACCCCCCTTGCCTCCGTCACCCCCGCCGCCGCCGGCGCCGCCTTCCCCTCCCGCACCCCCATCGCCGCCTCCGTCGCCGCCGGCACCTCCAGCCCCACCGCCCCTGCCCCCGTCCCCTCCCCCTCCGCCCCCATCGCCGCCCTCCCCGCCCTCCCCACCCTCCCCACCACCCTCGCCGCCCTCTCCCCCTGAACCGCCCCCGTCGCCGCCCACTCCGCCCACGCCCCCGCCCACACCCCCGACGCCCCCTGCCCCGCCTCCGCCACCCCCTGTACCCCCCCTGCCCCCGTCACCGCCGCCGCTACCTCCATCCCCGCCTCCGCCACCACCGCATCCGCCCTCGCCGCCCTCCCCGCCCTCACCCCCGCCCTCGCCGCCGCCGCCGCCGGCGCCTCCTCCCTCGCCACCCTCCCCGCCCCTTCCACCGACCCCTCCCCCCGCGCCCCTGCCGCCCCCCGCGCCGCCGCCAGCCCCGCCCTCCCCGCCAGCGGCCCCAACCCCTCCCCCAGCGCCCCCCTCACCCCCTTCCCCGCCGCCATCTCCGCCCTCTCCTCCCCCACCCCCATCCCCCCCCCCCTCCCCACCACCCTCTCCCCCATCCCCTCCGCCGCCGCCATCTCCTCCTCCCTCCCCGCCGTCGCCGCCACCCCCGCCGCCGCATCCTCCGTCCCCACCGCCGCCGCCGCCGCCGCCGTCCCCTCCACCTTCTCCCCCCTCCCCTCCTCCATCGCCACCCCTCTCCGCCCTCCCCGCCGCCGCCACCGGCCCCTCCACCCCATCCTCCCTCCCCGCCGCCGCCACCTCCCTCCCCCGCCCCCTCCCCACCCTCGCCGCCAACTCCGCCGCCCGTGCCACCCTCTCCGCCCCCGCCCCCGCCCTCCCCACCCACTCCCCCCTCGCCCCCCACCCCTCCTCCCGTGCCTCCTTCCCCGCCACCCTCACCCCCTCCTCCTCCCTCACCCCCCTCCCCTCCCGCCCCGCCGCCTGCACCCCCTTCGCCTCCCCCCTCCCCGCCCTCGCCTCCCTCTCCACCCTCCCCTCCATCGCCACCGCCGGCACCCCCTGCCCCGCCCCCGTCTCCACCCTCGCCTCCCTCCCCGCCGGCCCCGCCTCCCGCCCCGCCATCGCCCCCGTCCCCCCCGCCCTCACCCCCCGCCCCTCCGACCCTGCAACCCTCGCCCCCCGCCCCGCCACCCCCCTCCACCCGGCACGCCCCTCGTATCCCTCCTCCCCCCACCCCCACCCCCCACCGCCATTCCCGTCGACTCCCCGCCTCCTTCCCCGCCGCCGCCCGCCACCGCCGCCACCTCGCCTCCGCCGCCGGGCCGACCCCCCCGCCCGCCGCCGCCCCCCCTCCCCGCCACCCTCTCCGCCGCCGCCGCCCTCCCCCTCCCCCGCGGGGCCACCCGTGGCCGCACTAGAGACGACGCTCCAACTTCCCTTCCCCATCACCCCCGGTGAGCCGTGCCCTTGTTTGGACGTGCCCTTCGTATTGTGTTACCTCGTCGTCCGATAGTGGCGATTATCTCATGTGTGATCTCCTAGTTACCGTGTAGCTTCCTGCTGCTTCAAGCCTGCGCTTGCTGTTGAGTTGACGGCCCTTCTCGGTAATCGGCTTTACGCGGACCTGACCTCAACCCCGCTCTTGGGCCCCCGAACCTCCGTCCCCCTCCCTCAGGCACCAACCTGACCGAGCTCTTCCCCTCCCTCAACGGAACCGAGCTCGTACTCGACTACAACTTCCTAACCGCAACGGCCAACTTCCAAGTGCGGCTGGGGGAGCAGTAAGGAGCACAGCACAAAGCACATCACAAAGCACGGCATGGCACAAAGCACAGTGTTGGACCCTTCCCGCCCCCCCGCCCCGGCAAAGCACGACACGATCAAGACACCTCGCCTTACGTCACCCTCCCATTTCCCCCCTCCCCCCCTCTCAGGGCGACTCCCCCTATGCCAGCTGCGAGGGGGGCGTGACGGGGGTCATGACGAACACCCTGTCAGGTGGGGAGGAGGGGCAAACCCTAAGGCTGATATGGGTGGGTGTCAGGTCTCAGGTGGGTTCCGGCGGGTGTGGGATGGACCCCATGCCCCGGCAGCCTACAGCGGAACAGCCACCTCAGCCCCTCAGACCGCTCGCCCCCATGCCGGTGCCATCACCCGTTCCAATTCGCAACCCCTCGCACTGCACCATCCCTCCCCTCGGCCTCTTCGCCAAAAAACCCCAACCGCCGCCCCCCCACCCCAGCCTTTAGCCTTTAGCCTTTGGGAACGTGCGCCTCACACGGTTCGTGCACTCCACCTCCTCCGTCAACGAAGCAGCAAAGCGCAACATTTTCACTAGCCAGTTCGTGCGCCTAGCTCGGGGTATCTCTGATGTTAATAACTTTATTGCCGAAGTCACCCAGGTCTCCCTGGCGTCGGCACGTCCCGCTCAGCAACAAACACCCCCCACCCCACCCCCCAACCCACCCCCCAACCCACCTCCCAACCCACCCCCACCCCAACCCCAGGCCTGCTGTCCTTCCCCTCCGACCGAATGAGCACCACCTGTCGCGAGGTCTCCCGCCGCCGCACGCGGGAGCAGGAGGCGGCGGAGGGGGCCGCGCTGCCGGCGGCCGAGCGGCGGCGGCGGGGGCTGGCGCAGAGCGTGAGTTTTGGAAGCGTATGGAGGCGGGAGGGGGCGTTGTGGGGGACGCAGGCTGAGGGCTGCCGCGCGTGGTACAGTCTCCATAGTGCTGACCCACACGCTATAACCCCTCCCTGTCGTCTTCCCCCCCTCCCCTTTCCCCCCCGACAGGAGTGCCTGCCCGCCACCTCCACGGACATTACCTTCCAGGTGGGAAGGGGGGGGGGCCTTGGGGGGATGGATTTTATGGCTGGGGCAGGGGGGGGGGTGGGAAGGGGGGTGAGGGGGCGGGCCTGTGTGCCAGCGGGGTGCACTGGACAGCAAACGAGGGTCGCTCGACAAGGCGAACAGCCTGCCACACAACCCCCTGCCATTCCCCGCCCTGCCCTCATCCAAACAAGACGCATTCCTCCTCCCCACCCCCCTTTCCCCCTCTACCCTCCCCCTCTACCCCCCCTCCCCCCCCCAGCTCGCCCCCTCCATCCCCGTCGAGGACTTCAAGGCCTCTGCCTACAGCGCCATCCAGAACGGGCTAGACGGGGTGTGCCCCCTGGGGCTGCTGGCGGGCAGCTGGGCGGTCACCGGGTCCGTGGTGAGAGGGGGAAGGGGGCGGGGGGGGGGAGTAAGGGTGGACGTGGGAAGGGGGCTGGGAAGGTGCCAAGCCCAAACTTCCCTGCGACGCCCTTCCTTTGGTGGACGCCCTTGCCTCCTCTTCTCCGCGCCCCCCTCAACACCCCCTCCTCGCCCCCCCCCCCACCCCCCAGGTCCGCGCCTTCGCCCTCCAAGGTGGCGCCTACCCGGGCTGCGACGCCTTCTCTTCCGCAGTGGCGGCATCCGCGGGGGCGGGGGCCTCCGTGGGATCCTGCGGGGAGACCACGTACTACGGCACCCTGCCCGGCGCCGCCGCCGCCACCACCACCGCCGCCGGCGGCGGCGAGGCGGCGGGCGGCGGCGGCGGCGGCAAGGGCCCCCCCTGGATCATCATTGCCGCCGTCATCGGGGCTCTGCTGCTGGCGGCGATACTGCTCGCCGCGTTCTTGTTGTACCGTAGAAAGGTGGGTGGGAAAGGAGGAGGAGGAGGAGGAGGGAAGGAGGGTTTGGCACTGTATTGATGTTGGGTTTAGGGAGGAGCTGAAGGAGCAAGGGTTGGACTGATGGCGTATCCTGTCTTGATACGGCGTTCTCTCACTGCATCGCGAGGGGAGGGGAGGTCAGGGGCGAGGAATGCGTCCTTCCTGTCCGGCCCTCTCACCCTGCGCGCACCTCCCACTTCTCCTCCCCCCTCGTCACCCCTCCCCACAAACCCTACCCCCTCACCCCTGTCATTGCCCCCGCTCCACAGAAGAAGGGCTTCGAGGTCGTAGGCGTTACGGAGCCAGGCAAAGCCGACGAAGTCACCGCCGTGGGCGCCGGGGCCGGCGCCGGCGCCGCCGGCGGCGAGGGCGCGGGCTTCTGGGCCGCCGGCGGCGCCGCCCCGGGCGCCGCCAACGCCGCCGCCGGCGGCGGCTTCGACGTCGGCGGCGAGGCCCAGCCGTACGCGATCGACGGTAACGTTGCGCAGGACGTAACGCCCACCATTGCCGGTATTGGATCTGGATCTGGCGGCGCCGGCGGCGGCTTGACTGGATCCGACGCCGCGCTCGCGGCCGGCCTAGCGGCGGGCGCCGCTGGCGCCGTCGGCGCCGCCGCCGGGGCGGCGGCGGCGGGCGGCGGCGACGACGACGGCGGCGCTGGCATGACTAAGGGCATGTCGCCCAAGGCCGCGTCGCACCTGGCGGCGGCGGGGGGCGGCGGCGGCGAGGTGGCGGGTAGCGCCGGGTCCCTGTCCGCCGCCCACAAGCCGCCGCCGCTGCCCCCCATTCGTGCCGCCCACGAGAAGCTCCCCGCCCTGGACCCCTCCCTCGCCGCCGCCTCCCCCCTCGCGCCCAAGCCCAAGCTCCCCCTCTTCCCCGGCGCCGGAAAGCACGGCGGCGGCGGCGGTGCCGACGGCTCCGCCGGCCCCGGATCCCCGACTGGCGGCGCAGGCGGCGGCGGCGGTTTGGACGAGCATGGCGCCTTCGGCGCCGGCGGCGCCGCCGCCGCCGTGGCGGCGCTCCGTGGCAAGAGCGGGCACCTGCTTCCGCCGGTCATGGGCCGACGGAGCAACCTCGCGCCGTTGGCGGCGGGCCCAGGCCAGGCCCACGCGGGCCCCGAGGGCAGCGGCGGCTCCGCCGCCTTCCTGGGCCCGGGCGGGCCCCCCGCCGCCGCTGGCGGCGCCGCCGGCGGCGCCGTCAGCCCCGGCGCCCACCACGACCCCTTCGCCAAAGCCGTGCTGCCCGGACTGCACCGCTCCACCGGCGGCGGCGCCGGCAACGGCGCTGGCGGCGCCGCCGGCGCCGCCGGCGGTCCCGGCGGCGCTGGCGCCGCCGGCCGCGTCAGCGGCTCCGGCTCCTTCGCCGCCGGAGCCGCCGGGCCCGGCGGCGCCGCCGGCATCAGCCGCTCCTCCGGCTCCGGTGTAGGCCGTGCGTCCGCCTCCGGCGCCGGCGGCGGCGGCGGCAGCAGCCGCTTCAGCGGCGACGGCGGCGCGCCGCCGCTGATGGCGGTTCCCGGCATCCAGCACACCCCCTCCCTGGAGTCACGGATGGCGGCGGAGGTGGCGGCGCAGATCGCGAGGGCTGAGAAGAACGGCGGCCTGGACCCCCTGGTGGAGGTGAGGGGGGGAGGGGAGGGAGCTGAAGGGGGGCCAGGAACAGAGGATGGGGAAGGGGGGGGACCCCCTGGTGGAGGTAGGGGGGCAGGCCTGGAAGTATGTGTGGCTAATGGGGGGGGAGGGAAAGGGGCGAGGGTGGCGAAAGAGGGCCAGGGGCACGGGGCTGGGCCCCTGGTGGAGGTGAGGGCGTGGGGGGGGGGGGGTGGGGGGGTGAGGATTCCGCCTCTCACAACACTGCCTCCCCCGTCCCCCCCACCCCCTTCACCAACCCCGCAGCAGGAGGGGGGGGTGGCCTCCCGCAGTGCCAGCGGCCTCTACGTGAGGGGCGATGGCGGCGCGGGCAGCGGCAGGCAGAACGTGCTGCCGGTGAGGGGGGGCCGTGGGGTTGTGATTGTGTTTGGGGGGGGGGGCATGCAGGGGGGATAGGGGGGCCCTGGGGCGGGGGGGTAAGCAGTGGGGTGGGACTCGAGAGGGCCTGAGGCCAGGCTGTCCCGAGCGCAGATGGCGGTTCGCGGGTGTGCGAGAGCTAGCCGCCAGCCCCCAATTACCAATCGAGCTTGGCTCTAGGTCTAAACGTAGAGATTCACGACGTTGGTAACAAGGCTGCGATTCATGCCCTGCCTTGAACGCAGACCATCCAATCGGAGGACGTCAGCAACGTCGGCCTGGGCCTGGGCGCCGCCGCCGCCGCTGGCGCCGCCGCCGGGGCCGCCGCCGGCGGCCGCAAGCGCACGAGCAACCAGGCCGCCGGCGGCGCGGGCAGCGGCGGCTGGGTGCAGGACACCGGCGGCGCTGGCGGCGCCGCCGCCGGCGCTGGCGCTGGCGCGCCGCCGCCTAAGAAAGGCTTCTTCGCCCGCATGTTTGGCGGCCTGTTTGGCGGTGGCGGCGCCGCCGCCGCCGGTAGTGCAGCTGGCGGCGCCGCCGGAGGCGGCGCCGGCGGCGGAGCTGACGGCGGCGCTCACGGCGCTCACGGCGCCGCCGCCGGCGCGGTGCCGGGCCGCGGCGGCAGCGGCGGCAGCCGCGACCTGCCGACGCTGGCGGAGCTGGACCACGACGCAGCCTCCGCCGCCGGCGGCCGCGCCTCCGCCGGCGCCATCTCCGCCGTTGGCACCCCCGGCGCCGGCGGCAGCGGGCCCCCCAGCCGCCGCGCCAGCCAATTCGGAACCTCCGGCGGCGTGCCTGGCGTCGGCGCTGGCGGCGCCGCCGCCGCCGGCAGCCGCACCTGGGGCAAGGCCTCCGGAACCGGTATGGACGCCGGCGGCGGCGGCGGCGGTCACGACGACGGCGGCGGCACCAGCCCCGGCGGCGGCCCGCGCACGGGCGCGAGGCTTTGGAAGAACGGATCTGGCCCCACTGAGGGACCTTCCGGCGACTTCGGGGCCGCTGGATCTGGATCTCCCGGCTCCGGCGCTGGATCCAATCTGCCGTTCATGGCTACCAATGCGGCCTACAGGGATCCCCGCCATCCGCCCAGCGGCGCCGGCGCCGGCTTCGATGACGAGGACCCTGACGGCAAGGGCGCCCCCGGCGGCCCCCGCGGCGCCGCCGGCAACCGCACCGGTCGCTTCAACCGCCCCGGCGACGCCGCCAGCGGCGGCCTGGATGACGATGCCGCCGCGGCGGCGGCAGGCGCCGCCGGTCGTACGGGATCGGCCGGCAGCCGTACGGGTCGTTTCAACCGTCCTGGCGACGCTGCCAGCGGCGGCCTGGATGAGGACGAGTCGGCGGCGGCGGCAGGCGCCGCCGGCGGCGTCCGTGGCGCCGCCGGCAGCCGGACGACGCGCTTTAACCGCCCTGGCGGCGGCGCCGCCGGCGGCCTGGACGACGACGATGCGGCGGCGGCAGCCGTCGCCGCTGGCGGCAGCGGCGCCGCCGCCGCTGGCAACCGCACGCGGCGCTTCAACCGCCCCGGCGACGCCGGCGGCGGCGACCTCGACGACGACGCTGCCGCCGCCGCCGCCGCCGCCAAGCTGGGTGGCGGCGCCGCCGGCGGCCACCGTACGGCACGGCAGTTCAACCGCCCCGACGCTTCGTCTGCCGGCGGCGGTCTCGAGGATGAGCCTCTGCCAGTGCCCGAGGAGCCCGCGCCGCCGCCCAAGAAGTCGGCGCTGCCGCCCATTGGCCGCGGCTTCGCACGGTGAGCAGCTATGCAGCGTATAAGCCATCAGGGTTGCGTATCGCCCGGATGTGTAGAGCTTCTCGTTTTGAGTTCCCTGCCGCGCGTGTTACCATGGAGCAGACCTTCCCTGCCCGCACCCTCCACGCACCCACCCATCCCCCCTGCCACCCAACCCCCCACCCGCCAGGCCGAGTGGCGGCTCCTACGCCAGCGAGATCGACCCCGACAAGCTGCCGCCGCCCGTGCCCGAGTCCCCTAAGAGGGGGACCAAGAAGGGCGGAGGCAGGTCGGCGCGGAAGCTCAAGTTCGCCGACACGGGCGCGGGCGGCGGCGGGGGGGAGGAGGAGGACGCGGCGCCCTCCCCCAGCGGCCCCTCGCAGCGCCGCACGGCGAGCGTCACGGTGGGGAGCTGTGGGATTTGGAGCGGGGGAGGGAGAGGGGAAACATGACGGGGGTGCTGTTCTGGAGGGGGCGAGGGCTCTACCGGCGTTGCGCACCGTCGCGTGCTCCGATGCGTGTGTCCGTCTTCCTCCTATAAGTATCACGAGCTCATTACATGCCTTCGTTCACTACCAACACCCCAACCCTGCCCGTCTCCACCCCACTTCATCACTCCCCCCCTCCCCTCTCCACCCTCCATCCCACCCACCCACCCTCCCCCACGCAGTCCGGCCAGCGCTCAGTGCGTCAGTTCAAGTTTGCGGGAGACACCCCCGGCGCCGACATCGATTGGGAGGAGGACGAGGAGGCGGCGCGGCAGGGGCTGGGCAGCCGGGCGGCGAGCGAGATCGGGGAGCTGCCCGAGAACGCCACGGAGGAGGTGGGGGGTTGAGGGGGGAAAGGGGGGAAAAGAAGGAGCGTGCGTGTGTGTGTGTGTTTTGGGGGGCACGTGGGTGCCGGGGGAGGATCGGGGAACTACCGGAGAACGCCACGGAGGAGGTGGGGGGGGGGGGGGGGTTGAGGGGGGAAAGGGCGGGGAAAGAAGGAGCGGGTGGGGTCCTTGAACGAACGGGCGTGTCTTCCAAATGTCATCCACCCACCGTTCAAACCCTGCCTGCTCCAACCACGCCCCCCTTCCCAACCACCAACCCACCCCCAACCCACCCCAACCCCGCCCCCCTTCCCACCCCAACCCCCCAGGAGCGGCGCCTGCACGCCATGCGCCGCGCAGCCCGCGGCCCCACCTTTGGCGACGAGAAGATCGGCCCCGTGGACCAACTCACGCTGCAGCGGGAGATCAGGCGCAAGGCGCTGCTGGAGCAGATGAAGAAGGGCTGGGCGGAGAGCGCACGGAGGTAGCCGGGCGGGAGGCGGGTGGGTGGGAGGTGCTCGTACTGCAGCCAGGCGGTACGGCAGCCAGGCGTGGAGTTCGGTGGTGGTGGTGGTGTTGCGTGCGGGCGGGCGGGAGGCTCTCAGTGCGTGTGTGTCCCAAGATTGCGACACCCGTGGAGATGGTGGTGGTACTGCGTGTGCGCGTGCGTGTGTGTGTGCCTGCAAGGTTGGGGATAGTCGAGCCCCCTCAGAGCCTGTGCGCGCGTCGCGTGCGGTCCGTACGAACAGCTGCGTGCTACGGTGCTAGTCTCACAAGCTGCGGAAGGTTCTGTTCTTCATATGTCGTTTCAAGTGCCATGGGATTGAGTTCCTCCCTGGAATTGCTTCTCCCTACCAAGACCATAAGGTGTGGGCGCCAAGCCGAGACTTGCTGGGGATAATGACATTTGCATTGTTTGAGGGGTTTGCTGTTGCAAGGAGGGTGGGTGCGTAATTCGTGGGGCCCTGACCGCAATGTCTGACGGCACACTTCCAATTTGCTTTTGTGCTTGAGTGCTTGCTTCTTCTTTACCTTACGTTCTGCCCCCTACCGGGCATCCGTGCACGTGCCGCCCGGTCCGGGCCCCTGCTTCACAGGGGCACATGCGGACTGCTGTTTGCATGGGGGTGCCAAGCGAAGCAAAGCCGGGCCCAGCTGTGTTGCCCGCAAAGCTTAACACCATTCTCCCTATCATGGTTGGTGCGGTCTCAAGCGCTGGCTTACATACAGTGGTGCTTTTGAGGAAGCCGGCGATTGGCGGCTTGGGCAGTCGCATGCCGCATGGATACCTAGGAAGGCATGGCCCGGGTCTGCACGTATGCATGTGCTGGGGGTGGGGATGGCTGCGTGTGCCGATCCCCGGTCTAGGTTGTCGAATGTCGAGACGGCGGGTCAGTAGCTGGGGCTGGCCTTTGGCGGATGATGGTTGCGTGCCGGCCCCGGCATCATACGCCTGCTGCGAATGAAGACATGCATTTCTGTTTCCACCTCCGCCTCATTCCCCGGGTCGGCACGACTGGATGTGTGTGGTGCCGCAGTGTGCCCCAGGCCTGTAAGCCGCGCGGTGTGGATCGACTGCCCCCGTCACAGTTCAGACCAGTTGACTCAACGCGCATGCTCAGCTAGGGCCAGGCCGGCCCGCCCGCCCGTGTAAGACACGCGCCAGAAAGGGAGGTGATGAGTGACGACTTCTGGGACTGCTGGGTTTGATGAGCAGGGGAGTAGGGCTGCAGGCACTCGGGGGCTCGGGCGGCTCCACGCTCCGTCACCCATGCAGGATCACAAGCGTCAGCGCTGGGAGGATCTGGAAGGATCTGGCCTTTTGAGGGCGGAAATCTCCCGCCTCCTGCGAAAGGGAGATTAAGTTGTTGGCGACTGCAGTCAAGGCGCAGTGACCTCGGAGGAAGCTTGCATGGCCCCCGCCCGCACAGCACCGTACACAGCCGGTACGCGCAGCTGCGCCCCTCATCCGTTCCACAGGCCTGTCCGCCTCGGCCCTCTAACCACCAGGCCTGTCCGCCTCAGACCTCCAACCACCAGAACAGGCCAGGCGGAGGCTCAGCTCACAGCAGTACACGCACGTCGCACGCTTCCTCCAAAGGCCAGGCCGCCAGAGTCCGCTGGTCGCCACTGCCACCTGGGCCGCTGCCATTCGGCCCCCCATCCCTTGCACTACTCTTAGCCTGCATGCTTTCTACATCGAAGCTGCTCCTCAAGTTCAAATCCAATCCTGCTGCAGCAGCCCCGGCCCGGCGAGGTGGCGGGCAGCGATTGTGCGGTTTGGTCTACGCCAGCTGCGTGCGACAATACCGGCACCTAACGCTTGCTTTGCCCCCCAGCTTGACGGCCGGGCCCCCTCGCCCCGGACTCGCGGGCCCTCCGCACGCTCCTCGCACGCCACCGCTTCACACCGCACCACCCCCTTACGTCCGAAGGGCCCGCGCTTTGCGCTGCTCTGTGCTCTGCTCTTTAGACCCTGTGTCCCTTGCCCATGCCCTGCCGGATGAGCCCCTGTCTGCCGTCCTCCCTGGACCCTGTCTCCCCGACTCCTCCTTCGATCGGACTGGCCGCTCGCTTGCGGTGCAGATACCGGTACTCATGCGTTCTCGCTCGCCCGCCGCCTCACTCGCCCCCCTGCGTGTGCTCCGGCGTGCCGAAACCAATGTCCCAAAACCCCTGGGGGGGGGGGGGGAAGAAGAAGGGGGTGAGCCAAGGGCAGGGTAAGCTGTGGCGATACAGACCGGATGATAGGCATGCTGACCGGGCACATCAGAGGCTGGGCACTTGGGTGGGGAGGCACGGGATGATGCGGGCGGGGCTGTGGAGGCACGGTGCGATGAGTTATGCCGCCCGGGGCCCATCACAGGCTGCGCGGTCGGCCTGGGGTCGGCACCGGGTCGATGTGGGGCCCAGCAAGCCGTCGCCGCGGCGCGAGCCCCTGGCATCCCCAACCCTGGGCACGGGGGGCACGGCATGGCCTCATTCCCCCGGCTGACCCCCCACTGAACACATGCAGCAAGCCGGCCGTACCTCTGGGGTCGACGGTGGCGCGTACTTGAAGCGGTGCCGCCCCCCCGCCTGCAGCACCGCCGCCGCCAGGCCCGTGCCGCCCGCCGGGTCCCGGCCTGCGCCGCCGCCGGCCGGGCCGCCGCCGCCGTTGCCGACGCCGCCGTTGCCGCCAGCGGGCGGGGCCTTGGGTGCGTGGCCGCAAGAGGGCGCGACCACGTCGCCCCACGAGGCAATGGCTTCGTAGAAGGCCCTGAGCGGAGGAGGGGCAGGAAGAAGTTGTCACGAGACAGGTGCTGAAGGCTTCAGGTGTGGGCCACGAGACAGGTGCTGCAGACAGGCCCTGCATGGGCGGTGTATGTGTGGCACGAGAGCGGGGGCCCAAGAGGGGCCTCCGGCTGCCGTGCCCACGGAACGCTCGGCGGATGGCGTTGGCCCCCGGTGGTCGTGCCACATCAGGGTTCGTCTATGCCTCAAACCATTCCGCACCATACCGCACCTGCACCCCGCACACTCGATGGCCGCCAGAGCCTCCCGCTCCTCCTTGTTGCGGACCACCTCGGCGTACTTGAAGCCCGGGCCCGCGCCGGGCCCACGCGGGCCCGGGGCCTGGGCCTTGGGCTGGGCCCGGGCCTGGGCCTGGGCTGCGGGAGCCGCGCCCGCATCCACTGCCTGCCGCTTGGCCGGCGGCCGGGCCTTGCCCTCGCCTGGCCACGCGGCCGCCGCAGCCGTGTGGGGCTCCCCCTCCCCCTCCGGGTCCCGGTCCCAGTCCCGGCCGGAGGGCTCCGGATCGGGTCGGGAGGTGTAGGGGTTGCGGGGCTGGCGCGCGGGGGCCGGGGCCGGGGCCGGAGGCCCGCCGCCGCTCGGCCCAGGGCCCGCGCCCGGGCCCTCGGCGCCTGGCTGCGAGCCGACCGGGGGCGGCCGGGGCAGGGGGGGCGCGGTGGCGTTGGGTTGGGAGTCCTGCGGGAACCGGGGACGGGGCGTGTGCGTTATGAGGGCCGCATGCAACAGGGCGGGAAGTTCGGCCTGCACAGCAGCTCGTGCCGATTCATTCCTACTCCGTCACCTCCGACGCCGATGTTAATCCCGCAGTCCTCTAAACCGGAACCCGCCCCTGCCTCGCCCCACTCCCTACCCTACCCCACCCCCACCCCCACCTGCTGCAGCACCGCCGCCAGCCCCGCGCGCTGCCTCCGCCGCTGCGGCTCCGCCGCCCCCTCCCCACCCGACCCCTGCCCATGCCCCGCGCCGGGCGGGCCCTTGCGCTGCCGTACGTACGGCAGTTGCTGCTGTACGTACCGCCGCGCGTCCGGTGCGGCCTGCCCCGAGGGCCCCTGGGCCTGCCCCGGGCCCCGGTCCGGCCCACGCGGACCGTTCCCTGGCCCCGGGCCCACAGCGCTCAACCCGTTACCGCCCCTGCCCCCGCCGCCGCTAGCACCGCCGCTGCCGCCGCCAGCACCGCCTCCGCCTCCGCCGCCGTCGCTGTCGAAGGGGTCGGCGGAGCGGCTGCGCTTGTGGAGCCACCGCCCGCCGCCACGCCCCGCCTCACCGGGGCCGGGGCCGGGGCCGGGGCCGGGGCCGCCGGGCGGCGGCGCGGCGGCGGGGGGCGTGCGGCCCCGGGAACCCGCACGGCTGCGGTGCAGCGGCTGCGTGGGACCGCCCGGCTGCTGCTGCCCGGGCTGCGCTTGGACCGGTGCCGAGGGGCCATACCAGCCGCCGTCGCCCTCTTCCCGCCAGTCGCCGGCGCTCCGGGCCGACGTCGCTGCCTCGTCCGAAGGCTCCTGCGTGAGGTCGATGCTGCGGTCCCCCTCGTCCCCTCCCCCCTCCGCCCCCCGGTCCTCTCCCCGCTCTCTGTATCCGTCTGCAGCCTCCCCACCCCATGCCCCAGCGTAGCGCGGCCCGCTGCAAGCTCCCAAGACCCTGCCGCCCCCAGCGCCGCCGCCGCCTCGTGTCGCCGCCGCCGCCTCCACGCTGCCGGCCCGGCCCGGCCGCCCCTGGCTACCCGCTCCGGGGCCGGAGCCCGGGTAGGGCGGCGGCAGGGGCGGGTAGGGCAGGCGGCCGAGGCCCGGCTCGGGCCGTGCGCTAGCCCTGCCGGCCGCCGCCCTGGCGGCTGCAGTCTGCGGCACTTCACGTGCGGGCGCGGGGCTGGGCGCTCGGGCGAGGGTGCGGAGCACAGGGCCAGGGGCCGGCCCCGCCTCCTCCGGGCTGCTACCGGGCTCCTCCTTGATACGCACTGTCGGCAGGACCGCTGCGGGCCCGGCAGGCCCCGGGGCCTCTGTGGGCCCAGTAGGCCCCGGTGCCCCGTGTGCGCCGCATCCCCCAGAGGCAGAGGCGGGCCGGGAGGCGTCCGCGCCGGCAGGATCCGGCGGGCCTGGCCCCGGTTGCGGCGCGTTTGCGCCGCGCCCTGCACCTTCCCTCGCAGGCGGTGCCGCCAGCCCGAGCCCTCCGTCCTGCGCTGGCGGCCTGGTCCCACCCGACGTGCCTCCCTCGCCGCCCTGCCCCCCGCGCTCGCCCTCGCGCTCACCCTGCCCCTGCCCCTGGCCCTGGCCCTGCCCGCGGGCCGCCTCCGCCCGCGGCCTCGAGCGCTGCTGCGGGGACGGCGGCAGACCCCCGCCCCCCGCCTCCGCCCCCGCCTGCGCCCCCCGCGCGGCCCCCTCGGGCCCCTCCGTGCTCGCCACCAGGCCCCAGTACGCGTTCTTCCAGTGCCGTGCGCGCTGCTTGGCCTCCCGGTACCTGGCCTGCAGCGCACGGCACTGCACCTCGAGCCGCTCCAGCTCAGCAGCAGCAGCCGGCGCCGCCGCAGCGTCTCGCTCTGCTGACGTGGTTGGGCCGGGGGAGCCAGATCCTAAATCTCGCTCCGCGACAGCTGCGGGTGCTGTCGTGGGGGCTGCGGCCGCCGAGGGCGCGGAGGGCGCCGCCTTAGCAGCTGGTGGTCTGCGCGGGGTGGGGTGAGCGGCAGAGCGTGTGGTGCGCGAGGTGGGGTGGAGGAGCTGTTTGATAAGGTAAGGTGCCAGGAGGGCCGGCGCAGCGTGGGCTGAGCTAGTCGGGATGTGGCTCCTTGCGGCGGAGCGCCGCGGCCGGGGCAGCGCAGGGCGGCCGAGTTCCCCCAGCCCCCAGCCTCAACGCTCCCCTTCACGGCCCTGCCTCTCTTGTGGTCCTCTCCCCCGAAGCCCACCCCTGCGCTCACGCGCCCCAGCCCCAGCCCCCCACACCAAGCCCGAGTCCCAGCCTCTTGCCTCAGCCCCACCGAAACCCCTTCCAGTGCGCACCCGCCACACAGCGGAACCACGTCGGGCGCTGCCAGCCTGGGCGCTGCTGTGGTGGCGGCGCGTGCCTCCGCCAGCTCCGCCCGCAGCCCCTGCAGCTGCCCCCGTGCACCCGCCAGCTCTGCCTGCAACCCCGCGGACCGCCGCAGCTCTGCGGTCGCCGCCGCCAGCTGCCCCTGCGCTGCCTGCAGCTGCTCCTGCGTTGCTGTGAGCTGCCGCTTCGCCTCCGCTGCGGCCTGCTGTGCGGCAGTGAGCTGGCCCTGGGCATCGGCGAGCTGGGCCTGGAGCGCCTGTGGGGATTGGGTAGCGGGTAGCAAGGGTCGGGTCTGGGTGCGAACGGTAGCTGTTGAGGTGCGGGCTGTTTGCAGCCGAGCCCACGCACGGCTGCCGGTGCCGCGATTGCAGCGAGGGTGACAGGTTGCGACGGGGGGTGCCTGAGCGGGAATTCCACGGTCCGGCCGGGCCGTTCCCCCAGCAGCCCCTCCAGGGAAGCCCTTCCGTTTTCATCCTCGCATTCGTGCCCACTCGCGTTTGGGCCCACTAGTATCTAATGCTTAGCCCCCCACACACCCCCAAACCCCTCCGCAGCACATACGCAACGACCTCGCATGCCCGCACTAGCATGACGCTCAGAGAGCACCAAGCACAGCTGCTTGTCCGACTGTAACTCCGCCAGGGGAGCTCGTCCGTCCCCGGGAGATCCCTGCATTCACCCTGCCTTCACCCCGCTTGCCTGCTTGTCGGACTGCAGCTGGTGAGCGGTGCGGCGGTAGCCCAGGGCCGCCCGCAGGTCGGACTGGAGCGCGTTGTTCTGCAGGGGGTTATGGGGGCGGTGGGGGTGACGAGTTAGAGTGTGGAGAGCCCAGATGGTATGGCGGCAGGGTGATGGGGGTCAGGCCGGTGAGCTTAGGGCGGCAGCGGGCTGGGAAGGGCTGGGTGTGGTACCGCAGCGCTCCCGCACACAGCTGGCGGGGGGTATGCGTGCAAATGAGCAATGCGGCGGGGCCCACCGCTGTGCCGCTGTATTGCGTGCAAGCACTCCCCGGCGAACAATAGCAAGGGCCGACAGCACCGCGAAGCCCCTACTGCCTAGCCCCTCGCCCGTCCGCCGCCCCCAATCCTAGCCCCTTGCCCCGCCCCGACCCCTCACCCCCACCTCCGCCCACGCCGCCTGCAGCTGCGCCGCGTAGCTGCTGCTCAGCTCGCTCTCCCGCGCCGCCCACGCCGCCTGCGCCTCCGCCAGCGCACCGGCCCCGCCCTCAGCCTCGGCCTCTTGGGCCTCGACCTCTGCCTCAGCCCCTTGCGCCTGCTGCCCCTCCCTGACCGGTCCGCCGCCGCCGGCCGGCTCTGCGCCAGGGCCTTGACGGCCGGCCGGGGCCGGTGGAAGCAACGGTGGCGGAAGAGGAAGGTGCGGCGGTGCCAGGACGGGCTCCGGGCGGGGCTCCGCGGGGGCCGGCCCAGCGGTCGAGGGCACGCCGGCAGTGGTAGCCTGGAGACGTCGGGCAGAGGGGAGCGAGGGTAGTGGCGCTGGTGACTAGGACGTGGAAACCAGGGCAAGGGGCCTCGGCCTTGCCCGATCCAGATGACGCGTTGCCCAGGACCCTGCACCCAAGCCCGACCCACATCCTGCCCCCTCGCTCTTCCCATCCTCCGCGGCCCCACCTGCGGCCCGCGGTCTCCACGCCCGCTCGGCGGCGCTGCGACGGCCCCTGACGGTGCGGCCCGCGCCGCACGCCTTGCGCCCGGTGCGCCCTGTCCCGGTGCGCGCTCGGCTCCGGCCTCCTCCGCGTCCAAGCCCCACAGGTCGTCCCCCGGCCAGCCCACGCACAGCGTCTCGGGCACTCGCGTGATCCGCACGTCGGGCTGGCTGGGGCCGAGCTCTGAATCCGAATCCGAATCCGGATTGGATCCGGAGTCCGGCCCAGCTGCTGACGTGGCCTCTAGACGGCTCGCCGCTGCGGCCTGGATCGCCGGTGCGGGGCCCCGAGAGGGCGGCGCCGTGGGGGCGGCGGCGGCTGCAGTGTTTTGGCCATGTGGGTCGGGGCCATGTGGGTCGGCCGGCGGTGGCGGTTGTAGCGCCTGCGCGTGATGCCCCCCGCGCTGCCGTGCCAGCTCCAGGTCCGCCCGCTCGCGCTCAAGGGCCGCCCGCTGCTGGTCTAGCTCCAGACACTGCTGACCTAGCTCTAGGCGCTGCTGGTCTAGATCCTGACGCTGCTGCTCGAGATCCTGCCACTGGCGGCTCACGTCCCGCTGACGCTCCTCCAGAAGCTGCCAGTCCGTGCCCAGCTGCTTGGCGGAGGCCTGGCTCGCGTCGCGTGCGGCCAGGAGCTCCCGGGCTTGCGCCTCCAGCTCCTGGATGCGGGCCTGCCTGCGGAGGCACCAAGCGGGAGGTGTACACAGTCACGTGTGGACGAGTTAGGGGCGGGTGGGAGGGTCGACGCGGTCACGGCGTCGGGAAGGAACGGGTGTGCAAGGGCGTGGCAGGAAGCGTGCGCTTACTGAGCCGTGACCGTGGCCTTCTCCTCGGCAGACTGCTGGCTCGCGAGCTCCAGCTTCAGTTTCAGCTCCTGGTTGCGTTCATATAGCGCATCGCGCTCCAGGTTCCAGGCCTCTGTGAGCCGGTTGCTGGGCCCGAGCACCGCTGCCAGTTTCGAGAGGGCATCGACAGCCGACTGCGCCACCGCCTGGGCCTCCAGGGCAGCGGTGTACACCTCTGGCAGCGCCATACGGTGCAAGGGACCAGGCCTAGCTCGCGCTTCAGGCCACAGCACCCCTGCTTGAGCACAAATGGCGACCAAGAACTCCACGCGGCATTCTCCAAGACCGCGAGAGGTTGTTCAGAACAAATGCGGTCGCAATATGCACCTAATTTGGCCAGTCGTTCTATGCACGAGGATTCGGGGCAATTTGGTGGGGGGCCACGTTGGCGGCCTATGGGCAGCGAGTCTGTACTGCTAGTAGCGCTTATGAAAACAAAGCGGAGGGTGTACTCGGGCAGCGCGACAAAAAAAATCGACGTGACCTGCGTGAAATGGCTTTGAACGAGAGTTGCTGTCGAAGACCGTCAAGAGCTGGGCTACCGGTAATAGGTAATAGCTGCGCATTGAACACTTCTGCTACTGGTGGGTACGCTCCTCTCCCTCCCACGGTGCCCTGCCCCGGTCCCACGCGCTCGATCCCCCATTCCCCCAGGCGCATCTCCGGCGACACACACACCCTGCATCTCGGGGACACGCGGCCCTGGGAGACTTGGGGGGCGGCGGGAGCGAAGACCAGGAGGAGAGTCTTACCGTCATCGCGTGCTTGCGAATGAAGAGCCACCCAGCCGTATGTAGGTCGGGCTGGTGGAGGGTGCTCTGGACACCTGGCGCACCAGGCTAGGCAGCACCCCGGGACTAGGCAACACTGCAAGCCTACTTGGAGTACGCTTCCTTGGGGAGGCATGGGCCAAGGTCTGATGGGTCTGGGGACCCGACCCAGAATTCACCCTGAAGAGCTAGAAACCCCCGGGAGGGATCCCCCAAGGCCCCCACCCCCACATGCACACTCAGTCCTGCTGGTGCCCCGCCGCGTGCCGCAACTACGTACGGACGGCTGGTCCTTTCCTCAGTCAGGCGTCTGAGCACCACTCCGTCGGCACCCCCCACCACGCCCCTTTACTCTGCCACGCCTTCCAAGCAGGCCCACCCCCCGCTAGCACATTAACCGTATTCCTTCCAGTCCTGCTCCTTCGACCGTCTCGGAGGCCGCCGATGCCGCCACCCAACTCGCTCACAAGCACTCGGTCACGCCTCCCGTGGCCCACCCCCTGCGATGGGCAGCAGACGACTGGTTCCCCGGGCTGTGCCCTGAGGCACTCGCTTGCCTGGCACACCTGTTCACCAACCCCTGCTGTGCTCCGGTCTACCGAGGCATAGCGACCACCGGTGGCAGATCCGTTGCGTCATCATAACAGCTAGCAATGAACTCCATTCGACTGCGAAGCCGGAGCCCCCATCCTTCAGCCTTCGTCCACGCCGCCCTATGTTACAGAGCCTCGCTAGCCAATCCCTTGGGTGTTCCCAAGATGATCTAGTGGTGCTCATCTAGTGGAGCCCCCACCCCTGGCCCCCAGACTGACGAGGAGCCAGATGTAATTGGCCAGTGCGCGCGGCTCACGCAGACCCCACCGGAGCACAAAGTAAGCGATGAAGACGACCAGGCCCACGTTTGGGTAAATGGCGCCCACCGGACGCAGCAGCTGGTGCCCGCGGTCAAAGAGCGGCGGGCGATCAAATTCCCGCGAGATCTGGTTGTGCGCAGCGAACGCGTTCATGTAGCCAATGGCCGCGTAGGCGAGGAGCCCGAGCAAGATGCTCTTGTAAACCATGTTCACTTCAACCAATCTTCACCTCAACGTATTTTCAAAACATGCCGGAAAAATGCCGGAGACATTGTTGACGTCGACAAAATGCGTCGGGTACATGACTTTCTCCGCAAGCAGCCACCAAACGACGACGAGGGTGCAGAGACGTGTACCTACTCGGCGCAGGGTGACCTCTTGTGCGCGCGCGAGGGATTCTTCGCGCGCAACGACGGGCCCTGGGACGCGGGCGTGACCTGGTCAAGCGTAGAGGCGCAGGGGTCCGCGCTCACCGTCGTTCCCGACATCTACCGCAAGGAGAACTGCTTGGCCTTTTGCAAGGCCATGCCCGCGTGCAAGAGTGTCGTCTATGACGGCGCCAAGAAGTCGTGCACACTGAAGAGCCAGATCACGGGCGCCGCGGCGGGGGCGACTGCAGGGGTGACGACCTGGTTCAAGGAGTGGTACCCAGACATGGACGACCCGGGGGCCGACATGACGTCGGGCACCAAGAGCACCTTTGACGAGTGCGCAGCGCTATGCACGCAGACGCCGCAGTGCATGGTCGCCGTCTACGACCCGTCTACTCGCACGTGCCGGGCCAAGGCCGCGGAGGGGACGCGCATCCCGCGGCTGGGCATGTACACGTGGGTCCGTCAGTCGTCCGCCAAATTCACCACACCCGACCTCATTGGGTACTACACCGGCGAGTCGTTCACCAACGCGTTCTGGAAAGACATCTCTACGCCGAGCAGCGTCAATAACGCGACGCAGATCCGGGGTACACCCTACGCGGACGTCGTACCCGGCGCGCTGCGCGGGCGCCTCGCCGTCATCGGCAAGCCCGGCGACAGCATCACCTTCCCGACCCGCATCCTGCCTGAGACGTATACGCTCTTCCACAACGCGCGCTACAGCGGGGTCAACCGCGGCCGCATCTTTACGGGGGCAACCCCGAACGTGAACTGGTGCTCTGGCTTCTGGGGCAACGAGGACCCCAACAACAAGGGGGGCTACACCGGCTGCGCGTACCGCCAAACCACATGGATCACGCCGCTGACCAACTATCACGGCAGCTGCTGGGTCCTGTCCGTCGACCAGAATCAGATGTACCGATCGAACCGAGTGACCCGGACCAACAAGCGCGGCGGCACCCCCGACTACGCACAGCTGCGCATCGGAAGCCAGGGCGGCGAGCTGTCCGATTACCAGGTCGCGTGCGTCCTGGTCTACTCCCGGCACCTGTCCGACGACGAGATCGTCAAGATTGAGGATGAGCTCGTCGACGAGTACGGGCTCCCGATCGGGAGCCGCGACCTGGGCACGCTTGGCCCCGGCGACTTCCTCATCTCGGGAGACAACAACAAGGATAAGATTTACTCAGCGAATCGCGATTACATGCTCGTTATGCAGGGCGACGCGAACCTGGTCCTGTACCGCGTCCGGGACATGGCGGTCATGTGGGCCACCAACTGGGCCGATACGTACTCGCAGAACTCGACGGTGAACTCGGGGGCGGGGCCCTACATGCTGCGGGTCGCCGGCAACGACGGCCATGTCATTCTGACCAACAAGGACGATAAAGTCCTGTGGAAGAACAATGTCTTTACAGAAGGCTCTTGCTACACACTGCGCGTCACGGACTCGGGCTTCATGGAGGTCACGGACCCCTTGGGCAACGTCAAGTTCCGCCGCCCGGGCGCCGTGGGTTGATCGTCATGAAATTCCGATCACGATCTTATACAACGCCCCCAGTTAGCGCGAACTCCTTTGAAGCATGTCTCAAATCATGATCGACATCGTGGTCGCCAAGTGGCGTGAGAACGTCGACGCGTGGCTGCTGCCAGTACTGCCTCGTGACGACGGAGAAGCAAACCGACGCGTCTTCCTCTACGACAAAGAACCCCAGTGCACCTCTGCCGCTGCCGCCGCCGTGCACTACTACGAGGTGCGGAGTAATGTGGGCAGGGAGGCTGAGACATACTTGCACCACATTGTTACACATTACGACGACCTCTCAGATTGGACGCTCTTCCTGCAGGGCAGCCCCGCGGCGCACTCGCGGACGTCCTCGGACGGCATGTCGGACGCGATTGACAATCTGATCATCTTTGAGCTCACGACTTCCACCGAGCTTCCTCCGATCCGAGTCTTTGTCCCCTTTGAGACCTCACTGCATAGTGAAGCCTGCTGGCCACACCCCGTGTGTTCAGGCCTTGCGGTCGCCCACAAATTCAAGCAATACTTTTCACGGGAACCGCCTGCCGTCGTCGCGTTCCCCGCGGGTGGGCAATTTGCTGTGCATAAGAGCGCGATCCAGGCGCGGGGGCTGCCCTTTTACAGAGAGCTGCTCACACACATGGCCAACTGCAGCGAAGTCGCTACGTACACGGACATCCACTATACCGAAGACGACCGCGATAGCAAGCTGGACCCCTGGACGCTGGAGCGCTTGTGGCCGTACATCTTCGATCCCAACTCTCTCGACTCGACTCGACTATGACGCCTCAACTTTGACCGCAGCGCGCATGGCCCTGATCTTATCGGGAACATCCGCCGGCCGGCAGTTAAAGACGCATGCCGCAAGCGCATAGTGGCGGGCGAGGTCCGCGGGCGAGCTGAACCAGACGTCTAGGTCGTCCAGAGCGTTCTCGACGCGCTGCATGTCCCTCGGGGACAGCGTCCGGAGGAGGTCCACGGCGGGTAGCTCGACCTTGACGCGCTCGTCGAGCGCGCGCGTGTACTCCTCGATGCAAAAATCGCTGGCCGTCGTGCAGCTGTTGTTGCTGCAAGAGTAGTAGACGCCCTTGCTGCCACACTGCACCGGGCAGCAGAGCACGCGCCACACGGCCGACCAGAGGACGCACGGCGCGCAAAAGAGCGGGAAACACGTCCAGCCACTGCAGCGGTGGCCAGCCGTCAACTTCTTGGGAAGGTTGTCGGTCGTCTTGTAGGTCTCGATGACGCGCTCCAGATCCGCAAGCCACGTGGTGTCCATGTCGGGCGCTCCCATTGTTGCTCTGATCTTGAGATGTTCACGATACAATGATGATGATGAGACAAAGTCCCTCTATATCTTCATCCCCACGGAGGCCACGGCTTGCGCTACCATGTAGTGCCCCAAAAGGTGGAAGCACGCGTGCGCGACCAGGCTCCGCGGTATCAGCAGGCCGTAGAGGAAGAGGATGATGTCCAGGGCGCACAGCGCCAGGATGCGCACGGAGAACGCTGTGGCGACGACGATGTACATGGCCCCATTCAAGGCGTATGTGATCGTCCGGGCCTCCGCGCGCCGTAGGTCCGCACCGCAGGCTTCACTGGCGCACGTCAGGAGCAGCGCCGCCATGAGTCGTGCGTCGAAATCGTATTCTGAGTTCAAAGATACACCTGAGCGTCGACTGATCATGATGAGGAGCATGCACACGCACTGCTGACTGGCCAGGTCCAGGCGGAGGAGGCGGAGCGATAGCGGCGACCGGGTGCTTGGCATGGACACAAGCACCCGACTAGAGTGGTACAGGAAGCTCGCGACAGAGAACAGCGCGTAGACATCGGGTAAAGGTCCGGCGCGATCGAATGTCAATACGGGTCTCATGAAGACCCCCGGGACCATAGAAAGCGCGTTCAGTGCCTCACGCACACGGTACGTCGTCATGTCGTCCGTTGCCATGCCCGTCACTTCAGTCAGAGTATGCATGGACTTTTACTTTTTACCAGTTTCTTCGTAAACAAGCATTGGATGAAAAGCAAGCGCGAGACGGTGGTGGTTGACGGACGAGAACTCCTCGTCAGAATCAAGCGCGACATTGCAACATATGTCATCCGTCCGGCGGTACCCAACGCACATCGTGGATGAGTTCTGGACGACCCGGGTCTACAATGCGGATGACAGCGTCATTCTGGAAAAGGTGGCGGTCAAGACAGTCAGGAGGGGCGGAGTGCTGGAGACAGTCGCGGTTCGGGGCTTGCTATGGTGTCGTTCCACCAAGCAGTCTGGAGGCAAGTTCATCAACCGCGACTTGAACGGAGCTCTGAACATCCGACGATGCCTGACGCTACCCCAGCGCCCTGCGACTATGGATCGCGGAAAGTGCCGGGGGCAGCGATTGGGCGAACGGATTGAGAAGTTCATCACGAAGTAAAACAGAAATGAATGCTGGGGGGTAGTGGTGTCTTGGTGGAGAGCGCTACTGCCCGAATGTCTGAAGGGCTTAGGGCGGAGGCTGTTGGCTGAGGAAGCAAAGAACAAGGCCCCAGTGTTGGTCTTGGGAATAGAGGTCTCGTGTCTGCTAGGGTGAGAGAGACGCGAGGGGAGGCCCGACCTATACATACAGAAGTTCTTGGTGGTTCTGAGGTGTCTCAGAATTCACTTGGTCGAGTGTAAAATTCCTAGGCGAGGATGGTCCCATCCATGGCCTCTGCGTCCACGAGGTCACCCTTAACCCACATGCCATATTTACACTCGGTCCGATCCAGAATGAAACACCCTCATTCCGACCGTCTTTTGGTGGACTCTCGATTGGGCGTAAAGCCCTGCGACGAAATAGCCGTCGGATCTATTCTTCCTTCTCTCCATTTCTTAACCTCCGTGGCACATGTACCAGGGGCGTGGCGCCTCAAAGTACGTGTACTGCAACAGCCAGAGAATGTTCTGAGCGGCCTGAACGTCCCGGTCTCGTCGCTTGCCCTGTGTTTTGCACCCTGTGCACACGCACAAACGTTCAGTCCGGGGACCATTACATAAGGCCAACCAATGTCCGTGCAACCGCTGAGATTGTCAGCCAAGCTGAAAAAAGTGAGCACTGGTCACTGGTCTGATTATTACATTTATTGCATTGTTCCAACGTCAATCAGTCAGTAAGTACTAAAAGCGCACCCACACATGTCGTCGCCTGCCGAGGCGGGTGACCGCGGCGTTGACGGAGACGACGTCGACAACAACGACATCGAAGCACGCCGGCGGTCATCTAGGTGTTGTGTCCCAAGGATAGAATCCGATAACCGGGTGCGAAGAGGTGCTATTGAGCAGTTTGAGACCTCCCCCTGCCCTGCTGACGTCCGTGGGAAACGCACATTTGCAGCGTACATTTTCTGGCAATCCATTTTCCTGGCAAGCGCGTTCAAACACAATAGCAATTCTGGTAGGTCCTGGTATCTCCTCGTCATGATGTCGATGGCAGTGGTGTAGTTCAACTTTTTCGTCTTCTTTGACTTTTGCAGGCATTTGTGGAGGTTCAGAGGAGCGGGGACATGCGCAGACTCTGCCCGATGGCCGCCTTCAAGGCGAGGAGCCGAGACGACCAGGCCTCCTTACACTCGGTCCGATCCAGAATGAAACACCCTCATTCCGACCGTCTTTCGGTGGACTCTCGGTTGGGCGTATAGCCCTGTGATGAACGAACTAGCCGACGGCACATTCTCTCTTCACTAGTCACCCACAGCTACATGCCCACGGCTCATGTACCAAGGGCGAGGAGCCCCAAAGAACTCGTGCTGCAGTAACCAGAAATTGTTGCGCGCGGCCTGGACATCTCGATCGCGTCGCTTGCCCTGTGTTTCGCACCCTGTGCACACGCGCAAACGACTCGAACGCCTCCTCGCTCCCGCAGCGCCCTCCATCGCTTCTTCTCCTTCTCCTCCTTCTCCGCCGTCGCCTTCGCGCCCTGCGACACCCTTCTTCCTCGCCCGCTTCACCACCATCACACCCTGCGTCACCTCCCTTCAAAGACTTCATTTCGGCTTGAAAGACTCGGACAATGCAAAAAATTGATTGCAAGTCCATTGTGGTTCATTTGGTTCGTGTCATCCTCAGTCCACAGTCCTCAGATCACCAGATCTCAGACCTCAATTGTGCTCAATTGTGTCCAGTCTTCCAACATGCCTCCCCACCGGAAAGGGACCGCCAAGGCCAGGGCCAGCGACGATTTCAAGCGGCACATGCTCCAACTGCTAGTCCGCCCGGATGCCACAGACAGCACCGTGCTCGATGAGCTCGTCGTGTTCATCATGGACGCCGACATCAGCCACTTGTCCAGACGGGATTTCCTGGGACTCGTAGAGGTCGCCAACGCGCGCGGCTTTTGCAACGTAGCTGAGCAGTTCGAGTGCTTGGCCGATGGAGCGGCGCGGTAAGCCACCCTCAAAAGATTAAAACCTCAGAACCCAGAGAAGATTTTAAAGTTTTTTTGCTCGCCCCTGTCAGCCTGTCAACGTTTCGTCCTTGTCGCCGCTCAAAAGAGTGAATAAAGTGTAGGAAGAAGAAGACATGGCCACAGAGGAGTTTGTCGACACTACGATCGCGGCACTCAAGATCATCGGCATGGTCCCCAAGAATGGGAAGCTCTGCGTCCGCAAGGGCCAGCTCTGCCTCGACCTGGTGGACACGCTGCAGCCGTACCGGCGCTGGTTCAAAGGCGACTCCCGCGATGTCACGCTCATGCACATCAGGGGCACGCTGACTAGCGCGATGAAGATTAGCAACATCCTCATGTCAACTTCACATCCAAGAAGTGCAGCAGCACACGCGACCATCTGGACGCTCGAACGCCTGTACAATGAGTTCAACAATTGTGAAGCTGGCATGCACAACCTCGTCTCGACGTACAGTGGCGACTCCATGATGGTCGCCAATTTGAACGTGCTCCTCGATCGCGTTGACGCACATAAAAATGAAATGGCGCGCGCGCTGGCGTCCATGGGCTCGCTCGTGGTCAAGCGCGCATCCGACTCCGCTGGTTTAAACCAACCGTCAGATGAGCTCCCGCAGTTCGCGGGGGATGCCGTGCCTGAGGATGCAGGCCTGGAAGACGCCCCGCCGCCTGAACTCCAACCTCAAAGCCTGCTCGTGACTGCGCACACGCGCCGCGCTGTCCAAGGGCCCGCTGGGAACCCCCAAGCGTGGTCGCGTAAGGCGCTCCAGCACGGCGCTAATGCGGTGCGCCACGACCGCTAGGGTAGCCCCAGGCTGCTGCAGCGCGTCGGACTTGGTCAGCACGCGGATGACTTCCTCGTCAACAAAGCGGTCCACGACCGACACCGTCCAGCTATCGACTTCCTACCGGATGCAGGCCCTGAAGACGCTCCCATGCGCAAGACCCCTGTGGAGCCGACCCGCGAGCATGTTGTGGAGATCATCGCAGATCACAGCCGCCAGCTCCACCAGCATGTCTTCTTTCTTTTTCTTTCTTTGTGTTTGTGCTTGATCCGACACAACCGACAGTGAACAGTGAACCGAATCAAAGACTACTCAATATTTTACGAAGTCAAGTCTCATGGTGCAGCTCCTATTGTTCTTTTGTTTTGTTCTTTTTGTATACTTTCCTTGTCCATGACGAGTGTACGGAGACGCCGTTGGAGCGCGGCGTCCGTGGCCATTCGACTGAGACCTTGACGGAAGCGCATGAAGTTGAGCAGGTCGTCCTTGTCCTTGAAGCAGATCCCGTCCGCGGCGATGACTTTGAGGCCGGACTACTTCACCTGATGGTCCCAAGCCAACCTCTCACTGTACTCTTGAGCCTGCAAAACTCGTTGCAGTACGCGCGTGTCCGGAGAGTCCACCCCGTATCGACGTCAAATGGAAAAGGCCGACCGCACGTGGCCGACGCGCAGCAGCCCATAAATCCAGAGAGGGCCGACTTGCAAGCGTATACCCTATTCAAGCTCGTCAAGTCCTTGAGGAGCATCAGGTAGAGATCACCGGGCGTCAGAAGCACTGGTCGACCAAAGCGGTCTTCACCAACGCACAGCACCCCGCCCACCTCAAAGCCAACGGTCTTCTCGCATCCTCCTTGACCCTTGATTAGAGCAAACCCGATCGTCCCCCGGAATGGGATAGGAATGTTCCTACTATGGTCGGAGGAACACCTCAACGCAAAGAGCGCTGCAAACTGGTGGAACAGCGACTCGGCGTGCATATTGATCACCTCGGTACCAGGGATAATGAGCATGATGAGGCTACGCCTACGCGAGTCTGATACGTCGCCTTGATACCAGGCGGAGTTCCCCGAGACGCAGAGCTTTCGAGTTGAGTTTGTCGATGATCGATGATTATACGGAGCAATGCGTTTGTGACCACTGGGCGCGACCGTGAGCATTCCCGGGAGCGTGAACCACTTGCAGCAAAAGTTGATTGGTAGTGCTGATGGTCGCCCGTTCGCCGTGCAACAGCCAAACAGACTAGGGTTCTAGCAACGTAGACTTCTAGACTCCAGAAAAGGCTCCAGACAGGTCTCCAGACAGGTCTCTATGCTGTCAGCGATGGCCTCGACAAGTGAGAATGACATCGTCCCCGTTACTGATTGGACCCCCTTCTACCCGTCTACCATGTCAGGCCGGCCAGAGTCGCCCAACTCACTCGCAGACAAGTACTGGGCCGAGACCAACCGCTTGGTGAAGGAACGCCTGGACGAGGAATCGCTCTGTTACAGCGATCGGGTGATCAGGCGATGGGGGCGGAAGCTGCCGGAGGAGCGGGAGTATCAAGAGGAACTCAACAAGTGCGTCAATAGATCCTCGACCGTCTCGACCGAGTCGTCCGCACCAAAGGTGCGTCTGACACGCCTGCAGCGCGCACTGATTCGATTCCCGGCAACGGCAAGTCCAGTAGCAAAGTGAAAAAACGTGCCGTACGCAGATTTTTTGCCATACTCGCTGCGATGAGACTTGCGATTAGAGCTCTGAGTCCTGAATCGCATTGACACAGTTAATTTACAGACGACAGGAGAGACGACGCGACAGCCTGCTTCATGACGAAAGCCTGCTTCAAATGCGGGACTAAAGTAAGTCATAATCATGCGCGTGTGCCGAGAATCCTACCTTATCAAAGGTCGACGCGCCTTTTGCAGACCACGTCGGCCTGGTGCACGGTAGAGATCGACGGCGCCCTGTTCAACGCATGCAATGCGTGTGGCGTCAAACTGATGCGACGTGAACGCGGATGGAAAGGAAATCCTCGCAGCGAGAAGCTAGATCAAGACAACGATGTTGGAGGATCGCAGATGCAGACGCGGCGGTCGACGCGGTCGGGGAGCAAGATGGCGCCATCCGGACCGGCGCCTCCCGCCACACCCGCCAGCGCGCCGCCGGCGGAGAAGCGCAAGGGCAAGGGCAAGGGCAAGGGCAGGGCACGCGCAAGGAAGCGCAAGACCGAGTGCGACACGGACTCGTCCCAGGAGTCGCAGGATGAGGCGTCGGCCAACGCGGCACTGCGAAAGCGGCGTCTGGATAAAGTGCGGGCGGGCCTGGTGGCCCTGAACGCCGAGATCAACTCCATCATCGCGGACCTGGACAAGGTCCGGTCCTGATCCGATTCTGACCCGAACCTGAAGAATTGTTCAAGGCGTCATGTCAAGAAGAGACTTTTCGAGTTCCTTTTCCGCCTCCTTGATTGCGACCTGCTGCGCGTGCATGTACACAGACGCCAACCAGATCGACGTGCCGATGTTGACCACGGCAATGAGGCAGACCAGCAGGGTCCGGATGGTGCTCCATGCACCGCAGCCGCCGGTCGTCAAACAGTTTGTGTCGTAGATGACCATGGCGGTGAGCAGACCCACGATGAGCGATGCTCGAAGCATGAAACCGATGACTTGGAACTGGGTCACGTATAACGTAATGACAAATGAGAAGAGGTGGGAGATGACAAGGATGACGGCGAGGAACCGCGCCTGGGGTGAGAGGTGCTTCATGAGGTGGCTGGGTGTCATTGGTTTGGTTTTTGTACTGGTGCACAACAACTGAACTGCTTGCTGTATGAGCACGAGAATATATTGGCGGTCAAGGTCATCAAAGTCATTATCATCAGAAGAGTCAAAACATGTGCTCTGAGACGTAAATCTAAATTTAAGTCTCTCTCTTCAGGAAAACAAGAACAACATGGCGGGGATCTCGTTGTGTAACATAGCACAGGTTGTCTACGGCCCGCCGCTATGGAAGAATCTGATCATCAATGGCGACATGGTGATCGACCAGCGTAACACCGGCCAGCCCATCAATATTACGGCAGACGACGTCTACTACGGCCCGGATAGGCTCATCTGTTCGGTGAACACCGGGACGTTCCTGCCGTCCTATGAGATGCAGCAGACCCTTGTGACCGACCTTCAGAACATTGCCACGGCCGCACGGGTGACATCAACTGGACAGAATACGTTCAAGGACATCTACCGAGGCGTCGGCCTGCAGTACTTCATCAAAGGCTACGCCATGCGCCACCTTTTCTGGGGGCAACAGAACGGTTCCCCGGCGACCTTCTCAATGTACTTCAAGACTAATGTCACTGGAACTCACTCGATCTCCTTCACCAATGAAGCGCGGAACCGGTCGTACGTAGCTCCATTCACCGTGACGACGCCGGACGCCTGGTCCAACGTTCAGATTATAGTACTGCCGCCGCCGGTCGGGAGCGGCTTCTCGAGTTCCAATAGCGTCGGCCTCCGCATCGACATCGATTACACCTGCTCACACTTGACGACGAACCAGAGCAACCAGTGGCTGCCCTACATGGCCACTGTCCCGACAGGATACGCCTCGAACATTTTTCTTACGTCGAACAACTACGTCGAGCTCACGGGCCTCCAGTTTGAGCAGGGTTCCGCGGCGACGCCGTTTGACAAGCGCTGCCTCCCGATCGAGGTCCCCCTTGCGCAGCGCTACTACGAGAAGAGCACGCCGATCGATGTCGCGGTCTCGTCTGCGTCCACGGATGCCATGTCCACCGCCGAATCCGTGCTCCTGAACTTGACGAAGATGGGTCAAGTCGCCTTCCAGACCGAGAAATTCAGAGCCCCCACCGTCGATCTGTTCAATTCGGCCATGAGCAACCCGGGCAGCAACTTATTCAACGCTCGACTCGCCACGGGTGCTAATACGACTGTGTACCCATGGGCTGACAAGAAGTCCATCATCTTGACGGCGGGTCCCTCAAATACCGCGAACCAACCCATCTCCACACAGTGGGCTGCCGATGCTGAGGTGCGACCGGCGCGAACCATGGCAACGCGCGGGGAGATTGAATGGTTCACCGGTATGCGTGGTCCGTATGGGCAACGAAGCAATTCAGCCGTCGCTCATATTGCGGCCATGCCGGACGGCTCATTTTTTACAACGGGTCAGTTCTACACCACGTCATTCACGGCGTACGATGCATCCGATTTTATCTCGAACGCATTTTCAACGTATCTTACTAGGATTGGAAATTGTAACAATGCCTTCGTATGCAAAGTAAACTCGAGCGGGTCCACCCAATGGCTTGCAGGATTGCAGGGTCAACTACAACAAATTCAACCACTTGCTGTTGTGCCGACAGCGGATGGCAACGTTGTCACAGTAGGCGTGTGCTGGACATCGAATGCAACAGCGCTCACTGCATACAACGCAAACGGTACCGGTGGCATGCAGATTCCTGGGAGCACTAATACTTATGACATCTACATTGCGAAATACTCTGAGTCGGGGAATGTGCAATGGGTTACTTCGATTGTGTCACCTCTCAACGAGAACGTTGCATATGCTACAGCTACGCTCGACGGGGGAGTCATTGTTGCTGGAACTTCGCAAATGAGCAACATGAACGCGTTCAATGCTGATGGGACTACATTTGCAACAAAGCTGCAGTACAATGCGGCACGATTCAATGCCCTGGTGGTCAAGTACAACAGCGCAGGTTACGTTCAATGGCTGACAAAAGTGACAGGAGTGGCGACGATCGGGCTGGCGAGCGTTGGTCTTTGTACGACATCTGACAATGGCTGCGCGCTTGTCGGGTCATACAGCAATTCGTTGACCGCATACAACGCATCAAGTCCAAACACGGCTGCTTTTGGAACACAATTGACATTGAGTCTTGGTTCATCCGATACGTTTGTCGCCAAATACAGTCAGAGTGGTTCCGTGGAGTGGCTTACTCGCATCAGCGCGTGTAGTAACATCGAACAAACCACCGCTGTTGCTGCAACGAATGACGGAGGACTCGTTGTGGGCGGGAACATGAGCACTAATGGTAACATCCTGACTGCTTTCAACGCCAGCGACCCCAACGGAACCAGGTTTGGGACAATGCTGTACGGGTCGGGATTTCAGAGTTACCTTGTCAAGTATTCCAGTAACGGGAATGTGCAGTGGCTCACAAAGGTAGTAGGTCAAGCGACATTGCAGAGGATATGTTGCCTGGCTGACCAGAGCATTGTCGTCAGCGGAATGAACAACATTGCGACTCCCCTTGTGGTACACAGCTCCGATAACCCGAATTCGAACGGCGCAGTCCTGGCGAGCAATCTGAATGCTGATAGTTTTATCTTGAAATTTGATGCAAATGGAGTCTTTGAAAAAGATGTGGCATGGGTTCAGGGGCAGACCGGTGCATCCAAGGTGATTAATCATATTGCACCAACCGCGGATAATGGCATGGTCATCGCCATATCAGCGCTTGACGTAAACTGCGAGCTGTTGGACATATCTCGGAATGTGAGGTCAATTGTCAACCCACTCAATAATATGATTGTCGTTGCGCCAACTGTGACCAAGCTCACAAACGTATCGGCACCTACGGCATCTCAACTCGTAACAAACAAGTGGGTTGGATATGCATCATCGCTCGGAGGATACAATGCGGTCGTCGCCACGGCTTGCGATAGCCAGAGAAACGTGTACATAGTGGGAACATTTACAGGTGCAAGCTTGACCATCTCCGACACGAATGCGTTCCAAAACGTCCTTATGAACAGCGGTTTACCAGATGTCTTCATCGCAAAGCACACACAACTTGGAAATGTCATGTGGACGACCCGTATCGCAAAGGCGACAGTACCACTAACTGGCAACTGTTTGAGCACAACCGTTGATGATGGGCTCATCCTGGCAGGTTCCTATGCAGGTTCCAATTCCATTATCTACGATTCGACGGGCGCAACCGCAGGGACTCTTGCAGATAGCACCTTGAATACGGATGGCTATGTCGCGCGGTTTACAAGCAACGGATCACTTGCATGGTCCCTTCGGTTGACGTGCGGTGGTGCGATCGATCTAAATGGGGTCGCGCAGCTCCAGATGGTGTCCATGCTTGATCCTTCTTCGAATGACTATGGCTACGTAGCGGTTGGGTCCTACTACGGGACGTCCAACTTGACAGCTTATGACAAGAACGGCCTGGCCTACGGGGTGACGCTGCCTGCGTCAGCGACGCCCAGCAGCTTTGCGCTTCGCGCGGGCTCAGATGGATCTATCGCGTGGGTCCTGGGCATGGGCTCAGGTTCAGGTTCCGAGTCCAACGCAGCCATCGGCGTGGCTGCCGACAGCGTCAACGCGAGCTTCACGATCGGCGGCACGTTCTCATCGGGTACCTTTGCCGCGTCCAACTATGATAACTCGGGCATCGGGGGAAGCCTGTCCAACTACGCCGCCGGCTCGTCCGAGTCATTCCTTGCGAGCTACACGGCTGGGGGTCAGTTGAGATGGCTCGGCAAGGTCTCGTCACAAGGGAGCAACAACGCGCTCTGCTCGATCAAGGTCTCTGCCAATAGCGATGTCTACGTCGCGGGAACGTTCTCAGGTGCAAGTTCGACACAGTTTTACTCTTCCAACGGTCTTGCATCCTCAAATGTGGTTTCCTCCGTAGGAACATCCAACGTCTTCCTCGCAAAGTACAGCGGCAGCGGCGAGTGTCTCTGGGCTACCAAGATCGGCGGCGCCTGCAACGAGTCGAGGCCCGTCCTGACGACGGTTCCCAATTACCCGAGCAGCATCCTCAACAACAATGGACTTGTCATCACGGGCCTCTCGGACAGTCCTGTTCTGACAGCGTACCACGCCAGCAACCTGTACAGCAGGAATGTCCGCGGCTTCACACAAACGCTATCAAATGCGGGCCCTCAAATGTCCTTCATGGCCAAGTTCTCGGTCGATGGCGTCGTCCAAGCGACCTGCAAGCATGGCGACAACAATGTCATCGTCTCCATGGCGCCCTGCCCCGACGGCGACGTCGTCTTCGGAGGCTACGCCCTCTCGAATTCGAGCTTGTTCAATTCAATATCGAACGTCTCCGTCACTTCGCAGGGTGGCTTTGTCGCCAAGTACAGCTGCAGGGATGTTCCGTATCCTTTGAAACTGGGCCAGACTCAGTGGGTTTCTCGTATCGCAACTACCGGCGCCACGAGCGTTCAAGATACTGACCTCCACGCACACACGGACGGCGTCGTCGTCGTGGGGAACAACACAGTCACAGGGACGACCATGATGGCCTACTACGCGAACGGCGAGCAGTGGCCAACATCCGCAACCGCGCCAAACGGAAACCAGAGCTGCGTTGTCAGTTACAAGCAAGATGGTGCCATCAATTGGATGGTGCGGCTCATGAAGTCAAACGGCACCGGACTCACCGTGCCAGTGGTGGCAAGGTTGTACAACGGTAACTACCTGGCAGCTGGGTCCTTCGATACGAGCACTATCCTCAACGCCGACAATACAACATTCGTGAGTTCAACCTTGACAAACATTGGTCTCGCAGACGCTTACATGGCCTGCTTTGACAGCTCTGGGACAGGTCTCTGGACCGCACGCATCGCGCAGCCCTCTGGCTCCGCGTCGGTCAGCAATACTCCTACTGCACTGATACCGACTCCCGATGGCGGCTTCGTCATTTGCCTGTCATCATACGAGACTGGTAACACTAACGGTGCCGCGGCGTACAGCGCATCGGGAACCATGTTCGGGACTACCCTGACGCTCCAAGACAATTCTTCACCGGATGCAGTCCTCGTCAAGTACTCGGCCGCGGGGCAGGTGCAATGGTTGACCAAGTGCGCGAGTACCGCCCTGGAGCGTCCGTTCAACGGCGTCGCCCTTGCCGATGGTTCCATCGTCATTGGAGGCTATTACACCGGCGCAGATCTGTCCGCCTACAACGCGTCATCGCCGAATAGCGCACCCTTCGCGACGACCGCCGTCTTTACCAGTACGGCGTGTTACTTCCTTGTCAAGTACTCGAGCGCAGGAAGTGTCAGCTGGCTGAGCCGGCTTGTTTCTGGCGGTGCACTGGGGGCGTACTCGATGAACGCAAGATGCGTAGCGGCAACAAGTGACAACTGTGTCGTCCTGACTGGGACGTACCAGACTTCTCTAACTGCTTACAACGCAACGGGAAGCGCATTCGGGACGAGCTTGGCGACCAGCAGCGGCGTCGATGTCTTCATCGCCAAGTACTCGGTCGTCGATGGCAGCGTATCCTGGATCGTGCGTTTCAGCTCTCCCAACGCCGAGTCCTATCCGACGGTCAGCACTCTATCCGACGGGCGCATCGTCATCGCGTTCGCCACGGCGACCGGTGCGGTGACTTACTACTCGCCAAGGACGTCTGCTTACTACAGCAACATTGGCATCAGCGCCACGAGCGCAATCGTCGTTGCCGTTCTCTCCAGCATCGGCGCCATGACGCAGATCATGACGGCGACGTCGACCACGGGCTTGACATGGTCTAAGGCAAGTACGTCGCCTGACAACGAGGTCTACTTGACGGCAGGCTACACGGGTTTGGGCGCAGGCACGGAGGTCTCCGTCTACCACGCGGATAAGAGTAAGTTCAACACGATGGTGCCTTCCGCCGGCGACGCAACAGCGTATCACATGTTCCTGGCCAAGTGGCAGTTGTGAGAGATGTGACAAATAAAAATGCATCATAACAAAACATTGTGGCAGAGGTCAAGAAAAAGCAGAACATGCCGTTACCGTCTCTGTCTAACCTGGCGTGTTACGCGTATGGGCCGCCCTTGTGGCGAAACATGATCGTCAACGGCGACATGGCGATCGACCAGCGTAACATCGGCCAACCCATCAATATTACCGCAGATGACATGTACTTCGGCCTGGATAGGCTCGTCTGTTCGGTGAACACGCAGACGGTGTTACCGTCTTATAGGCTTCAGCAGACCTCTGTGAGTGACCTCCAAAACATTGCCACGGCCGCACGGCTAACATCAACAGGGCAAAATACATTCAAGGACATCTACAGTGGCGTCGGCCTGCAGTATTTCATCGAAGGCTACGCCATGCGCCACCTCTTTTGGGGCCAGCAGAACGGTACCCCGGCGACCTTCTCGATGTCGTTCAGGACCAATGTCACTGGAACTCACTCAATCTCCTTCACGAATGAAGCGCAGAACCGGTCCTACGTAGCTCCTTTCACAGTGACGACGCCGGACACCTGGTCCAACGTTCAGCTCGTCATACCGCCGCCGCCGGTCGGGAGCGCCTTCTCAAGTTCGAATAGCGTTGGCCTCCAGATTGATATTGATTACACCTGCTCCAACTTGACGACGAGCCAGAGCAACCAGTGGCTGCCCTTCATGGCCACTGTCCCCACAGGATACGCCTCGAACATCTTCCTGACATCGAACAACTACGTCGAGCTCACGGGCCTGCAGTTCCAGCCCGGGTCCAACGGCAGCGCCTATGACAAGCGGTCCCTCGCGATCGAGCTTCCGCTCGCGCAACGCTACTACGAGAAGAGCACTCCCATTGACGTCTCCGCCTCGGCGTCCACGGGTTCGACAGACGGCGCCGACATCCTAACCATGAGCGCCACGACCATGGCACAGATGCTCTACAGTACAGAGAAGTTCCAGCAGCCCTCGGTCGATCTGTACAGCCCCGTCTTGACGAACCCGGCGACGGCCCGGTATAACGCGCGGCTGACCACGGGCGCCGACATCTGCTTGACACCAACGTCGACGAAGAAGTCCTTGATCCTCGCGGCGTCGACGTCCAACGCCTTTGGCAAGAGTTTCTGGACGCAGTGGGCCGCCGACGCCGAGGTCGCCCCCCTCCATCCTCCAGTGACCCGCGGCGCCGTCGAGTGGATCTCGGCCATGCGCGGTTCCATTGCGAGCTGCAACGCCTTCGCATCTGCGGTCACGGCGCTCAAGGACGGCTCCATCGTCACGACGGGCTACTTCAACAATCCTGTCCTAATAGCGTACCACGCATCAGACCCCAACTCCAACGCATTTGGCACGACGCTCACGAATACCGGGGGCAACGATGTGTACATCTGCAAGCACAGCGCTTCCGGGACCGTCCAGTGGCTCGCGGCCCTCTCTGGTCCCTCGACGTCAACGGACCAGAGCATCGGTCTCGCGGGGACCACCGATGGCCACATCGCGGCCGTGGGGACGTACACGGCCGCCACGCTGACCGCGTTCGGCGCCGACGGCACGGCTGCGGGCCAAATGACCAATGCAGCAGGGAACGCGGGCACGGAGGACCTCTTTGTTGCCAAGTACTCGAAAGCCGGGCAGGTCCAGTGGCTCGCGGGCATAACATCGCTCGAGGCCGACGGGGCGGCGGGTGTCGTGGCGACGCGTGACGGCGGCATCGTCGTCGCGGGCAACTCGACGATGAGCAACTTCCTGGCCTACAATGCCGACGGCTCGCCGTTCGCTACGACGCTGACGCAGCTCTCTGCATCAAACGATGCGTTCCTGGTCAAGTACACCAACGCGGGCTACATCCACTGGGTGACGCGCATCGCATCTATGGGCCAGGACTACGCGCAAGCACTCTGCGCCACCGCGGACGCGGGCGTCGCCCTGGTTGGCCGGTACTCGACTTCTCTGACAGCGTACAACGCGTCCAGCCCCAACAGCGCCGGGTTCCTCACGCAGCTGACCGCCAACGCTGGCGCGGACGACGCGTTCGTTGTCAAGTACGATGTCACGGGATCTGTCCAGTGGATGGCGCGTGTGGCCAGCTCCGGATCGGACACGCCGTCATCTGTCGCCGCGACGCTCGACGGCGGCGTCCTTGTCTGGGGTGTCTACACGTCGGGCACGGTCACCGCGTACCCCGCTGCCGACCCCAACGGCGCCGGCTTCGGCACAGTCCTCACCGCATCTGGCTCGGGCTCTGACTCGTTCCTCGTCAAGTTCTCGAGCGCCGGCGCGGTCCAGTGGGTCACCCGCGTGGCTGGTGGCACGGCCCTGAAGCGCGTCCTCTGCATGACAGACGGCAGCCTCGTCGCGAGCACAAGCGCTTCCGCAGGGGCATTCTCGGTCTACAGCTCGGACGCACCCAACTCAAACGCCGTCTCTCTGACGCCCAACGGTGCCGACTCATTCATCCTCAAGTTCTCCGCGGATGGGCTGTACGAGGAGAGCGCGCAAATCACGGGAAACGGCACGGAGGCCATCGCGCAGATCGCGGCGACCGCTGATAACAGCATCCTCGCGCACGGCCACTCGACGAGCTATTTCCTGCTCCCATACGACTCGAGCTCCGGGAATAACTTGAGAAAGCCCGTCCTGAACACGTTGACGAACTCAATGCCCTTCCTGGCCAAGTACAGCAGCTTCGTGACGCCGCCCGCCTCTCAACTAATCAAGAACAACTGGACCTCGCGCGTCTCTGGAGGTCCAGCAGGAGGAGGTCTATCGGGAGCCTACACCGTCGATGCTGATGTGGACGGCAACATTTACGCTGCAGGGCCGTTCAGCTCGTCAAATTTGACGATCTACAACGCCGCCATGGTCGCTTACGGGACCAGCCTCACAAAGAGCAGCTCGCAAGAAGACCTCTTCGTCGCCAAGTTCTCGCAGACAGGCAGTGTGCTCTGGGTGGCCCGTGTCTCCGCAGCGACGCTCGCGACGTACGGGGGGAGCCTGGCAGCATCGCTCGACGGCGGCCTCGTCATCGCAGGCATGTTCAGCGGGGCAGCCATGACCATCTACGATACAACAGGCGCTGCAGCGACTTCCTTGGTGAACAGCGGGTCTTCGACTTTGAATACAGACGGCTTCATCTGCGTCCTGTCATCCTCTGGGCAGCTGACATGGGCAGGCCAGCTGGACTGCGGGGGCGTCGTGGCCGTCAACGGCGTCTGCCAGGCCCAGGTCAATCACCTGCGCTCCCTAGCCGGAAGTAACTATGGTTTTGTGGCGGTGGGCTCCTACTACGGAGCGTCGGCGCTGACTTATAGATCGGCTGGCACGACCTACGGGGACATGCTACCCGCTTCTTCGAGTTTTCCCAGCGCCTTTTCCATGCGGTTTTCACCAGCGGGTTCCCTACTGGCGATCAACGGCTTTGGTACAGGATCAGGCTCGCCGTCACAAGGATCCAACGTAGCCACGGGAGTCGCGCCGAATAGAAACGATGCGAGCGTCTTCATCACCGGCGCGTACAGCGCCGGCGTCTTCACGGCGTCCAACCACAACGGCACGGGCCCTTTCGGCTCACTCTCCAATGCCAGCGCGGGGTCCTGGGAGACGTTCCTGACTTGTTCACGCAGCAACGGGCCCCTGACCTGGCTCGTGAGAGTCACCTCCGCGGGCAGCAACAACTTTGCATCTTCCATGAAGACGACGCAGAACCAGGATGTCTTACTGACGGGAACCTTTTCGGGATCGAGTTCGACACAGTTCTACTCCTGGTCCAATGTGCCATCGTCAAATTCAGTGACAGCGACCGGCACGTCCAACGTCTTCCTCGCAAAGTACAGCGGCAGCGGCGAGTGTCTCTGGGCCACCAAGATCGGCGGCGCCTGCAACGAGTCGAGGCCCGTCCTGACGACGGTTCCCAATTTCCCGAGCGGCCTCCTCAACAACAATGGACTCGTCATCACGGGCCTCTCGGACAGCCCTGTTCTGACCGCATACCACGCCAGCAACCTGTACAGTACAAACGTCCGCGGGTTCCCGCAAACGCTCTTGAATGCGGGTCCTCAAAAAATGTCCTTCATGGCCAAGTACTCAGTCGATGGCGTCGTCCAAGCGACCTGCAAGCACGGGGACAACAACGTCATCGTCTCAATGTCACCCTGCCCCGACGGCGACGTCATCCTTGGAGGCTACGCCCTCTCGAATGTGCAACTCTTCAATTCGATCTCGAACGTTCCCCTGTCTGCGCAGAGCGGCTTTGTCGCCAAGTACAGCTGCAGAGATGTGCCCTGCCCTGCAAAAATCGGACAAGCCCAGTGGGTCGCTCGGACTGCAGTGACCCCATCTAATGTATCTAGTTTTGATTGGTTCCTCAGCGCTAACGAAACAGGTGTCGTCATGTGTGGAACGCAGTCAACTGCTGGCACACTAACACCGTTTCATGCATCGGGACAAGCATGGTCATCCAACCTCACCGTAACGGGAACGGAGACGCAGACTGGTGTCTTCAGTTACAGTCCAGACGGACAGGTCAAGTGGGCGTGTCAACTCGCAAGACTAGTCAGTCCAGCCATCAGAACTTCTGCGGTACAAATACTGACCAGCGGGGATACCGTGATAGCTGGCTCGTACAACGTGAACAGCAATAGCGCCGTCATCTTCAACAATTCTGACGGCTCATTCTTCAGTAGCATGTCCAACTTGAGTCGTAATGACGTGTGGATCGCGCGTTACAACAGCAATGGTCTTGGCCGATGGACTGCGCGTATCGGACAAGACCCAGCGGGGACGACCCGCACAATCAATAACACTGTGTATGGAATCATCCCTACGTTGGACAATGGCATGGCTGTAGTCGCACAAACATTACAAAATTTCAATGCGTCGAATGCTTGCGCTATCTACAATTCGACGGGGACAGCGTTTGCGACACAACTCAATTCCACTCTGACACGTGGCAGTGTCGTCCTTGCAAAATATGATTCCTCCGGCGCAGTTCAATGGGTCACAAAATGTAATGGTACTGGCGATGACATACCCAATGGCGGAGTTGCTTTACCGGATGGGGGCTTACTCGTCAGCGGGGTCTTCGCTGGTTCTCTGTCAGCGTACAATGCCTCGTCACCGAATTCTGGGCCATTTGGGACCACATTGCAGTCTGCATCCACTTCAGTCCATGCCTTGTTTCTGGTCAAGTACACGAGTAACGGTGATGTCAATTGGCTCGCAAAGATAGCAGCTTCAAATACCTTGCAGTACTTCTATGCTGTCAAAAATGTGTGCGCTACAACAGACAACTGCATCGCCATCACCGGCGGGTTCAGGTCGTCGATTGACCTGTACGACGCCAACGGGACCGCTTTTGCGACACGCCTGACGTCGGTCGCTTCTTCAAATGACGACATCTTTGTTGCCAAGTACACATCTGCAGGGAAACCCGTCTGGCTGTCGCAGTTCTCTGCCCTTGGAACGGAGGTTCAACCAGCTGTAGCCGCCCTATCCGACGGGCGTATCGCTGTCACATTCCAGACCAACTCATCAGAGGTAACGTACATCACGCCCACGGGAAACACGTACTTCCGCAAAATTCCCATCACGTCCACAACAGCGGCAGTCACCGCGACGCTTTCCGAAAACGGTTCCCTATTACATGCCATGACAGTGAACTCCGCCAATATCGCTAGCAATAGCTCGATACCTGCTTTCAGCACAACTCCTGATAATTCAATGTACATGATCGGTGGGTACTCCGGCTGTAACGTCGGGACAGATGTCACCGTTTACAACGCGGATCAGACGCAGTTCAGGACATACTTACCATCAACTGGAGTGGCGAACGGAGCGAACCGGCACATCTTTCTTTCAAAGTGGCAGCTGTAGATACACTCGGCAAAGTGAATTCTGATTGTGGGGGAGGGGACTCTTTACATCCGCTACATTTTAGCTGCTACTCTTTCACAGTCTTTAGCAGATTCTCCTCAAGCAACTCTCTCAATGGAGTAATTAAGAAGATTTTGAGAAAGAAACCGATTCAAAGAAGCGTCCAGACTCCAGAGTAGCAGCAACAGGTGGTAGCTCACCGGCCAACCAAGTTCCTTCCGTGGTATTCTGAGATCGGCATGAGGTTTGCGAATACACTCACGGACAGCCCTTGACTGGGCTGATGGTTGATGGGTGTCTTGGTTATCAACTGTCCGGGTCCGAGACATGCTTGGTTACACTCTGACAAGTGAATTTTGATACACCTCAAAACGATGACAACATGACAACATGGTTTAGTGTCATCGAGTCCCGGCGATCGCTTCAGTGCGGCATATCCTTCAATGGGTCAAGGACTTCCGCACCCCACTGGACGCCGACCCTGATCGAGTGTCTACAGTCCGAGGTGTACGGTTGCAATGGTGTGGTCCACCAAACAGATGCTGCAACCCGTGGTCGTCAGATCAACACCTTGTGCTAAACCAAATGCTGGGGGGTAGAGGCGTCTTGGTGGAGAGCTCTACTGCGGAGGCGATGGCTTGTGTCTCTAGAGATGTAGGCTGTCGCTGAGGAAGCAATGAACAAGGCCCTAGCGTTGGGTTCGGGTCTCGCGTCTGCTAGGGTGCAAAGAGACGCGAGGGAGGCCCGACCTATACACACAGAAGGTGGATGCGGGTGATATTCCGAGGTGTCTCAGAATTCACTTTGCCGAGTGTATCGCATGGGTTCTCGGTGTACTCCCACAACACCCCATGGCAGAGTACAGAGATTACCTTGACAGTTTTCGTGTCAGGCAACTACTCACATACTCTTGGATTACCCTGATGTCTGTTAGGTGGCCTGCAAGGAATCTATCAACAGCTGCAGTCTTTCTGGGGTGTATGGTAATTCATTTGACAGAGTGTAACACCAAAGAAATTAACTCAACCAATACAAAGATCGTCACGACCATATGCCCCCTATTTCGCTGTCAAGCACTTTCCAAGTGGCGTATGGTCCACCGCTGTGGAAGAACCTGATCATCAATGGCGACATGGCGATCGACCAGCGTAATACAGGCCAGCCCGTCATTATCACGGCAGATGACGTCTACTACGGCCCCGACAGGCTCGTCTGTTCGGTAAACACGCAGACCCTTGGCCCGTCGTATAAGCTGCAACAGACATCCGTGACCGGTCTTCAGAACATTGCAACGGCCGCGCGGCTCACGTCTACAGGACAGAATACGTTCAAGGACATCTACAGCGGCGTCGGCCTGCAGTACTTCATCGAAGGCTACGCCATGCGCCACCTCTTCTGGGGCCAGCAGAACGGTACCCCGGCGACGTTCTCGATGTCGTTCAAGACTAATGTCACTGGAACTCACTCGATATCTTTCACGAACGAGGCGCAGAACCGCTCCTATGTAGCTCCCTTCTCGGTGACGACGCTGGACACCTGGTCCAACATCCAGATCGTAGTACCGCCGCCGCCCGTCGGGAGCGGCTTCTCAAGTTCGAACAGCGTCGGCCTCCGCATTGACATTGATCACACTTGCTCCAACTTGACGACGAGCCAGAGCAACCAGTGGTTGCCCTACATGGCCACTGTCCCGACAGGTTACGCCTCGAACATTTTTCTTACGTCGAACAACTACGTAGAGCTCACGGGCCTCCAGTTTGAGCAGGGTTCCACGGCGACGCCGTTTGACAAACGCTGCCTCCCGATCGAGCTCCCGCTCGCGCAGCGCTACTACGAGAAGAGCACTCCCATCGACGTCTCCGCCTCGGCGTCCACGGGTTCGATCAGCAACGCCGACGTCATCCTCCTCAACTCGACGGGGACGTCCGTCATCGCCTACGCAACCGAGAAATTTCAAGCGCCCGTCGTCGATCTGTACAGCCCCATGCTGAGCAACCCGGTCACTAGTACGTACAACGCGCGTCTGACGACTAGCGGCGACGTCTGCCTGGCACCGTGGACGAACAGGAGGTCGCTGCTGCTCACAGCGACAACATCGAACGCCGCCGGCAAGAGCATATGGACGCAGTGGGCCGCTGACGCCGAGGTCGACCCGATCCGCACGCCGGTGACCCGGGGCGCCCTGGAGTGGATCGCGGCCCTGCGCAGCTCCAACACGTCCGGAAGCAACGCGTCCTTAAATGCAGTGACGGCTCTCAGAGATGGCGCATTCGTGGCGGCTGGCTCCTATAATTATACATCACTGACCGCATATCACGCGTCCGACCCTGACTCCAATGCATTTGGCACTTCTCTTGCGACAAATGCAGGCAGCACCGACGTGTTCCTGTGCAAGTACAACGCCGCAGGGGCCGCGCAATGGGTAGCATCTATAAGAGGCGCCGCGGACGACGCCCCAGTTGGTGTCGCCGGAACAGCGGACGGACACGTTGCGGTCGTTGGAACGTTCCAGTCAACGACGCTCACTGCGTTCAACGCCAATGGGACGGCCGGGGGTCAGGTTTCAAACCAGAGTCAACCTCAGCCTCAGAATGACATCTTCTTGGCCAAGTACTCGAAGACAGGGGCAGTCCAATGGATTACAAGCGTCACCGGCGCATCCGACGACCGACCAGCTGGTGTCGCCGCCACGAGCGACTCTGGGATCATCATTGCAGGCTATGCGACACCGCTGAGCAACTTTATCGCGTACAACGCGGATGGTTCATTGACGAGCACATCTCTTTCGTCGATGAGTTTGTCCAATGACGCATTCATAGTCAAGTATACCGCTGCAGGGGTCGTTCAATGGATCACCAAGGTGGGCGATACTGGCAACGACGTTGCCTGGTCCATCTGTGCCACCGCGGATGCCGGCTCCATTCTGACGTGCACGTATACGGGGACCGCGTTCACCGCATATCATGCCAACAACCCGAACTCCAGCATGTTCCAAACTCAACTCACGGCGAACACGAGCGGCACGGACGTCGCTCTCGTCAAGTATGACGTATCCGGGTCCGTGCAGTGGGTCAGCAGACTAGGAGGGACCGCTAGCAAGATGCCGTACGCCGTGGCCACCACTCGTGATAGCGGCATCATCGTGGCTGGGTCTATGAGTAATGCAGGGTACTTGACCGCGTACAACGCTTCCGACCCGAACGGTGCCGGCTTTGCGACCGTTCTCCAGAACATGAGCTCAGGCGCGTTCATCGCAAAGTACACCTCGAATGGCAACGTCCAGTGGCTGACGGGTGTAGGGGGTACGGGCGCAAACTCCCTCCACTCAGTTGCGTCTCTCACGGACGGGTCCATTGTGGTGTGTGGCACTGGCAGTACTGGCACGCGGCTTGCTTACAGCTCGGACAACCCCAACTCCAACGCGGTCAGCTTGAGCAACCTAGCAAACGATAGCTTCATCCATCAGTACGACGCGAACGGCACATTTGAGAAGGAGATCTGGATTACAGGGTCTGGCAATGAGAGCGTGGCGTCCCTGTCGGCCGCTGCTGACAATAGCATCGCCATCGGCGGTACGTCCACGAGCTACTTTGCTTTACCGTTGGACGCTTCCAAGAACTTGACCCGACCGCTCATGAACACGTTTGGAAATACCGTCCCTTTTTTGGCCAAATACAGCCATCTGAGCACACCCCCTGCGACGCAGCTGATCACAAACAAATGGGTCTCGCGCGTGTCAGGAGGTGCATCAGGAGACCTATCGGGAGCCTACGCCGTCGATTGTGATTCGCAAGGCAACGTTTACGCCGCGGGGCCTTTTACATCGTCCAGTCTTACGATCTACAACGCCGCCATGGTCGCCTACGCAACAAGCCTCTCGAAGAGCAGCTCGCACGAAGACCTCTTCGTCGCCAAGTATTCGCAGACAGGCAGCGTGCTCTGGGTCGCCCGTGTCTCAGCAGCGAGCCTCTCGACGTATGGGGGGAGCCTGGCCGCATCGCTTGACGGCGGACTCGTCATAACTGGCATGTTCAACGGGACAACGATGACGGTCTACGATACAGCAGGCGCTGCAGCGACTTCCCTGGTGAACAGCGGTTCCTCGACTCTAAATACAGACGGTTTCGTGGCCTCATTCTCGAGCAACGGTCTGCTGAATTGGTGCGTCCAGGTCGCGTGCGGCGGCAGCGTTGCAGTAAACGGCGTCTGTCAAGTGCAAGTCTCCTTAGGTCCTTCGCAGACGAATTACGGCTACGCAGCAGTCGGGTCTTATTATGGGACCTCTAATCTGACATCGTTCGGACCGGATGGCTCCTCCTTTGCGCAGAGCCTGCCGGCGTCCGCTTTGCCGAGTGCATGGGCGCTGATGGTTGCCTCCAATGGCATTCCAAACAGGATCATAGGCATGGGATCAGCGTCTGGTTCGACGCAAGGTTCTAATGTAGCCACGGGAGTCGCGCCAAACAGAAACGATGCAAGCGTCTTCATCACTGGCGCATACAGCGGTGGCGTCTTCACGGCGTCCAACCACAACGGCACGGGCCCTTTTGGATCACTCTCCAATGCCAGCGCGGGGTCCTGGGAGACGTTCCTGATGCGCGCCAGCAGCAGCGGGCCGCTGACCTGGCTCGTGAAAGTGACATCCGCGGGCAGCAACAACTTTGCAACTTCCATTAAGACGACGCAGAACCAGGATGTCTTACTGACAGGCACATTCTCGGGTTCGAGTTTGACACAGTTCTACTCCTGGTCCAATGTGCCATCGTCAAATTCAGTGACAGCGACCGGAACGTCCAACGTCTTCCTTGCAAAGTACAGCGGCAGCGGCGAGTGCCTGTGGGCTACCAAGATCGGCGGCGCCTGCAACGAGTCGAGGCCCGTCCTGACGACGGTTCCCAATTTCCCAAGCGGCCTCCTCAACAACAATGGACTCGTCATCACAGGCCTCTTGGACAGCCCTGTTCTGACCGCATACCATGCCAGCAACCTGTACAGTGACAATGTCCGCGGGTTCACGCAGGGTCTCCTCTCGAATGCGGGTCCTCAAAAAATGTCCTTCATGGCCAAGTACTCGGTCGATGGCGTTGTCCAAGCGATGTGCAAGCACGGAGAGAATAACGTCATCGTCTCCACGGCGCCCGGCCCCGACGGCGATGTGGTCCTTGGAGGCTACGCCCTCACGAATTTACAACTCTTCAATTCGATCTCAAACGTCCCGCTCACTTTGCAGAGCGGCTTCGTGTCCATGTACACCTGCAGAGATGTGCCTTATCCTGTGAAACTCGGGCAAGCCCAATGGATCGCCCGAATGGCAACAAGCAATGCAACATTTTCATCGACTGACGTGAGCGCCAGTGCAACGGGGGTGGTCATGCACGGCATGTGCGTGGGCGGAGGAGGAGCCAAAATCGCGCTACCATACCATGCGTCGGGTCAGCCGTGGTCTTCCAATGTAACATCACAGGGCATTCAGACCTGCCTCGTGAGCTACGGCGCAGACGGCCAGATCTCTTGGGTGGCGCAGATTGCCAGGACAGCTGGTAACAACGGGTTAACCTGGACGGTGCAAAACATCGCCAATGGAAATATTGCGGTGTCAGGTCAATATACCTCAGACAGCAACAATGCTCTTTATATAATCAACTCAGATGGTTCATACTTCAAAAGCATGTCAAACATGAGTATAAGTGATGCATGGGTTGCATGCTTCGACAGCAACAGTATGGGCCAGTGGACGGCGCGTATGGCGAATGCACCGCTGACTACGCGCTCGGTAATCTGCACCAATGCTATCACCATCCCCACTACCGGTGATAATGGGCTCATCCTGGCTGCACGTACGTTTGAACAGCCAACGCTGTCCAACCTGTGCGCAGTTTACGACTCCACGGGGACGGCCTTCACCACGCAGCTCTACATGCGGAATTATGGCGACGTTCTCTTGGCCAAGTACAGCGCGTCAGGTCTTGTTCAATGGGTTGCATGGTGCGGGAGCACGGAAAGTAGGGATCACGCACCACACTATGGTGTAGCGTTGCCAGACGGCGGTATCGTGATTAGCGGGAGCACAACGGCCACAACAACGATGGCGTACAACGCCTCCTCTCCAAATGCTAACCCTTTTGGCACAACACTGTCCTTGCCCGGCTGTTGTTGACGTCGCTTGCGGGGCGGTTGGAGTCGTACTCATAGAGGAACGCGTTCGACGAGACGGCGCGGACCCGGTGCGTGTACAGCGGCAGGTACGTGCCCGAGTTGAACGGCAGGTCATGTGCCACGTACGCGTCCCGGATTGTTCGGTTCTGGGCGCTCAATGCGTCGAGCCGCGCGCGGTGAAAGATGAGGTAGCTGTCCGGGCTCCAGTCCACAGGGGGCGATGGCACATAAAAAGGCAGCGAAGAGCCCCAAGTCTGTGACACAACGGTCGCCTCAGACACGGTCTGGACATTGCAGTACGCGGCAAGCGCCGGATTCAAGTACAGGAATGCCGCTCCGTTGAAATTACTCGAGTAGACCGAGTAGTATGCCATCGACTCTGGAAGCACCTCATTAAAATAGCCTAGAAAAAGCTTGCTTGTGTCCACAGACATGACTGCGCTCGACCCCATCCAGGAGCGCGTGGTTGATCGCGTATGCGCCGGCCGCTCCGTCGTCTTCACGGGCAGCGCGGGCACTGGAAAGACCTTCCTGCTCAACGTCATCCTGCAGCGCCTGCGCGAAAAGTACGGCGAGGATGAGTTCAAGGACCGCGTCGCCGTCACGGCCATGACTGGCATTGCAGCAACGCACATTCAAGGGACGACATTCAACGCCGTGATCGGCCTTCGCGTGCCCACGACATACGCCAACTTCATGTGTATGCTACGCAAGGACAATGTGACGCGCATTTGTCGCCTGGACATGCTCGTCGTTGACGAGTGCAGCATGATGTCGGCGGAGCTATTCGAACTCTTTGTCTTCATGATGGCGATGATCCGGAGGAAGTCGCAGCCGGCGGGCGACCTGCAGCTCGTCTTCTCGGGCGACTTTTTCCAGATGCCGCCCGTCTGCAAACAGCAACAGCTCTCAAAGGACATCGACGCCAACGCGTTCACCAACTTTGGCTACGCGTTCCAGGCACCGTCATGGCCCCTGGTCTTCCAGCGGGAGGACCACATCATGCTCACAAACATCTTCCGACAAGCCGACGCCTGCTTCGCCGCCCAGCTCAACACGATCCGGGTTGGGACGGCGGACGCGATTGCCACGCTCGCTGATCTTGTGGCGGCCTGCTCGCGCCCCGTCGAGTGCGCCGACGGCATCAAGCCCACACAGGTCTACGCCCGGAACGCCGACGTTGATCGCGTCAACACCGCGGAGCTGTTAGCACTGCCGGGCGAGCCGGTGACCTACGCGGCCATCGACGAGGTCGTTCTTCGCAGCGCTTTGACCTCGAACAACAGCTCGACCTCGAACAACGTCAGCGCAAAGGACCACTTCAAGGACTGCATGGCCAGCGCCTCGCTGCAGCTGAAGGTGGGTGCACAGGTCATGCTGCTCAAGAACCTGGACACGGCTGCGGGCCTGGTCAACGGCAGCCGCGGCGTCGTCGTGGCCTTCCTGTCAAAGGCGCGCGCTCTGCAGGAGGCGCGCGAGTACCTGGGGGCGGCGCAGCTGGCGGACGCGGCCCTGGCGTGCGCAAAGACGCCGGCCGTGCAGGTCGTCCCCGTCGTCCGGTTTGTCAACGGCCGAGAGCTTGCGGTGACGCCCGCGCTCTTCGTGCAGCAGATCTTGGGCCGGGGCGAGTGCCGGCGTGTTCAGCTACCGCTGAAGCTGGCGTGGACGGTCACTATCCACAAGAGCCAGGGGCTGACGCTGGACGCAGTGCAGGTCTCGCTCTCTGGAATGTTTGTCCCGGGCCAGGCGTACGTGGCGCTGAGCCGCGCGCGCACCCTCTCGGGCCTGGAGATCCTGGACTGGGACCGGCGCGTCGTGCCCCCGGATGAAGGCGTGCGCGAGTTCTACGCGTCGCTCGAAGCCTCCGAGCCGGCGCCAAGCGGCGCGTGGGACGCATTCTGCATCCGCCGCTGGGGGCGGCCGGGCGTCACAGCGCGGGAGCTCCTCGACATGCGCCGCGCTACGTAGATTTTTACATTCAAGACATGAGCAAGAAGTATGGCGGCAGGCACAGGAGCATGCACACCCACAGCGTGACAAAGAAGAATGCGCGGATGCCGCGAAGGCCATCGTCATTGTATCGGAAGCAAGACTGGCGTTGCACTATGACAGCGATCGTAGCGGCCGTCACGAATGAGATCTTCCATGAGACAAGGAAGTCAAAGGCGATGGCCTTGAACAGCTTGTTGATGCCGACCATGGGTGCCGTGATCGCGCGTCGAACGGTCAAGTACATGATGAGCGTCACAAGGGCACCAAAGACGAGGTCGGCGATGAAGACGTACATGATGACTGCCTCCAGCCGCGGGGGCGTTTCGTCCCTGCCGTAGACGTGCACAATGTAATCATCTAGTGCCACTTTTTCGGCCACGTAAAAGATGAGCCACAGCGCGCAGAGGTGGAAGCTCTTGGAGATGGCGATGCTCACCCACGGCGCAAGCATGTTCTACGAGTCAGTGCCAATACCCATACGCGAGAAGATTTGACAGATTGGAGAGCTGTGAATAACATTTTCAGCTGTGCAAGTATACGATTGCAGACGATGAGCTTGCAGTTCACGAGCGTCGTCGCGGACTTCATCCGGGACAACCCCGGCATAGCACTGCTGAACTTCACGGTTGGTCTTGTGATCACGCCAGTTGCAGACACGCTGCTGCCCCACCTCTACGGCCGCCTCATCAGCACGGTCGAGAAGCACGGCGCCTACTTGACGCCACTGCTGCTGCTGCTGGGGGGCATGGTCTTTGTGCACGTGGGCAACATTGTCAAGGAGTACGTGGACGCGGAGATGCAGCCCATGCTCTTTGACTACGTCAAGACGCGGATGATGCAGGCGATCCTGGAGAAGTATGACGGCAACATGATCGAGCCCAACACAGGTCAGATCGTCAGCAAAGTCGTCCGTTCGCCAGACATCATCGCGTGGTGGACATCAGCAGGGATCGAGTACTTCATTCCACAGGCGCTCTCGTTCTTGGTCACGCTCTCCTACTTCCTGGCGTACGACCGCGTGCTGGCGCTGTCGCTCGTCTTCATGGTCATCGCCACCGTCGTCCTCCTCGTGTGGTCACCCTCGCAGTGCATCAAGCCCTCGGTGCAGCGCGAGCAGCTCCTGGACCAGGTGCACGAGGAAATCGATGATGTCATGCGGAACCTCATTTCAGTCTACAGCAACGACACGACCCAGGCGGAGCTCGACAAGCTACACGCCTCTGGCGCGTCGTTCAAAAAGTCAAACCGCGCGGCCATGCTGTGCCTGCTGAAGTACAAGTGCATCGGCATCCCGGCGCTGCTCGCGTTCATCTGCTTTGTCATCATTCGCTGCTGCTATCTCATCAAGGAGGGGCGCCTCAAGACCGGGAACTTCGTGTCGATCTTCATGATGACCACAACCACCGTGGGCACGCTGCTCTGGCTGGTCTCAATCATCAAGGGCTCCACCCTCGACCTTGGCACGATCATGGATGCGCAGACCGTCTTCTCCAGTGACAGCAGCAGTAGTAATAACAGCAAGAGCCCGAGTAAGAGCCCAGTGCCAGAGCACCCGAGTGAGCTGCGCCCGCCCCAGTCAACGGGGATCGGCCTCTCCCATGTCACCTACGCGCACGCGGGCTCCAAGGAGGCCGTGCTTCAGGACGTCACGGTCCACTTCGAGGCCGGCCAGTGCACCGTCATCACCGGGCACATCGGGTCGGGCAAGAGCACCATCTTGAAACTGCTCCTAGCCTTCATCAAGCCCCAGTCCGGCGACCTGTACGTATCGGACCACTGGTATGGCGACGTGCTCCCCCGCGACGTGCGCAAGCAAGTGGCATTCATGCCGCAGGAGGCAACGCTGTTCAACCGCTCCATCATTGACAACATCCTCTACGGCAACCCCTCCCGCACGATCCAGGACGTCCACGACATGATCGAGCGACTGGGCGTGTGGAAGGAGTTCAAGAACATGACCGACGGGCTGCACACCAACGTCGGCAAGAACGGCTCGCGCCTCTCAGGGGGGCAGCGGCAGCTTGTGTGGTTCCTGCGCATCATGCTCCGCGACCCGGCCTACATCATCCTGGATGAGCCCACATCCTCCATGGACTACTCGACTCGCAGCGTCCTCATCCACGCGCTGAAGCTCGTCACGCAGGAGGGCCGCACCGTGGTCATGGTCACGCACGATGACGAGCTCCTGGAGCTCGCCACCCGCCGCGTCGTCATCGTCTGACCACCATCTCACGATTCCTGAACTGAGTCGATGTACTCGCTGCCGTCGTCGTGTACGCCCACCCGCCAGACCGCGGGACCGGCGGCGTCAATGCGATGCACTTCCAGGCGGCAGTTCGGACCGCTGGCGCACAGGCAGCCCATGCTCGTGTCAAGGTCAGACGCCATGGATTCTGGCACTGCTGCGAGAGCGGCCAGCGCGGCGAGGTCTTCCGGATACATGAGCAAGTAGCGCATGGCCGGCTCCTTGAACGTATGCTGGCACCTCCATATCTCCCAGTGGTCCTCCCCAAACTCCAGCACGGCGTGGATGAACTCCTGCGCGCCGCGGCCCGGGCGCCCGGCCCGAAGCTTGGCCTCGCCCGGGAAGAGCGCGTCCAGGCTGAGCACCATGCGCTCGTAGATGTCGATGCGCTGATGCAACTTGGTCAGGAGCCACGCCTCCGTCGATACGAGGATGTCCTCGTAGTCGAGCAACTGTTCATAGCAGTAGGAAAGGAGCGACCTGCGCGTATACGTGCGGATATACAACTCATCAAATGCCCAGTGGTTCACGTAAATGCACGTCTCCTCGCCGAACTGCGTCGCGGCCCGGGCGCAGATGGTGGCGAGGTTGCCATAAATGATGTTGAGCGCATCGACGTAGTACCGGACCATGCGCAACTTGGTAAACGTCATCTCGAGGTTGAACGCGACGTACACGCGGACCATCTGAGACACCAAGGGATACTGCGCGGCGCACTCGCGCCCAAAACGGATGACCAGCGGCACGTGCGCCCCGCGCTGCTCCTCGGTGGACTCGTCGCGTCGTTCCTGCACGTCCAGGTTATTCGTGAGGTACATCGTAAAAGTCTTGCTGTATGCATACCGTCCTTTTGCAGCATTGAGGAGCACGTCCATGCCAATCTCGCTACATATTACTACTTTTTCACAATTCCTCTGAGCACAAATCCAAAGCTCAGGCCTCGCGCTCGCGGTACTCGAAAACGGGAAGAATGGACCCGACGCGCGTGTCTTTGGCGTCGTCGAGCAGCGTGCCGATGAGCGCAGTCTGGCTGAACTGGGGAAACACGGTGCAGCCTCGGCCGTGCGGCGTGCACACGGGTGGCCGGCGCTGCGGGACCTGCCAGTTGAACCGCTTCTGGAGCACGAGGTCGCGGTTGGTGAACGTCGGCGGCGCGGAGCGGCCTTGGGCGGCCTGCAGCCGCGTGTACAAGGCGTCGTCTGTGACCTCATCGTCCGTATCGTCGTCCTCCTTGGTGACCATGTTGACATCGACGTCATCGACGTCATCAGCGTTCAATGTCGTCGGCGGGGGCGTCGTGGACGCCTGGTCCGGCGCGGGGCGCAACCCAGCGACGTATGCCACCAGCGCGGTCTCGTCGTCGTCCTCAATTCCGTCGAACTTGTCAGTGATCTCGTTGACCAGGCTTGCAGCTGGCATGGCTTGGAACGTGCGATAGTAGGTGTCAACAACGAGGTCCCCGATGTATGACCGCGACAGCTGCCGGAAGCCTTCACGCACGCCGTCCGTGCCGCCGACGTTCTTGCTGCCATCCTTGCCATCCTTGGTGCTGGCCTTGGATAACGGGGCCTGGTTTGCGTTCTTGAATTCGGCGGTCCCCTGGATGACGGTGTGCAGCGTGCTCTTGTTCAGCGCGCCGCGGGTGAGGAGTTTGTAGTGCGTGTCGAGTTCGGCCTCTGACGGCAGCCGGAACAGTGTAGACGCAAACGCGTCCACGACCGTGTTGTAAGCTTCCTTGTCCGGGTACAGCTCATGAACGGGCTGCGGCTTGAGGTTGGTGGAGATCTTCAGCAGCCCCGCGACGTCCTCAACCGACAGGCGCGCGCTGCTGACCTCGCCGGCGTAAAAGTCCAGCTCCGCTGGTGTGGGCGCCCGCCCCAGAACGCGCTCAAAGGCCTTGGAGACGGAGGACCTCGACTCTGCGGAGACTGCCGGCTGCACACCAGGCGCGCCCGACTCGAAGCGCTCGCGCTGAGACGTCTTGCTGCCTCCCAAGTTCAGGCTGCCATGCTGACCGAAGAGCGTGCTCTGCCACACCCAGACGACTGCAAAGATTGCGATTGACGCAACCAGCACCAGGACCACCACGACGACGCCTGACACCGCGGACATTGGATGTAGTGACGTACTGATTTACACTCAATCGAGCAATTAATTTTCAGTATACTCCTTCACTCATTCACACACGTCAAGCATACACATGGGACACTTCTTGCTCATGGTGAGCCACCGCTCGATGCAGCTGCCGCAAAACGCGTGCCTGCACTTGTTGATGTAACGCACCGGCGCGTCACCCCCCGCGGCACCGAGCGCTTCGTGACAGATGGGGCACAGCGCATGCGCGTCGCCCTCGCGGGCGCTCGTAAGCGTCGTGGCGGCGTCAATATCTGGAACGCCCACCTGCACGGAACCCAGCATGTCCGAGACCCACTGGTCAAAGTCTTGCTGGCTCCTGCCGTTGGGCCCAAACATCTGATCAATTCCGATGTCGATGGTCATGATCGGCGAGCCCGCAGCAGACGTCAACGCAAAGATGTCGCTCAGCAGCGTTGATGCGCTTTGGGCATTAGACATGCCCGTGTTGGACATCGGAATGATGTACGTTTGCTGCGTCATTGAGTCACTGGAGGTTGACAACAGCGACCCGGCAGGAATGTTCAGCAGGCCGCCGAGGAGTCTATGTATGCGTGCGGCGACGTCGTCGTCGTCGTCGTTCAAGGTCCCCCGAGCCTCCTGTTCAGCATTTTGGTTCTGGCTCTGCGCTTGTTGGTCATTCCGGTCTACTTGCTCCTGTTGCTGTCGTTGGGTGAAGAGGCCCAGCGGCGGATGCTCAAACGCAAAGCGCCGCTGTCGCCGGCTGTTTCCAGCGACATCCCCGGGGGTGCGGGTGGGCCGCATGGCCGCGGGTCGGGACAGGGTGTTTGAAGCGCGCACGGACAGCGCGTCGACGCCTGGTGCCAACATGGGAAAGAAAGAAGACAGGACTGGTGCGGCCGCCAAGTACATGCGAGAGCATGCTCGTGCATGCTCTGCGTACTCTGAAAATCGGACAACCTCGTCGCAGAGGTCGCAGGGCACGAAGCCGTCATCGGGGTCCCCGCTCATCTTGTGTCTCTTACTCTCCCTATCTCCTTCTTTCGCTTTTTGTTCAGAGCAAATTGACTCAGTGACTACTGAAAGACTTCTTAAGTTTTATGTCTTGTTTGTTTGTTGTCATCTTTCATCAACGACGTCATCGTGTCAAGACATCCGATGAGTTCAGAATGGCGCCCGCGATGAGCGCGAGCGATAGGAGCTCGCGTTTCCACACGATCTTATTGCGCAGGAGGAGGGCGTTGATGATGACGAGGTTCACAATGTCAAATGCAATGATGAGCAGCATGATCTGAAAGACGTGTAGCAGCAGGACCCCAAATAAATCAGGAAGATCGAGAGCCACTTGTTCATGCTTTGATCAGGTCAACAAATGTTTTGTCCGTCTCGGGTGCCAAAAATACCTTTGATAACTGTAATGCATTGCACACACACACACACAGACAGTAGTCAGAACAAAGACATGAGCACGCAGCTTGCCGCGCAAAATTTCACCCGCCTCAACTACGACAAGCGTACGTACGAAGTGGGCCTGCGCCAGTCCACCGGCCCGTCCAGCTACGTCCTGGGCACGCCCTGGTTCCACTGCCAGCCTTGCCTGTCCGCCGACCCCCGACAGCCCTCGGGGCAGGGCGTGTCGACGTGCACCTCGATGTCCATGGTCGACGTGGACTCGGAGCTCAAGAGCATCACAAGGAAGCTGAGCCGGTCGCCGGAGGACATGTACATTCCGTGTGACAAGCCCCACTGCGCCCAGTCAACGCCCGTGGTCACCTGCGCGGCCGCCAACGTCTCCAAAGACACGCGTCTGAGCAACCCGCCGTGCACGCTGCGCTCGACTGGCTGGAACAGGTGGGAGTGGCTCTGCAAGAACCCACAGGACCGCGTGCAATGCCCTTTCGACTTCAACATCAACAGCCAGCTCATCGTGCGCGACACGCACCGCCCCATCCTACCCATCCCGGTGGATCCTGCGCTCGCGCTGCCCGCGCACGACGACGCGCCCCTGCACCCGGCGGCTCAGGCGCCCTACTGTGACGGCACGACCGTGCACCCGAACCTGCCCCTGGTCTCATGGCGCAGCTGCGACGAGATCAGCAGGTACTAGATTGAGATTGACAAGTGTCAGTGTGTCAGATGGTCGTTGTCGGGAGCTGCAGCGTGGCGCGGCCCGCGTGCACGTCGTCATGGCACTGGCGGCAGAGCGGCACGAGGTTGACTCTGTCGTTCTTGTGGATGTGCCCGATGAAGCCGTTGACGTCGGCGTCCTTTTGGGGCAGGATGTGGTGCGTCTCCTCTGCCGCGTTCTGTTTGCACAGCCCGCACACGTCCATGTATACCTGGGCGTTGAAGTGCGACTTGCGGGTCATGACCAGGTCCTCCTGGATGTTGAGCACCTCCCTGCGGATCGCGTGTGCGCACTTGAGGAATTCGGCGCCCAGGTGCATGGCGCGCGCGACCTCGAGCCCGTACAGGACCTTGCCGGGGCCGTCGCGCAGCTTGCGGTCATAGATGAGCTTATCCGTCGCGGAGTCGTAGCTGACGCTCAGGTGGTACACCCGGACCCGGGTCGCCTCGCGGATGCACTTGATGTGCGGCAGCTCGTGCAGGTGTGTGGCAAACATGAAGTGGCTGCCGCGGTCCAGGAGGGTCATGCACGCGGCGCCGACGATGGAGACCGCCGACGCGGACTCGGTGCCACTGCACAGCTCGTCCCCCACGACCAGGGAGCGCGCGTCCGCGCGGTGCAGAATGTCGGCCAGCTCCGAGAGCTCCACCATGAACGTGCTCTTGCCGCGGTAAATGTCGTCGCGGGTTACCATGCGCGTGTAAATGCTCCCAAACGGCACGAGCGTCATTGACGCGCACGCGACAAAGAAGCCCGCCTGCGCCATGAGCACAGCCAGCGCGACGGCCTTGCACATCGTGCTCTTGCCGGCGGCGTTGACGCCAAAGAGTAGGATGCCGCCGACGTCCTTGTTCAAGTCGACGTCGTTTGGAACATACGACTGCGACTTCCAGGCAGCGCGCTCAACGATCGGGTGCCGGAGCTGCACACACGAGACCTCTGCTGCGAGGCCTCTGCTCAGCGAGGGGCGGACCATGGCATTGCTGGCCGCGTCGAGGGCGATGCAGGCGTGCAGGTCCAGCAGCGCGACGCCGTTGGCGATGCCGCGCAGGCGTGAGCTGTGCGTGTCGAAGATCTTGAGCTGGAGCTCTCGAAGCCGCCTGCCCTGGACAGCATCGAGCTCGTCCCTCGCGGCGCAGCTGTCCCGCGCGGCGTCCCTGACGGAACTGGACGTGAACTTGACGTGGCTCCGCCCGCGGTCGAGCACGATGACGTTGTCGAGGTGTTGCGAGATCACGTCAAAGCGCTTGAGAGTGCACACGATGTGCGCACACGGCTCATCCGATGCGCCGGCCCGCAGCCAGTCCGCAGAGACGCCGGGAACGCGCGACAGCGCGGCACGGAGCGACTCTAGCCATTGCTCTTTTGCGGTCGAGTAACCGCGCACACGCTCGCGCGCGGCGTCCAGGTCTTCAAACACGCCGGGCAGTATGGCACCCGTGTCATCGAACGCGGCGTCCAGGTCGCGCAGAACCGCGTCCACGTCGGCGGCCAGATCGCACTCGTCGAGCTCAGTGAGCACGCGCCCTGCGACGTCCTGACCGAGGAGGCCAAGGAGGCCGCCCACGCGGTTAAGCGTCTCGCGCAAGGCAGGCACCTCCCGGAGCACGTGCTGCCCTGATGCCGTCACGAGAATGAGCCTCCTCTGAAGGCGCTCGACATCGCACGTGCCCTGAAGCTCACGGCGCACGAGCTGGGCGTGCGGTGCCGTGGCCTCGGTGGCGTCGTAGCGGCGTGTGATTTCGTCGACATCTGTGATCGGCTGAAGCAGCCGGGCACGCAGCAGGCGCGCCCCGGACGACGTGACGCAGCCGTCCAGCAAACGCAGGAGGCAGCCTGCGTCTGGAGAGAGGACGTCCAAGTTGCGAAGCGTGTGTGGCGACAGGGTGACAAGCCTCCGGGTCGGCCGCCCGCTCTCATCTTCGTCATCAAAGTGCACGTGGGGGCGGGGCAGGCCGTACACAAGGCTCTCGTCGTGCTTGTACGCAAAGTCGAGCAGGGCCACAAATGAAGTCAGGGCCAGAGCGTGCCGCTCCATGCGCACGTACTCCGCAGGGCTGCACATGCCGAGCGTCTCTGACGGGAAGACTTTCTTGAGCACGCACTCCTGGTACGCGGGGCGGTGGAACTCGTGCGGCGTGCCGAGCCGATCATGAATGACCGACGCCGCAAGCGGGGCGATCATGTCGGTGTCCAACGCCTCGGGTTTCTCACCGATCAGAAGCGTCTCAACCACGTGGAACCCATTGATGCGCGAGGCAAGCTCCGCGAGAGCCCCGTGCATCGAGGACTTCCTGGAAGGCCAGACCTCAAAGACGTGGCTGCATCCCGTGCGGACGTCCAGGAGGGCAGCACCGCAACCCGAGCAGCTCAGGCAGATGCACAAGAGGCAGCTCTCGTGTGCCGGTGCATGGCCGTCTGCCCCGGCTGGGGCATCGACCCAGGTCCCCTTACTGACGACGCGGGTGACCACGCGCTTGATCTTGCCGTGTCCGTCGTCGACCTGGTTGACTAGGACCACCGTGGCGCCGTCATCGACAAGGATGGGGAGGTACTTGCACAGGGCGGGGACGGGGAAGCCCGCGAGCTCCGGGTTTAACGCCGAGACCTCGGGTAGACTCTTGTTCTTCTTGGTGGCGTGAATGTTCAGTTTGGCGCACACGTCGCGGACTCGGCAGCCCCGCGCGCCGTCGTCGCAGCCGTAGATCTCGTAGAACGAGCCCACCTCGAACAGGACGACGACATTGGGGCCATACTCGCGGCGGTAGGCCTGGGTGAGCTCGTCGTACTCCTCAAAGACGGTCATCCCGGTGGGAAAAGAGCAGGCGCAGAAGGAAATGGACGCCTGGCTTTATGAGGCTCTCCTGCGGAATCTTGGGCAGGCGGATGTCGAAGAATACGTACAGCGCGCCGCGCCCGCCGCCACCGACGCCTCGCAGGAGACCGTGCTCGGGCACGATGACCACGCGCTGCGCCGACTGCGCGGGGTACTCCATGCGCAGCGTGCGGCCGTCAAGGTGTTCCAGGGTGTATGATGCACCGTAGAGGTAGTCATAAAAAGATACGACCAGCGTGGTGTGCAGGTCGTGGGGGTCGACGATGGGGTCGACGCAGAAGCGGGGGTGCTCGGCCACGAGCAGGTTGACGACGATCGCGCCAAAGAGCCCGGGCACTTCGGCCGCTTCGTCGCCCGCGCCCTCGAAGCGGTACTCGTCCAGCATGTCTACTAGCCGCACGTAGACGTCCTGGGTCACCTGCACGCGCAGTCCGGGGCCGGGCGCACTGCCCGCTGGCCTGTAGCGGTGGCGTAGCACGCGGATGCTCATCTTCTTGACAGAGCCATTGTACACGTCCCGCAGGCTCACGCGCAGGTCCACCTTTACGTCTGGCGGCCTAACCCTGAAGTACTCCCTAAAGGCGACAATCAGAAAGCAGTTCAAGTGCCAGTTTGTGTAGTGCAGCGGTATGATCTCGCCCATGCCTCCGACGTTTAGACCATGATTCCCGAAAAAATATTCTAAAAGTGTAAGTTAATTACCCTTGACAGCGTGCATCAGTCCTATATCATGTCGACCGCCCTAAACCGGCTCAAATATGACACTTGCGCGTACAGCAAGGCCCTGAGCAAGAGCGTTGCGCCCATCGACTACGTCCTGAACCCCATCAAGTACGAGCACTGCAACAAGTGTCGCATGGAGCTGGGGCTGGTCGGCGGCACCGCCGTGTCGCACATCAACGGCAACCTCGTGGACCTGGAGAACGACCTCATGAACATTACACGACCCTCGACGCGCTGCCCAGACTACAAGTATCACCCCGGCATGCCCGGCGAGCCGATCATGACGCCCAAGGACCCCGAGATGTCCTGCGGCCGCAAGCGCAACCCGATGGTGGACACGACCATGACGCACCTGGCGCCCTGTCAGATGGTCCAGTTCCCCGAGATCCCGCATCCGCCCGTGCCGGCCCCGTTCACGTGCGGCCCTAGGCGCTGAGACCTCCGGGATGAGAAAAATGCATGCTGAGAGAATAAGTTGCTGATCTGATCTGATCTGTTGGGAGTAGTCCACTCAAGACAATGCCCAAAGAAATGGCTGCCCACCAGCGGTCTTTCAAAGTAGTGATCGCAAGTGGCGGCATTCCGGACATGGACTTTGGACGCTACATCGCCAATAATCCGCGGGATGCGGCGCGGAAGGCGGTGCGCCAGATTTACGCAAGACTGCACCAGCTGCACGGAAGAGACGCCGCACGCCGGATCGAGCATGTGTACATGGCCATCCGTGAAACGACGCGGTGGTCCCCAAAGGCGGGTCGGGCGTTGCTATTCTATGTGGGAAGTCGCAAGCCGGACCCCCGCTTTGATCAGAAGCAGCGCTCACCATACAACAGCGAGTTCGTGTACAGCGCGCACCCGATCGGCGAGCAGGCCTTCGTGGGTGCAGTCCCGGACGCACGCTCACGTATTGCCGACTTTTTTGGGTAGACGCAGGAGGAGGTACCGAAGTACGGGCGCCCAGGTGCCACAGCGCCGCCACATGACGTCTGCAAAGGCTGCCAGCTCGACCTGCCCCGAATGGGCAAGGCCGCGGAGGAACTGCAATGGGTCCAGGGCGACTGCTCGTTTGTACATGTCTCCTCCTGGTTGTTGCCCTTGATCACCTTCTTTGCCGTTCACCATTTTGAGAAAGGTCTGTACGCTCGCAGGAACGCCCCATTCGTTGTTGGTGGTCGGCAGTTTCTGGTCGATGTGCGGCGACCTTGAGAAGCGTGATGCGTTGAGTGCGACGCAGCGCGTCTGCAATGGACGGGGACACCGCTGAAGCTCAGGCGTTACGATTACGAGGATGGCGTTGTGGATGAACTCATCGGCCACACGTTTAAGAAGCGCGCCCACTCGAGCTGTACTCCGCTCAACGCCCAAAAGAATCGCGACGTGCCGGTAACATGGGTGCAGCACGGAACGGGCAGAGAGCGTCTGCGCAAGGAACTGAGCGACGAGCGGATACTCCTGGTCCACATCCAAAACAAACACCGGGAAGGTACTGCCGCTCACTCTGCGGACTTGCAACTTATCGGACGCATGGTCGACCTGCGTGAGCTTGGCGTGAGCTTGTCCTGACTCCGGACTCCTGGCTGTCACGATGTCCACGACGCGCTGTGCCAGGGCTTGCGCCTCTTGCGCTTGAACGCCAAACAAGATCACGTGTGGCCAGTCATTGAGAGACTTGAGCCGGAGGAACGCGTCGCACATTTGACCTTACATTCGTCGCCAGCCATTTAAGTCCCAATTTTCGTCGCAAGCCATAATTTTCAAGGTTCCGCATTGTGGCGCAGTGTTGACCCCCAGCATTTTAAGTCTCTCCATTTGTCACATCTTCTAATCCTAACAGTTAGTTTGCGGTCGTCACGGGCACAGAATCCTGCGGGACTCTGCAGTGGGACTCGTAGTAAGCCACGGGCGCTGTGCGAGGCTGCCGCGCCCACAGAGGCAACCCGCCCCCGCCGGCTCCCGCCGACGCCGTCGCCTGCGCCGCTCCTGCCGACGCCGTCGCCTGCGCCGCTCCTGCCGACGCCGTCGCCTGCGCCGCTCCTGCCGACGCCGACGCCTGCGCCGCTCCCGCCGACGCCGTCGCCTGCGCCGCTCCCGCCGACGCCGTCGCCGTCGCCGTCGCCTTCGTCGCTCCTGCCGACGCCGACCGAGGCTGCGACGGCCCGGCGGCAGAGGGGTCTTCCGCCAATGCTCTGGCCTGGAGCCAGTTGCTGCACATCTCCATCAGCGTCTGCGCCTCAGCGCCTGCGCCCTTGAAGATGCTGTCCAGCTGGTCGAGGTGCTTGCGAGCGGCGTCGGGTGTGATTCGCGACTGGTTGCCGACGTAGTACATGCCGTCGATCACCTTGTCCGCGATCGCATCCGCATTCTTCTTGCCGAAGTACTTGCCGAACTTCTCGGGATAATCGGCGACCAAACCCTCAGTCGCTATCCGGACCCGCTTCTGCCCGTTCTTGATGCCCGTGCCTTGGCCAGCGCTTTGCGATGTATTGATGGGGGGGAAATCGTATACAGGCTCGAGCGCGTTCTGGTCGACGGACTGAATGAAGGCGAGCAGGGATGTGAACCCACTCGGTCGACGATCACATGGCCGGGATGTCGGCTTCCGAGGCTTCTTCGCTGAGGCCATGGTCGACGAGGCGATCAGCTGTGGCGAGCGAGCAGCCTCGTGATAGCCAAGGGTTGTCGTTGCCTCTGTGAAACACAGGCAAGAACATCAAGTAGTATGGCAAAGTAGAGCGATTAGTAGAGCTTGGTGGATTTTGGATGCGATCTAGAGGCTGGCTAAAGCGACTGTGAAGAAATTTCAACGATCGAGCCAATACTTATACGTACGCGGTCGTCGTACGGCAAACCCATGCAGTAAGTGTCATCTGCCGATCGGACCGACTGAAGACCGGGTCTTGAAGATCAACAGCAAGATCAAGGTCAACGAGTTCAACAACAGGATAAGGATCAGGGCATAAACGCCCAGAGGGACGCGCAGAGACTCGCCGACGAAATTCGAGAGCGACAGCTCAAGCTCATGCATGGAAGAGACTACCGCCGTGACTTGGAGGCGCTCGAAAAAGAGGAGTACATCTATGCGAACATTGAGGGCGTACAGTGTCGGCCTATCACGAATCGTGAAGAGGTGGATGATGGCCTGCGCCGGATCGTCCAACACGACGCGCAAGTTCAGCGGTTGGAATCTCAGGCGCAGGTCGAAGCAATGTCTTCATTTATGAAACATCTGAAGGGCGCGAGTCGGGCGGCTCGAGACTCGAATAGTGTGGGGTTGGATGACGATCAAAAGAAAGGCACCGCCGGTGTCCAAGATAACGACCAAAAGAGAGATGCTGTTGATCCTGTTGAAGAGGGTCCGGCTCCGGCGAACGTCACGGACGATGAGAGAGCCGCACCAGTCAATGACGAGAACCTCAGCAAGCCACAGCAATGAATGACGGTGTAGGGAGGGACTCAACATTGGCAGTTCCAGTCCCGGCTTCAATCTCGCGCTCAGCCCTGCTCATGCCCATGCCCCCAGCCGCTGCTCCAGCGGGGCAGTACGTCCAAAGCGCAATCTCGGTTTCGGACTCAGGATTGTTGATGCTCGACGTGAGCAGCCGCAAGTGGTTGAACGTCATGCGGCGGGTGAAGAGGCCACATGCATACGCCTTTTGGAGCACACACGCTGTACGCTTTGAAAGGACGCAAGGCACGCGGTAAGCATCGGGGATGTGCAGCATCGACGCCTTCTTCGAGTTGCATTTCATGAGGCCTTGCTGAACAATGTCGTGAATGTAGAAGCGCCGCATGTCCTCGGTCTCACGAAAGCACGTGGGTACACAGTCGGTGTCAAGGGCGACCACATTCTGGTTAAACAGCGTCTTCTTGATCCCGCTAGCGCCCCGCACGGGGACAATATAGGAGGTGTACCCCGATGACAAGTGGACGCGGTACTTGTAAAGCCGCGCGTCCCCCATGTCCAGGCTGAACAGGCCGCGGGATTCTTCGTAGAGCTCGCGTGTGGCGCAGACTTCTGGGCTTTCGTCAGCCTCGCTAGCGCCACCCGCGTCCACGTATCGACCTGTCTTTCGATCACGAAACAAGATGACGGCCAGGCCGGATTGAACGACCTTTTTAGTGACAAAGTCGCGCGTGATATAATGCTCGACGAGAATAACACCAGCGCCCATGTTCGCTCCGTGATGTCAACTCTTCGATGCTATAAATCGAGCGTCGAAAAAAGCCGACCCACGCAGACGCAACAACGCCAGGCTTCTGAACAATGATTCTTCTCAACTCTTTTTGACAGTGATCTCTACTTTTTGTTTGGTTCGGTTCTCTCAGCCTCCTCATCTGCTTGTGTTCCATGCGGATGCGCACTTACTTCTTGCGGTCCATGAAGATCATGATGATGTAAAAGAGGAACATGAGGAAGAAGAGGAACATGGTGTAAACGAAGACGAGGTTAAACGCGCGGTAGTGTACTTCGTTGGCGCCGAAGCACTCCTTCTTGATAAGGTTTACGTAGAGTACGGCGAACAGGGACACGACCATGATGTGCGTGCACTGCATCATGTTGAAGATGTGCTCGTTGAACCTGTAGACGACGAGGTAGATCGGGAGGAGAAGTGCGCCGAGCAGGATTAGGGTCACGTCGACGACATTTGAAGCAAGCTGTTTCTCGCCGGCGGTCTGATAGGTCACAACAGGAGTTGACATGACTGAACGAAGTGAACGAGCTTTTGTAATGTGGAAGAAAAAAAGAAAACAGGCCAGCAAGAGCCGGGATATTGTTAGACTCGCTGTCCACAGTGGACACTAGCGAGCTTTTTCTCTCTGTTCTACAAAGCAAGTCATGTTCTACACACCGCAAGGCACGCTGGTCGACCAGCATGCCTACGTGCGACAGTATCGAGCGCCGCTTCGGGAGCCGTTCGCGTCGTCCGCAGCGGAGGATCCCTTGGTGGACGGGCCGAGCATGCTCAACCCGAATGCTGTTGTTGCTACGACGCCACTCCCGCAAGTTGCGAACGACGCGATGGGGAACCCCGCATTCCCGAACATCCACAACATGCAAACGACGGCCGCTCCCCTCGCCATGTCATGGACCCTGCCCGCAAACCAGCAGGCCGCGATCGTAGACTCCCTGGGGTCCGCATATCGCATCGACGGCAACCTGATCACCAGGATGAATCCCGACGGAACACGTACAATGTATGGCAGATGGGATGATCAAACTGGGGAATACTATGTTCACTCGAATCCGTTTCCTAAGATCTCGTTCTTGGACACAGAGCGCGTGGCGGTCTACGTCGATCAGGCATCCCCCCCGCTCATATATACGCTTCGCAACGACAGCAGCATGGCGTGCTTACCTGGTAGCATCAATGACTTGGCACTCTCGAGTGTATCGTATAGCGTCGCTCCGGACGAGGTTGGCGTCATCCAATATTCACAGCCTCAGCAGCAGCAGCAGGTTCAGCAGCAGGTTCAGCAACCGGTTCAGCAGCCTCCAACAACGCCGACGCCGACTGTCGCGTAACTAGAACGCCGAGGCGTGCGTTCAATTTGGGTATAAAACGATGCCCACAATGTATAGATAACAACGAGCCAACACTCGAGTACACAACAACCCAGTGACAGAAAGATGTCGTCCACTACCGTCGCCCAGCCCAAGGCTCCTGCTGCTAAGCCCGCCAGCAAGCAGCTGGCCAAGGCCGCCTCCGCTGACGACGCGCCGAAGCCCGTGCCCGGAAAGGCCGCGAAGCCCACCAAGTCCACCAAGTCGGTCGAGCCGGAGCCGGCTGCCGATCAGGGTGCTGCTCCGACGCCGGTCGACGAGCAGCCGTCGGCTGAGCCCCAGCCGGTTGGGGACGCTTCGGACTCCAAGCCAGCCGAGGTGCCGCTTGCTGACCGCATCAATGCCGACATCAGCAATGCGATCGAGACGCTGGGCAATGTGGAGAGCTCCTTCACGACGTCCATCAAGGACCTCAAGAACAAGCTCAAGAACCTGCAGAAGGATATGAGCAAGTATCAGCGCATCGTCGCGTCCATGACCAAGCGCCCCAAGCGCACCGCGAAGGCCGGCGACGGCAGCGTCAAGCGCATCAGCGGCTTCCAGAAGCCCACCGGCATCTCTGACCAGCTGGCCGACTTCCTCAACATTTCTCGCGGGACTCAGCTGCCGCGCATGGATGTGACACGGAAGATTCACGAGTACATCAAGGACAACAAGCTGCAGGACCCCACCGACCGTCGCAAGATCCTGCCCGACGCAAAGCTGCACGCGCTGTTCGGGACGACGCCAGAGACCGTCGTCAATTACTTCAACTACCAGGGCTTCCTTAAGGGTCACTTCATCAACACGCCGCCGCCGGCCAGCGCATAAGCCAGCGCATAGTCGATCTAGTGGCGTCGACGCATGGTGGACCTAGACCTACAAGAAGGAACCTTGACGGAATTGGAAGAACGAGAGCGTTGTGGGATGGCTCCATGTGCAGGTCCATGGCGTGACGCGATGACGTCGTGAAAGCGTCCGTCAGGATGCGTGGTTTGGGGTTCCGTTCCGGCTTGGCTTTCGCACACGTTGCCGTTTGCTCTGGTCTGCTCTGGTGTTGGTGCGAGATACGGTGCTGGAGATGTAAGTTCACGATGACGAATTTCACAGGCGAACGCTCGATTGGTGACTCTGCTTTTGTCACGTGAGACCAACTCCACCTCGCGAGTTTGACAGGATTGTTCTTCGCCTCTCTGTTTTGTCAATAGTCTCAAGAGCTACTGAGACTCGGTGAGGAAGACCCATGGGCCAGACCCTACTGTAAGGACCGTACTCCAGACGCGACGCGTCGGGGGTAACGCCGGGGGTAACACTGTGTCACCAGCCTAGCCCAGCGTAGCCCAGTCACACGTCGCGGTTGCACAATGTCGCCCGGTGTGCTCAGTGTGCTCAGTGTGTTCAGCAGGTCGCGCCCGTCGCGGGTGGACAGGACACTCGCGACAGGCAGCACGCAACTAGCAGCCCCTTGCGCAGGATCGGCTCCAGTCCTGAGCACACCGGATCGGGCCAGACGTCGGCAAACACCCGCATTCCATGAGCGCATTGTTTCTGGAATCGGTCGAGTTTGCCGATCGCTGAATCGGGCTCGAGAAACCACTTGAGCCAAGACATCACATCGAGTTTGCCGATCGCTGAATCGGGCTCGAGAAACCGCTTGAGCCAAGACATCACGTAACTGCCGCGCGCCCTGTTAATGTTGGGAGCTCTGCGAACAGTGTATTCAACCATATGTCGTGGTCGAGCTTAACCCATGCCGCGTGTCTTTTGAAGGTGCGAAGTCGGACTCTCCCATGCCCAAGCTTTTCAGTTTCAAATTGATGGCGCCTTCTCAATCCGAACGTCAATGAACTGTAAACTTGTCGGCCCTGTGCACTTTCGAGGTGGTCGCCGTACAAGTCCCCTATTGAAAGGCCGACGGCGCGCCCTCCGCCCTTACGCCGACCGCAATGTATGAGTTGCCGCTCTCACAGAATTACCCAGGCCCTACCTGGCATTACTCAGGACTACTACTCGCGGATTCCTCTCGCGCGCAAACATACATACTGTCATCGCGAGACTATGACGCCCAAGCGCTCTGTATCGGAGATTCCCTGCGGCTCAAGCTTGATCGATATCGTCCAGCGCGTCCGCCTCGCGAAGGACCCGATTCACGCGATTTGCTTGTCGCTAAAGGCAGGCCAGGCCTGTAAGCCTTCGACTGCCTGTTCTTGTAAGTGGCTGAAAGCTGTTGAAACAAGGGCCCTCTGGTTCGTGTTGAGCGATCGACCACGGTCCACTTACTGACTGTCGCGCTCGCGCCTACCTCCCATGTCGCTCGCGCTCGCGGTTCTACAGCGGGTAACAGCAGCGACGACACCCGGATGGCGCGGCTGGAGGGGGGCGACGTAGATGTGGCGACGACGATCCCGAACGGCATGTCCCTCGAGAAGTTCATGCGCCAACACGGCTTTGTGGTTGTCCAGGTGGACAGCTAGCCGCTCTGGAATGATCTCGCCTAAACGGTCGAGTAGACACAGTCCTCAGCCCACGCAAGGACCTCGTCGGTGGCGGCGGCTGCTGTAGGATGCTGCTGCGCTAGCTGCGCCGCCGAAGGGGGCGTTGACGTGTCCTCTCCCCCGAAAACGTAATCGAGGAGCTCGCGCGGCACAGTATCGACCGCCGCTTTACCAGTGCTCGCGTGGGCGGGTGCCACGGCTACTGCGGCGGCCGCCCCCAGAGGAAAGGGCGAGACTGCGGATACGGTAGATACGGACGAGGATGTCGCCAGTGCCGGGTGCAGCGCTGCTGGGGGGGCCTTGAGCGTTGAGCTTGGTCCCGGAGCAAAGCCAGGCACGGGCGCGGGTGCGGGTGCGGGTGCAGGCAGGGGTGTATGGGGAGGCTCGGGTGTCGAGGCGTGACCAGTCATACTATTATTACTGGCAACCCTACTAGCACTACCTACATGCTGTTGGTCGGCGAGAATCCGAACTAAAAGAATATGTGTAACAAGGACAAAGAGCACAAAAATGACGCTATTTTTCACGGCGGTACCCAGGGACATAGTGACATAAAAACAGTCGTATTACTCTTAGTGGAGATTAGTTAATGATGCAGAAATGATCCTGCATACGCACGGCTTTTGCCTTGACAAGAGGACGCTGACGCCGAGCGAGGTCAGCCAGCTGCGCAAGGAGTTGACCATGGTCCCGCTGAGCAACGGCATGGTGCAAGGGGAACAGGTATCGGTATCGCATGTGGGTGACCCGGTTGTTCTTGTCCACGCCACCCTAAGGACCCGGGCCTCGCCCACCGCCTGCTCCACCCTGACCTAGTGGTGCCTGCCCTCCTTCGCCCCGCCTTTGCCGCCCTTGTCCTTGCCGCCGCCCCCGTGCCGCTTGCTTGGACGAGCCTCCCTGGGAGCCGCGGCCACCCCCGCGGCCGCTGCCGCCAAAGCACCCCACCGCCACGCCGCCGCCCTCCGCCCCGCTCGCGCCCTCGCCCTCGTCATCGCTGCCGCTGCTGCTCGAGGAGGAGGAGGACGAAGGGGGCGGCAGGGGCGCGACCGCGCCCTTCTTGTGATGAGCGCCGAACCCTCCCTTCTTCCCGCTGCCGCCGTGGTCGTGATCGTGGTGGTGGTGGTGGTGGCGGTGCAGGTCGGACGCCGACGCTGCCCGGCCGCCGCCCACGAGCGGCGACTCCTTGCCGCCCCGCACGCCCCCACCTCCACCTCCCGCAACTTCCTTCCCCCCTGCCGCCTCCGCCCCCGCCCCACTTACCCCCGCCCCCGCCCCCGGCCCTGCCTCCCCTCCGGTGGCCCCGGTGACCGCAGCGCTTCGGTGGTGGTGCCGCCCGTTCGCCTCCCCCGCAGCCGAGGCCCCGTTAGGAGCCGCGCCGCAGCAGCCCCCGCCCCCGCCGCCGCCCCCGCCGCCTGCGATGCACTCGGCGCACACCCACAGCGGAGGCCGCCCCCCCTCCAGCTCCACCATGGAAAGGCCCCCCCACTGCGCGCTGCGGTCCGCCTCCGCCAGGAAGGCCCGCAGCTGGCGGAGAGCCACGCCCACCTGCGGGAGGGGCGGAGGGGGGTGTCAGGAAGGTAAAGCAAGGGGGCGTGTGTGTGTCTGGGGCACGTGTCACGGCGGTCCGCCTGGGTGAACAAGGCGGGCAGATGGAGGGGCCTGCCGGGAGTGGGGTGTTTGGCCATCCCAACCCCCACTCGCCTGCGTGCGGGGCTCGCCCTCCTTGGCCGCGGAGCCACCCCCAGCCGCCGCCCCGCCGGGGGAGGGGGCGCGCGGGCCCCCGGCACCCCCCGGCTCCCCCTGCGGCGGGGCCCGGGACACAGCACGCGGCAGGTGTGCGTTGGGCAACGAAGATGCCGTACGCAAGCAGACGAAGCCCGGCGAGTCCCTGCAGGTGTGTGTGTGCAGGTGGGGCGTAGGCGGCGGTCGTACGGCGGCCAGTGTGTGCATGTGCCGTACCGTTGCGCGCAGGCGCGTGCATCTGCCGTACGCACCTTGATGCAGGCGAAGTCGTCCAGGGATCCGGTCTTGACGCGGCGAAGCGAGGCCAGCAGAGCCTGGGCGTCCGGACACGACAGGAGTGAAAAGGAGGGAATGGTGCCGGCTTCACTTCCGGGTTCCGGCCCAGAGGAGGAGTCCGCCCGAAGGCCTGGATGGAGGTCTGCAGCCAAGCCCCGCCCCACCTGCCCCCTCCCTCCCCACCAGGCACCCCGCCCCCACGGCCCCCGCCCCCCTACCACCCCCCTACCTCCCCGCCCTCCCGCCCCCATCCCATCCACCGCCCTCCCAGCCCCCTCCCCCCCCACCTGCGCCCCCTGCATCAGGTCCTCGGGGACCACGGGCAGCATGGGGAACACGAACCGCGCCACAGCCGCCGCCAGGTTGTACGACTGGAGCAGGGCGTACGACACCTGCCGTACATACGTGCGTGCGGCGCACACAGGGGTGGTGAGATGGCTCGCTATGCCATAGCCATGAATGTTCTGAACCTTGCGCGCTGACTCTCGTCCCCCTCTGCCCCCCGCTCAGTCTCCCTTCCCCCCCTCCCCCTCCCCCTCCCCCCTCCCCCTCCCCCACTCCCTCCCCCCACACCTTCCCCCCCACCTGCAGCGCCGGCAGCAGCCGGGCGCAGAAGGACGAGGCATCCGGGCGGTCTACTGCGTACCCCTCCGCCACGGGCCGCATGTAGGCCTCGCACACCAGGCGCAGCCGGAAGCGGCGGGAGCCCAGGCGCCGCACGAGGGCGCCTGCCGCCTCCGCCCCCGCCCCACTTACCCCCGCCCCCCGCCCCCGGCCCTGCCTCCCCTCCGGTGGCCCCGGTGACCGCAGCGCTTCGGTGGTGGTGCCGCCCGTTCGCCTCCCCCGCAGCCGAGGCCCCGTTAGGAGCCGCGCCGCAGCAGCCCCCGCCCCCGCCGCCGCCCCCGCCGCCTGCGATGCACTCGGCGCACACCCACAGCGGAGGCCGCCCCCCCTCCAGCTCCACCATGGAAAGGCCCCCCCACTGCGCGCTGCGGTCCGCCTCCGCCAGGAAGGCCCGCAGCTGGCGGAGAGCCACGCCCACCTGCGGGAGGGGCGGAGGGGGGTGTCAGGAAGGTAAAGCAAGGGGGCGTGTGTGTGTATGGGGCACGTGTCACGGCGGTCCGCCTGGGTGAACAAGGCGGGCAGATGGAGGGGCCTGCCGGGAGTGGGGTGTTTGGCCATCCCAACCCCCACTCGCCTGCGTGCGGGGCTCGCCCTCCTTGGCCGCGGAGCCACCCCCAGCCGCCGCCCCGCCGGGGGAGGGGGCGCGCGGGCCCCCGGCACCCCCCGGCTCCCCCTGCGGCGGGGCCCGGGACACAGCACGCGGCAGGTGTGCGTTGGGCAACGAAGATGCCGTACGCAAGCAGACGAAGCCCGGCGAGTCCCTGCAGGTGTGTGTGTGCAGGTGGGGCGTAGGCGGCGGTCGTACGGCGGCCAGTGTGTGCATGTGCCGTACCGTTGCGCGCAGGCGCGTGCATCTGCCGTACGCACCTTGATGCAGGCGAAGTCGTCCAGGGATCCGGTCTTGACGCGGCGAAGCGAGGCCAGCAGAGCCTGGGCGTCCGGACACGACAGGAGTGAAAAGGAGGGAATGGTGCCGGCTTCACTTCCGGGTTCCGGCCCAGAGGAGGAGTCCGCCCGAAGGCCTGGATGGAGGTCTGCAGCCAAGCCCCGCCCCACCTGCCCCCTCCCTCCCCACCAGGCACCCCGCCCCCACGGCCCCCGCCCCCCTACCACCCCCCTACCTCCCCGCCCTCCCGCCCCCATCCCATCCACCGCCCTCCCAGCCCCCTCCCCCCCCACCTGCGCCCCCTGCATCAGGTCCTCGGGGACCACGGGCAGCATGGGGAACACGAACCGCGCCACAGCCGCCGCCAGGTTGTACGACTGGAGCAGGGCGTACGACACCTGCCGTACATACGTGCGTGCGGCGCACACAGGGGTGGTGAGATGGCTCGCTATGCCATAGCCATGAATGTTCTGAACCTTGCGCGCTGACTCTCGTCCCCCTCTGCCCCCCGCTCAGTCTCCCTTCCCCCCCTCCCCCTCCCCCTCCCCCCTCCCCCTCCCCCACTCCCTCCCCCCACACCTTCCCCCCCACCTGCAGCGCCGGCAGCAGCCGGGCGCAGAAGGACGAGGCATCCGGGCGGTCTACTGCGTACCCCTCCGCCACGGGCCGCATGTAGGCCTCGCACACCAGGCGCAGCCGGAAGCGGCGGGAGCCCAGGCGCCGCACGAGGGCGCCTGCCGCCTCCGCCCCCGCCCCACTTACCCCCGCCCCCGCCCCCGGCCCTGCCTCCCCTCCGGTGGCCCCGGTGACCGCAGCGCTTCGGTGGTGGTGCCGCCCGTTCGCCTCCCCCGCAGCCGAGGCCCCGTTAGGAGCCGCGCCGCAGCAGCCCCCGCCCCCGCCGCCGCCCCCGCCGCCTGCGATGCACTCGGCGCACACCCACAGCGGAGGCCGCCCCCCCTCCAGCTCCACCATGGAAAGGCCCCCCCACTGCGCGCTGCGGTCCGCCTCCGCCAGGAAGGCCCGCAGCTGGCGGAGAGCCACGCCCACCTGCGGGAGGGGCGGAGGGGGGTGTCAGGAAGGTAAAGCAAGGGGGCGTGTGTGTGTATGGGGCACGTGTCACGGCGGTCCGCCTGGGTGAACAAGGCGGGCAGATGGAGGGGCCTGCCGGGAGTGGGGTGTTTGGCCATCCCAACCCCCACTCGCCTGCGTGCGGGGCTCGCCCTCCTTGGCCGCGGAGCCACCCCCAGCCGCCGCCCCGCCGGGGGAGGGGGCGCGCGGGCCCCCGGCACCCCCCCGGCTCCCCCTGCGGCGGGGCCCGGGACACAGCACGCGGCAGGTGTGCGTTGGGCAACGAAGATGCCGTACGCAAGCAGACGAAGCCCGGCGAGTCCCTGCAGGTGTGTGTGTGCAGGTGGGGCGTAGGCGGCGGTCGTACGGCGGCCAGTGTGTGCATGTGCCGTACCGTTGCGCGCAGGCGCGTGCATCTGCCGTACGCACCTTGATGCAGGCGAAGTCGTCCAGGGATCCGGTCTTGACGCGGCGAAGCGAGGCCAGCAGAGCCTGGGCGTCCGGACACGACAGGAGTGAAAAGGAGGGAATGGTGCCGGCTTCACTTCCGGGTTCCGGCCCAGAGGAGGAGTCCGCCCGAAGGCCTGGATGGAGGTCTGCAGCCAAGCCCCGCCCCACCTGCCCCCTCCCTCCCCACCAGGCACCCCGCCCCCACGGCCCCCGCCCCCCTACCACCCCCCTACCTCCCCGCCCTCCCGCCCCCATCCCATCCACCGCCCTCCCAGCCCCCCTCCCCCCCCACCTGCGCCCCCTGCATCAGGTCCTCGGGGACCACGGGCAGCATGGGGAACACGAACCGCGCCACAGCCGCCGCCAGGTTGTACGACTGGAGCAGGGCGTACGACACCTGCCGTACATACGTGCGTGCGGCGCACACAGGGGTGGTGAGATGGCTCGCTATGCCATAGCCATGAATGTTCTGAACCTTGCGCGCTGACTCTCGTCCCCCTCTGCCCCCCGCTCAGTCTCCCTTCCCCCCCTCCCCCTCCCCCTCCCCCCTCCCCCTCCCCCACTCCCTCCCCCCACACCTTCCCCCCCACCTGCAGCGCCGGCAGCAGCCGGGCGCAGAAGGACGAGGCATCCGGGCGGTCTACTGCGTACCCCTCCGCCACGGGCCGCATGTAGGCCTCGCACACCAGGCGCAGCCGGAAGCGGCGGGAGCCCAGGCGCCGCACGAGGGCGGCCAGGGTCTGCTCGCCCGTGAAGACCTGGGGGGAAGCAGGGGGGGAAAGGGGGGAGAGGAAGGGTTTGCTCTAGAGGTATCAACGCGTCCTCGTGAAGTCCCGGCACGCCCGCGTCCCTTATCCCCCTCCGTCTACTCCGTCCCTCCCCCCCCCTTCCCACCTCCTTGAGGTCCGTCAGCCACGACCCCAGCGCCGCTCGCCCCGGGCTGCCCCCCTCGGACAGCAGCGCAGCCTGGGGGTGGGGGTAGGGGGGGGGGGTAGGTGCAGGGGGTAGAATGTAGGCAACCCATGCAAACCCATTCAAGCAATCCCCTCCAACCCCCTGATCTCCAGCCCCCAACAAGCATCCTCCTCTGCCTCCCTTTCCCCGCCGGGCCTGCTCCCACCTGCCCTTACCCTCACCTCACTCTGGCCCTAACGGAGCGTGCGGGTTGGGTCAACACATGTAACATCTCACCCCATGCGTTCCCCCTGCCCCTCCCTGCCCTCCCCCCCCCCTCCCCCCCCTCCCCCCCCACCTCCCCCCCCACCTCCCCCCCCACCTCCCCCCCCACCTTGCAGTTGTCGAAGTCCACCAGGCAGTAGCGGCCTGGGGGGGGGGTAGAGGGCGGCGGAGGGGGTTCATCAGGTACAGAGACCCCCCCCCGCCGCATTCACCGTCGAAGAAGCGCACAAAGTTCTTTGCCTTGAGGTCGTGGTGCACCTTTTGGGGGGGGATAAAGGGGGACTCGGCCCCTGGCCCCCCGCACCCCTCCCGTGGCGGGGCGTCACTCCCAGCACGACACTCCAGCCCCCCTCCCCTTCCAGCTCCGCTGCACCGACGCACTCAGTGCAGACCCGTCCGAAGTCCCAAGTCCCCACAGGTCCCCCGAGCGGAGGCGGTCGGCTAGCTGGTCCGGCACCGCCCTCAGCAGCAGCCGTCCGCGGTCCTCGATGGGGGCGTTCTCAGCGAACCCGCGAGAAGAAGCGCGCTCCGCCTGGCCCATCCTCTCCTGCATCCGCTGGACGTTGCTGGTTGGCAATGGCGTTGGTCACAAGGTGGTGGTCATAAGGTGTGGTGGTGCATGGCGCGCGGCCGAGGGCCATTTCATCCGGCGCTGGTTCTTTGGGGCTGCCCCTCATTACTTGCTGCACTCTCATACGGTAGATCTGCAGCAGCCCCCCCTCACTCTGCAGCAGCTCACCCTTTGCTCTGCTGCGAAAGGTCTGAACAGCCTTGCCGGTATCAAGCGCCGCGCGGGCCCTCGCCGGGATGTCGGGCCCCCACGCCGCCGCCGCCCCCAACCCTGCTGCCAGCCAGCCGCAAGTCGCAGCTCCAGCGGAGGGCGGTGGCATGCACAGCCATGGGACGGTAACGGGTGGAGGCGCAGCCGGCGGCGGTGCGGCGGCGCAGCAAGCGCTCCCCGCTGGCCAGCTGCAAGCCGCTGGTGGCGGCGCTCCTGCGGGAGACCGTCCGCCGCGGGCCAGCGGCACTGGGAGCGGCGGCGGCGATAACTCGGAGCAGGTACGTTCCGGGGTTGCAGGTTCCGTTCGCCGACCCGCGGGCCAGTGACAAGGAAGCACTTCGCACGACCTTAACCGCCTCCTTCCCACCCCCTTTCTTCGCGTGCTACTTCGTGCTGGACGTGCTGCTCCATGCTGGACAGGGGAGCGCTGCGCCTGGGGTGAGCAGACTGGGCATGCTCGGTCCACTGCCTGCTAAAAGTCGTCGGAAACTTCGGGCGTTCCCCGTCGCCGCGCACCGACCCTGTTTCGCTCGTGCCACACAAGTCGACCAGCCCTATCGAATGAACCCGCCAGGCCTTGCACGCGTGGCCCCTAGCGCCCAAACGAGTTTGCCGTACGTTTGCCCGAATACCCAGGGCGCGTATCTAGGGACGGCACGGCGTGCCGTCCGTACCAAAGGCATGATTACGCTCTACTAGAATGGGCTGGTCGCGCGAGATGGCGTGCTCAAGGTCTGGCCGGCCTTATCCTGCACTGCGCTCCTGCCCATGGCCAGCCCCCCACGGAGTATGTTCGCCCATAGGCCTGGGATCTAACGACCTCGAGCCTGTGGCGGCGCGGGGCGCAGCTGAGCCGCGGGGGGGGCGCTGAAAGGTGGGGGAGCGGCCTGCCGCTGTGGTGCGGGGGGGCAGGTAGGGGTTTCGCCCTCCCCGTGGGAAGCCTTCTCCATGCCTGCCCCCATTGCTCACGCATCATATATGCTAGCTAATTATGGGGCAGGGGATGCGGGGGGTGAGTTTTTCGCGTGGGCGCAATGAAGGTCCGGCATGGGGGCGGCCGGCGGGTGGACCCTGGCTTGCGCGGCATGGCGCTGTCGCACTACCGGCCCGAGACGCGCGCTCTACGCAACCGCATACACAAGCTTACCTTGCTATACTGTGAAGCACCTGCGGTCGGCGCCCCGTCTCTTATTGCTTTTTGAGCAAGGAGCTCCGACAGATGGCTCGGGCGCGAAGCCAAGTTTCCGACGACTTTTAGCACGTAGTGAGGCCGAGGCCCCCCGCGACGGTTTCCTCGCTAGAGCTCCGTCGAATCACGCAGGCCTGGCTGGCCCACGACGAATTATGTTCATAAACTTGCTGGTGCACCTATAGTAGCGCGGCAGCGTGTGTCGGAGAGCTCTGGGCCGACGCGTCCGCGTTCGATTATAGCATGGCTTGCGTGGAGCGGCCCCAGGCGCTGCACTCGACTTGGGTACGCCCTCTATGAATGCTACAGGTGTGTAGGCTGTGGCCATAGGCAAGGGCTTGGAGCGGCCTGCTAGCAACAGCACGAACGGAACTGCCCGGCACGCGGGGCCGCCCGGCACGCTTACCCCGCGATCCCTCCCCCGAGGTGCCACCGCACAGCACACAACACCAATAGGAGGGTTGCGCTCTACCCGCGCCACCATGTTGTATGACTCGAGCACAGCCTTACGCCTCAATACCCCTTCTTTCCCCCTTAACCGTACGCCGCTCGGCGCGTCACATGGTCATGCCGACATGTCGGCACCGGCGGACATGCCAACTCGGGCGCCCGCCCTCGTCCATCAAGCTAGCCCTCGACTCGCATGTCTATAGCATGCATACCATCATACCTCTGTAGCCCCTGCGTTGCGTCCCAAGCCTCCATGCTGCCCACAAGTCCAGACCCGCCTTGGCCTCCGCCCCTCCCACGGCGTCTCCCCCTCATTGCCTAAACCTGGCCTCGCCGCCCACGCCCCACCTCCCGCCCGCAGGCCCGCCTCAGCGCAGCTTCTTCGGCGGGTAATTGCCCCCCGCCTCGATGACGGCCGGTAGCACCTTCAGGAACAGCCGGTGGGTAGTGTTGCGGACCCACTCCTTCGTGATGACCCTGCCCTCGCCCTCGAACAGCCGCCGCAGCTCCGTGGTGTAGAGGGTCACGGTGTCGCCCGTTGCGGACTTGTGGTTGTTGACGAACTCCTGGAAGGCACGCATCAGCTCGGCGTGGCCCAGCTCGATGATGCTGTGCATGTCGGGGCTGTACTCGGGCAGGCCCGTGTGTGTCGACTCGTCCACGTTGTACCTGCTCCACTCGCCCTCCCGCCACTTGCCGTGAATGTTGGTGTTGTCCCACGAGAAGATCGGCAGCTGCGGCTCCCCCAGCGCCTTCCACTTCCTAATCGCCGCCTTGAGCACCTGCTCCTCCCACTCCTGCTTGGTTGGCCCCCCAGCGACATCACCGGCCAGCGTCTGCGGGATGCAGGGCAGCGGAGGACACAACAAGCGTGGCTTTGACGAGGAGTGGGTGTACGAGGCGTTTGATACTGCTCGGAATGGCTGGAGGCTGCGTGCACGTGGGAGGCGGGACGAAACAAAGGCGCTGTGGACCAGCCCATGCGGTTGTTCTGTGTTTAAGAGTCCCCACGCTGTTGCAAAGCGGCTGCAGGACCTACAGGCGAGGAGCCCACTCCCTTTAACACGTTTCAGTGCCCACTGCATTGCCCTGGGAGTTCGAGGGCGGCAAGCTGCTATGAGCGCGAGGCGTTTGAGCTCCTCAGCCCTATGGCTCGGTCTAGACCCGGCTGTGTGGTGGTTTGGGAGGCGAGCCTGGTCCCAAGGGCTTCGGCTTTTGACTTCTGGCTGTACGGGACCCGGGTGGTGGTGGAGGTTGATGGGGAGCACCACCTGGGTGAGGAGTGGAGCCGGAGCATTCAAGTAGAGAAGCAGCTCGGCCTGGACAGGAAAAAGAATAGGCTAGGAGCAGATGCTGGCTACCACGTGGTGAGGCTGTGTTGTGAGGCCCCAAGGCATGAGTGGGAGGCGGTGGTGCGGGCTGCTTTGAGTGCTGCTGACGCGGGTGGGCCTGGTAAGGTGCACTTCAGTGCTGGGTACCCCAGATGGTACGTGGACCTGGTCCCTGAGCACCCAGGCCACCAGTAGCGCACCTTGTAGGTGGGGTGCTTGTAGCCGGTGCCCTTGGTGCCAGTCACCCAGACCATGAGGAAGGGGCCGTGCCAGTAGTTGATGACGCTGTAGTAGTGGATGCACCAGGGCTCCGTGCATCGTGAGTCGTGGATGACGCGTGAGGGTTGCCCCTTCAGGCCCCACCGCTGGCAGGGAGGGAGGGGAGGGGGAAGGATGTGGGGGCGGGAAGCGGCTTAGGTGGGGGGCCACACGGACCATGCATGAGGCTGGGGCAAAAAGTGCTTGTAGTGCCGTGAAGCATAAGTGCCCCTCGACTCCTCACCTTATAGCTGATGGGCGTGATCCAGACCTTCTTGGCATCCAGCCACAGGATGCGCGACAGCCAGTCCCAGGGCCCGGTCTTCAGGTCCTTCAGGCTCTTGGGCAGCCTAAAGGGCTCGTTGGCCTTGAGGCCCATAGCCTTGCGGATCCACTGCAGGGCACACTCCAGTCGCGCCTTCATGACCTCTGCTTTCAGCGGCTTCTTGAACTCCACCAGCAGGGACTTGCTCAGCTTGGGCTCGCACCGCTTCATGGCAGCCCACATCGTCCTCAGCTCCACCTGGGATGGATGAGGGGGGAATGGGGGCATCAGGGGAGGGCTGCGCTAGGGGCGTGGCCCTTGCCCTTGCTTACTGCCCTGCCCCGTGGGCAGTGCTCGCCTGTCTTGTCCTGCCCTGTCCCACCTTCTACCCTGCTTGCCTCACCTTGCACTCCTTGAGTAGCGCCTGGAACGCACGGACTTTGAGCATATCCGCCTGCGTGCGGGGCGCCGTGGCTAGGACCATCGCCAGGGCCAGCTGCGCCTTCACCTCGGGCACCTTGCACGGGGTGCCAGACCGAGGCGCATCCTTCACCCCAGATGCCCCGCTGTTTGGCTCCAGCCGCTCAGCCCAGCGCCGGCAGAGCTCAGCTGGCTTCTGCGGCGGAGGGATGTCCGGATTCTGCGCCAGCCACTGCTGCAGCAGCCGTGCCGCCTCAGGGCCCCACTCCGAGTTGGGGCAGGTAGCTTTTGCGGTGTGGGCAGCTTGCACAGCTGCAAGGCGCAGCCGGTGGTTGCGGGCTGCCCTGGCTTGTTTGGCTGCAAACTGTCCCCGCAGCACCATTTTGTCCCGCTTGGGGCCGCGCCGCCTCTTCTTGAGAGGCGGCGCCGCACCTTCGCCATCCTCCTCCTCCCCGGACGCCTGCCCCTCATCATTCTCACTCTCTGCACCCTCCTCTCCACCGCCATCTCCGGCTTGCCCTACTGCTGGCTCTCCCCCGCTACCCTCCTCCTCGGCAGGGCTGTCCTGGCCCGTGCACGTTTCGCCATGCAGACCTGGCGGAAGGGAAGGGGGAAGGGGGAAGGGGGGGGAAGGGGGGGAGCAAGGAAGGGCGTAAAACACACACGAGTTGGTTGTGGTGGTTGTACGACTAGAGCATCTGTAGTTGAGGCTAATGTCGTTGCAGTTCTCGTTTGTGTCTGATGAGGATGTGAATGTGGGGGGATGGGGGGCGTGGGAGGGTGGGGGGAGAAAGTTTGACACGCCTGCCCCCAGCATGCACAGCATGGCACGCGTGGCAGGCAATCTCAGAGGCCGAGGCCCCCCGCGACGGTTTCCTCGCTAGAGCTCCGTCGAATCACGCAGGCCTGGCTGGCCCACGACGAATTATGTTCATAAACTTGCTGGTGCACCTATAGTAGCGCGGCAGCGTGTGTCGGAGAGCTCTGGGCCGACGCGTCCGCGTTCGATTATAGCATGGCTTGCGTGGAGCGGCCCCAGGCGCTGCACTCGACTTGGTACGCCCTCTATGAATGCTACAGGTGTGTAGGCTGTGGCCATAGGCAAGGGCTTGGAGCGGCCTGCTAGCAAACAGCACGAACGGAACTGCCCGGCACGCGGGGCCGCCCGGCACGCTTACCCCGCGATCCCTCCCCGAGGTGCCACCAGCACAGCACACAACACCAATAGGAGGGTTGCGCTCTACCCCGCGCCACCATGTTGTAAGGACTCGAGCACAGCCTTACGCCTCAATACCCCTTCTTTCCCCCTTAACCGTAACGCCGCTCGGCGCGTCACATGGTCATGCCGACATGTCGGCAACCGGCGGACATGCCAACTCGGGCGCCCGCCCTCGTCCATCAGCTAGCCCTCGACTCGCAATGTCTATAGCATGCATACCATCATACCTCTGTAGCCCCTGCGTTGCGTCCCAAGCCTCCATGCTGGCCCACAAGTCCAGACCCGCCTTGGCCTCCGCCCCTCCCACGGCGTCTCCCCCTCATTGCCTAAACCTGGCCTCGCCCGCCCACCAGCCCCACCTCCTCCCGCCCGCAGGCCCGCCTCAGCGCAGCTCGTCTTCGGCGGTAATTGCCCCCCGCCTCGATGACGGGCCGGTAGCACCTTCAGGAACAGCCGGTGGGTAGTGTTGCGGACCCACTCCTTCGTGATGACCCGGCCCTCGCCCTCGAACAGGCCGGCCCGCAGCTCCGTGGTGTAGAGGGTCACGGTGTCGCCCGTTGCGGACTTGTGGTTGTTGACGAACTCCTGGAAGGCACGCATCAAGCTCGGCGTGGCCCAGCTCGATGATGCTGTGCATGTCGGGGCTGTACTCGGGCAGGCCCGTGTGTGTCGACTCGTCCACGTTGTACCTGCTCCACTCGCCCTCCCGCCACTTGCCGTGAATGTTGGTGTTGTCCCACGAGAAGATCGGCAGCTGCGGCTCCCCCAGCGCCTTCCACTTCCTAATCGCCCGCCTTGAGCACCTGCTCCTCCCCCACTCCTGCTTGGTTTGGCCCCCCAGCGACATCACCGCCAGCGTCTGCGGGATGCAGGGCAGCGGAGGACACAACAAGCGTGGCTTTGACGAGGAGTTGGGTGTAACGAGGCGTTTGATACTGCTCGGAATGGCTGGAGGCTGCGTGCACGTGGGAGGCGGGACGAAACAAAGGCGCTGTGGACCCAGCCCATGCGGTTGTTCTGTGTTTAAGAGTCCCCACGCTGTTGCAAGCGGCTGCAGGACCTACAGGCGAGGAGCCCACTCCCTTTAACACGTTTCAGTGCCCACTGCATTGCCCTGGGAGTTCGAGGCGGCAAGCTGCTATGAGCGCGAGGCGTTTGAGCTCCTCAGCCCTATGGCTCGGTCTAGACCCGGCTGTGTGGTGTTTGGGAGGCGAGCCTGGTCCCAAGGGCTTCGGGCTTTTGACTTCTGGCTGTACGGGACCCGGGTGGTGGTGGAGGTTGATGGGGAGGCACCACCTGGGTGAGGAGTGGAGCGGGAGCATTCAAGTAGAGAAGCAGCTCGGCCTGGACAGGAAAAAGAATAGGCTAGGAGCAGATGCTGGCTACCCACGTGGTGAGGCTGTGTTGTGAGGCCCCAAAGGCATGAGTGGGAGGCGGTGGTGGCGGGCTGCTTTGAGTGCTGCTGACGCGGGTGGGCCTGGTAAGGTGCACTTCAGTGCTGGGTACCCAGATGGTACGTGGACCTGGTCCCTGAGCACCCAGGCCACCAGTAGCGGCACCTTGTAGGTGGGGTGCTTGTAGGCCGGTGCCCTTGGTGCCAGTCACCCAGACCATGAGGAAGGGGCCGTGCCAGTAGTTGATGACGCTGTAGTAGTGGATGCACCAGGGCTCCGTGCATCGTGAGTCGTGGATGACGCGTGAGGGTTGCCCCTTCAGGCCCCACCGCTGGCAGGGAGGGAGTAGGGAGGGGGAAGGATGTGGGGGCGGGAAGCGGCTTAGGTGGGGGGCCACACGGACCATGCATGAGGCTGGGGGCAAAAAGTGCTTGTAGTGCCGTGAAGCATAAGTGCCCCTCGACTCCTCACCTTATAGCTGATGGGCGTGATCCAGACCTTCTTGGCATCCAGCCACAGGATGCGCGACAGCCAGTCCCAGGGCCCGGTCTTCAGGTCCTTCATGCTCTTGGGCAGCCTAAAGGGCTCGTTGGCCTTGAGGCCCATAGCCTTGCGGAGCCACTGCAGGTCACACTCCAGTCGCGCCTTCATGACCTCTGCTTTCATCGGCTTCTTGAACTCCACCAGCAGGGACTTGCTCAGCTTGGGCTCGCACCGCTTCATGGCAGCCCACATCGTCCTCAGCTCCACCTGGGATGGATGAGGGGGGAATGGGGGCATCAGGGGAGGGCTGCGCTAGGGGCGTGGCCCTTGCCCTTGCTTACTGCCCTGCCCCGTGGGGCAGTGCTCGCCTGTCTTGTCCCTGCCCTGTCCCCACTTCTACCCTGCTTGCCTCACCCTTGCCACTCCTTGAGTAGCGCCTGGAACGGCACGGACTTTGAGCATATCCGCCTGCGTGCGGGGCGCCGTGGCTAGGACCATCGCCAGGGCCAGCTGCGCCATTCACCTCGGGCACCTTGCACGGGGTGCCAGACCGAGGCGCATCCTTCACCCCAGATGCCCCGCTGTTTGGCTCCAGCCGCTCAGCCCAGCGCCGGCAGAGCTCAGCTGGCTTCTGCGGCGGAGGGATGTTCCGGATTCTGCGCCAGCCACTGCTGCAGCAGCCGTGCCGCCTCAGGCCCCACTCCGAGTTGGGGCAGGTAGCTTTTGCGGTGTGGGCAGCTTGCACAGCTGCAAGGCGCAGCCGGTGGTTGCGGGCTGCCCTGGCTTGTTTGGCTGCAAACTGTCCCCGCAGCACCATTTTGTCCCGCTTGGGGCCGCGCCGCCTCTTCTTGAGAGGCGGCGCCGCACCTTCGCCATCCTCCTCCTCCCCGGACGCCTGCCCCTCATCATTCTCACTCTCTGCACCCTCCTCTCCACCGCCATCTCCGGCTTGCCCTACTGCTGGCTCTCCCCCGCTACCCTCCTCCTCGGCAGGGCTGTCCTGGCCCCGTGCACGTTTCGCCATGCAGACCTGGCGGAAGGGAAGGGGAAGGGGGAAGGGGGGGGAAGGGGGGGAGCAAGGAAGGGCGTAAAACACACACGTTGGTTGTGGTGGTTGTACGACTAGAGCATCTGTAGTTGAGGCTAATGTCGTTGCAGTTCTCGTTTGTGTCTGATGAGGATGTGAATGTGGGGGGATGGGGGCGTGGGAGGGTGGGGGGAGAAAGTTTGACACGCCTGCCCCCAGCATGCACAGCATGGCACGCGTGGCAGGCAATCTCAGAGGCCGAGGCCCCCCGCGACGGTTTCCTCGCTAGAGCTCCGTCGAATCACGCAGGCCTGGCTGGCCCACGACGAATTATGTTCATAAACTTGCTGGTGCACCTATAGTAGCGCGGCAGCGTGTGTCGGAGAGCTCTGGGCCGACGCGTCCGCGTTCGATTATAGCATGGCTTGCGTGGAGCGGCCCCAGGCGCTGCACTCGACTTGGGTACGCCCTCTATGAATGCTACAGGTGTGTAGGCTGTGGCCATAGGCAAGGGCTTGGAGCGGCCTGCTAGCAACAGCACGAACGGAACTGCCCGGCACGCGGGGCCGCCCGGCACGCTTACCCCGCGATCCCTCCCCCGAGGTGCCACCGCACAGCACACAACACCAATAGGAGGGTTGCGCTCTACCCGCGCCACCATGTTGTATGACTCGAGCACAGCCTTACGCCTCAATACCCCTTCTTTCCCCCTTAACCGTACGCCGCTCGGCGCGTCACATGGTCATGCCGACATGTCGGCACCGGCGGACATGCCAACTCGGGCGCCCGCCCTCGTCCATCAAGCTAGCCCTCGACTCGCATGTCTATAGCATGCATACCATCATACCTCTGTAGCCCCTGCGTTGCGTCCCAAGCCTCCATGCTGCCCACAAGTCCAGACCCGCCTTGGCCTCCGCCCCTCCCACGGCGTCTCCCCCTCATTGCCTAAACCTGGCCTCGCCGCCCACGCCCCACCTCCCGCCCGCAGGCCCGCCTCAGCGCAGCTTCTTCGGCGGGTAATTGCCCCCCGCCTCGATGACGGCCGGTAGCACCTTCAGGAACAGCCGGTGGGTAGTGTTGCGGACCCACTCCTTCGTGATGACCCTGCCCTCGCCCTCGAACAGCCGCCGCAGCTCCGTGGTGTAGAGGGTCACGGTGTCGCCCGTTGCGGACTTGTGGTTGTTGACGAACTCCTGGAAGGCACGCATCAGCTCGGCGTGGCCCAGCTCGATGATGCTGTGCATGTCGGGGCTGTACTCGGGCAGGCCCGTGTGTGTCGACTCGTCCACGTTGTACCTGCTCCACTCGCCCTCCCGCCACTTGCCGTGAATGTTGGTGTTGTCCCACGAGAAGATCGGCAGCTGCGGCTCCCCCAGCGCCTTCCACTTCCTAATCGCCGCCTTGAGCACCTGCTCCTCCCACTCCTGCTTGGTTGGCCCCCCAGCGACATCACCGGCCAGCGTCTGCGGGATGCAGGGCAGCGGAGGACACAACAAGCGTGGCTTTGACGAGGAGTGGGTGTACGAGGCGTTTGATACTGCTCGGAATGGCTGGAGGCTGCGTGCACGTGGGAGGCGGGACGAAACAAAGGCGCTGTGGACCAGCCCATGCGGTTGTTCTGTGTTTAAGAGTCCCCACGCTGTTGCAAAGCGGCTGCAGGACCTACAGGCGAGGAGCCCACTCCCTTTAACACGTTTCAGTGCCCACTGCATTGCCCTGGAGTTCGAGGGCGGCAAGCTGCTGAGCTTGAGGCGTATGCGCGAGGCGTTTGAGCTCCTCAGCCCTATGGCTCGGTCTAGACCCGGCTGTGTGTGGTTTGGGAGGCGAGCCTGGTCCCAAGGCTTCGGCTTTTGACTTCTGGCTGTACGGGACCCGGGTGGTGGTGGAGGTTGATGGGGAGCACCACCTGGGTGAGGAGTGGAGCGGGAGCATTCAAGTAGAGAAGCAGCTCGGCCTGGACAGGAAAAAGAATAGGCTAGGAGCAGATGCTGGCTACCACGTGGTGAGGCTGTGTTGTGAGGCCCCAAGGCATGAGTGGGAGGCGGTGGTGCGGGCTGCTTTGAGTGCTGCTGACGCGGGTGGGCCTGGTAAGGTGCACTTCAGTGCTGGGTACCCCAGATGGTACGTGGACCTGGTCCCTGAGCACCCAGGCCACCAGTAGCGCACCTTGTAGGTGGGGTGCTTGTAGCCGGTGCCCTTGGTGCCAGTCACCCAGACCATGAGGAAGGGGCCGTGCCAGTAGTTGATGACGCTGTAGTAGTGGATGCACCAGGGCTCCGTGCATCGTGAGTCGTGGATGACGCGTGAGGGTTGCCCCTTCAGGCCCCACCGCTGGCAGGGAGGGAGGGGAGGGGGAAGGATGTGGGGGCGGGAAGCGGCTTAGGTGGGGGGCCACACGGACCATGCATGAGGCTGGGGCAAAAAGTGCTTGTAGTGCCGTGAAGCATAAGTGCCCCTCGACTCCTCACCTTATAGCTGATGGGCGTGATCCAGACCTTCTTGGCATCCAGCCACAGGATGCGCGACAGCCAGTCCCAGGGCCCGGTCTTCAGGTCCTTCAGGCTCTTGGGCAGCCTAAAGGGCTCGTTGGCCTTGAGGCCCATAGCCTTGCGGATCCACTGCAGGGCACACTCCAGTCGCGCCTTCATGACCTCTGCTTTCAGCGGCTTCTTGAACTCCACCAGCAGGGACTTGCTCAGCTTGGGCTCGCACCGCTTCATGGCAGCCCACATCGTCCTCAGCTCCACCTGGGATGGATGAGGGGGGAATGGGGGCATCAGGGGAGGGCTGCGCTAGGGGCGTGGCCCTTGCCCTTGCTTACTGCCCTGCCCCGTGGGCAGTGCTCGCCTGTCTTGTCCTGCCCTGTCCCACCTTCTACCCTGCTTGCCTCACCTTGCACTCCTTGAGTAGCGCCTGGAACGCACGGACTTTGAGCATATCCGCCTGCGTGCGGGGCGCCGTGGCTAGGACCATCGCCAGGGCCAGCTGCGCCTTCACCTCGGGCACCTTGCACGGGGTGCCAGACCGAGGCGCATCCTTCACCCCAGATGCCCCGCTGTTTGGCTCCAGCCGCTCAGCCCAGCGCCGGCAGAGCTCAGCTGGCTTCTGCGGCGGAGGGATGTCCGGATTCTGCGCCAGCCACTGCTGCAGCAGCCGTGCCGCCTCAGGGCCCCACTCCGAGTTGGGGCAGGTAGCTTTTGCGGTGTGGGCAGCTTGCACAGCTGCAAGGCGCAGCCGGTGGTTGCGGGCTGCCCTGGCTTGTTTGGCTGCAAACTGTCCCCGCAGCACCATTTTGTCCCGCTTGGGGCCGCGCCGCCTCTTCTTGAGAGGGGCGCCGCACCTTCGCCATCCTCCTCCTCCCCGGACGCCTGCCCCTCATCATTCTCACTCTCTGCACCCTCCTCTCCACCGCCATCTCCGGCTTGCCCTACTGCTGGCTCTCCCCGCTACCCTCCTCCTCGGCAGGGCTGTCCTGGCCCCGTGCACGTTTCGCCATGCAGACCTGGCGGAAGGGAAGGGGGAAGGGGGAAGGGGGGGGAAGGGGGGAGCAAGGAAGGGCGTAAAACACACACGAGTTGGTTGTGGTGGTTGTACGACTAGAGCATCTGTAGTTGAGGCTAATGTCGTTGCAGTTCTCGTTTGTGTCTGATGAGGATGTGAATGTGGGGGGATGGGGGGCGTGGGAGGGTGGGGGGAGAAAGTTTGACACGCCTGCCCCCAGCATGCACAGCATGGCACGCGTGGCAGGCAATCTCAGAGGCCGAGGCCCCCCGCGACGGTTTCCTCGCTAGAGCTCCGTCGAATCACGCAGGCCTGGCTGGCCCACGACGAATTATGTTCATAAACTTGCTGGTGCACCTATAGTAGCGCGGCAGCGTGTGTCGGAGAGCTCTGGGCCGACGCGTCCGCGTTCGATTATAGCATGGCTTGCGTGGAGCGGCCCCAGGCGCTGCACTCGACTTGGGTACGCCCTCTATGAATGCTACAGGTGTGTAGGCTGTGGCCATAGGCAAGGGCTTGGAGCGGCCTGCTAGCAACAGCACGAACGGAACTGCCCGGCACGCGGGGCCGCCCGGCACGCTTACCCCGCGATCCCTCCCCCGAGGTGCCACCGCACAGCACACAACACCAATAGGAGGGTTGCGCTCTACCCGCGCCACCATGTTGTATGACTCGAGCACAGCCTTACGCCTCAATACCCCTTCTTTCCCCTTAACCGTACGCCGCTCGGCGCGTCACATGGTCATGCCGACATGTCGGCACCGGCGGACATGCCAACTCGGCGCGCCCGCCCTCGTCCATCAAGCTAGCCCTCGACTCGCATGTCTATAGCATGCATACCATCATACCTCTGTAGCCCCTGCGTTGCGTCCCAAGCCTCCATGCTGCCCACAAGTCCAGACCCGCCTTGGCCTCCGCCCCTCCCACGGCGTCTCCCCCTCATTGCCTAAACCTGGCCTCGCCGCCCACGCCCCACCTCCCGCCCGCAGGCCCGCCTCAGCGCAGCTTCTTCGGCGGGTAATTGCCCCCCGCCTCGATGACGGCCGGTAGCACCTTCAGGAACAGCCGGTGGGTAGTGTTGCGGACCCACTCCTTCGTGATGACCCTGCCCTCGCCCTCGAACAGCCGCCGCAGCTCCGTGGTGTAGAGGGTCACGGTGTCGCCCGTTGCGGACTTGTGGTTGTTGACGAACTCCTGGAAGGCACGCATCAGCTCGGCGTGGCCCAGCTCGATGATGCTGTGCATGTCGGGGCTGTACTCGGGCAGGCCCGTGTGTGTCGACTCGTCCACGTTGTACCTGCTCCACTCGCCCTCCCGCCACTTGCCGTGAATGTTGGTGTTGTCCCACGAGAAGATCGGCAGCTGCGGCTCCCCCAGCGCCTTCCACTTCCTAATCGCCGCCTTGAGCACCTGCTCCTCCCACTCCTGCTTGGTTGGCCCCCCAGCGACATCACCGGCCAGCGTCTGCGGGATGCAGGGCAGAGGACACAACAAGCGTGGCTTTGACGAGGAGTGGGTGTACGAGGCGTTTGATACTGCTCGGAATGGCTGGAGGCTGCGTGCACGTGGGAGGCGGGACGAAACAAAGGCGCTGTGGACCAGCCCATGCGGTTGTTCTGTGTTTAAGAGTCCCCACGCTGTTGCAAAGCGGCTGCAGGACCTACAGGCGAGGAGCCCACTCCCTTTAAACGTTTCAGTGCCCTGCATTGCCCTGGGAGTTCGAGGGCGGCAAGCTGCTATGAGCGCGAGGCGTTTGAGCTCCTCAGCCCTATGGCTCGGTCTAGACCCGGCTGTGTGGTGGTTTGGGAGGCGAGCCTGGTCCCAAGGGCTTCGGCTTTTGACTTCTGGCTGTACGGGACCCGGGTGGTGGTGGAGGTTGATGGGGAGCACCACCTGGGTGAGGAGTGGAGCGGGAGCATTCAAGTAGAGAAGCAGCTCGGCCTGGACAGGAAAAAGAATAGGCTAGGAGCAGATGCTGGCTACCACGTGGTGAGGCTGTGTTGTGAGGCCCCAAGGCATGAGTGGGAGGCGGTGGTGCGGGCTGCTTTGAGTGCTGCTGACGCGGGTGGGCCTGGTAAGGTGCACTTCAGTGCTGGGTACCCCAGATGGTACGTGGACCTGGTCCCTGAGCACCCAGGCCACCAGTAGCGCACCTTGTAGGTGGGGTGCTTGTAGCCGGTGCCCTTGGTGCCAGTCACCCAGACCATGAGGAAGGGGCCGTGCCAGTAGTTGATGACGCTGTAGTAGTGGATGCACCAGGGCTCCGTGCATCGTGAGTCGTGGATGACGCGTGAGGGTTGCCCCTTCAGGCCCCACCGCTGGCAGGGAGGGAGGGGAGGGGGAAGGATGTGGGGGCGGGAAGCGGCTTAGGTGGGGGGCCACACGGACCATGCATGAGGCTGGGGCAAAAGTGCTTGTAGTGCCGTGAAGCATAAGTGCCCCTCGACTCCTCACCTTATAGCTGATGGGCGTGATCCAGACCTTCTTGGCATCCAGCCACAGGATGCGCGACAGCCAGTCCAGGGCCGGTCTTCAGGTCCTTCAGGCTCTTGGGCAGCCTAAAGGGCTCGTTGGCCTTGAGGCCCATAGCCTTGCGGATCCACTGCAGGGCACACTCCAGTCGCGCCTTCATGACCTCTGCTTTCAGCGGCTTCTTGAACTCCACCAGCAGGGACTTGCTCAGCTTGGGCTCGCACCGCTTCATGGCAGCCCACATCGTCCTCAGCTCCACCTGGGATGGATGAGGGGGGAATGGGGGATCAGGGGAGGGCTGCGCTAGG